>JAAAKM020006971.1:10775759-10795468 GCA_010016025.2 Alatinidae sp. Z8VKAUB7J3 | reverse complement strand
GAAACTTTAGTTTAACGTATGTATAGTTGATAGAATGTTCCACTTTTGAAAGGGCGTGGTGTTTGTAGCATAATGATGAGGCCTAAAAGGACAGCAAGAGCTGACATAACGAATGAAGTAAGTACGTTTGTTGAAAAAAAGACCAGTGTGGGACATTGGAGAATACAAAAATGGGGAAGGTTTGAAAAAGATAAAAGATCTATAACCAGGGGCGCTGGTATCGTGCTCTTTGAAAATTACAAATCGCAAATAAAAATGCAACTTCAAATGTTTATGTCTCTGTTGTCCTCTCTACTACCGCCTTCGTCTCTTCTTAAGGATTTATAATGACGTCAGTGAGCGCCATGACATTGCAATTTTTGCATTCTTGATGTCAATGGACGATCGTGTATTGGAATGTACCTAAACGACGGGAGGGCTGTGTTACTAATAGCCATTTGAGTGCACATCAGAGCTGTTCCCTAACTTCACTCACTTTGCATATTTTCACCAGTCTCAGGCACAATTAGACTGAATGCAATAAATAGCGGTATTCTGCTAAAACATAATTTGTCCTTACGTACAGAATATCTAGATGTTTCATACCAGGCGTAGTTAGGAACGCAGGGGAAAGTTGCCCCCTGCATTTCTCAGATAGGGGGTGAAGTTCTTTGATGAACTAATATACTTTGTCAATGATGGTGGGTTACAATGGATAAACTTACTGTTTCCATTTCTATGAAATAGTTGATTTATAGAGCAGGATTTTATGTTTTTCACAGTTTCTTTTTATATGTTAATGTCAAAGCGTCCTATTACTATTTTTAAGACTAGAGTACTGGTTCTAACGAACTTTTCCATACTTTCTGATTTAATGCTTTGAGTTTGTGAAGATATCATGTGCATTTTATTTTGTTGTGTAGATCATGAAAAAAATTCCATACTTTGTTATACTGCCGTAGTCGTGGGTCACAGTATTTAATAAGAGTATATTTTCGGTTAGGCCCGTAGCCAGGGTTAGAAATGTGGAGGGATTATTCTGAACTGTTGGGGGACAATTTTGAAATTTGGGGCGCTGACTTTGCAGCTTCTTTAATTTTGAATCTTGGCAGGTGAATTTAGGGGTAGCTCATGGAAAACGTAGTGGATAAGTCCTCTGTAGCCCTCCTCGTAGTTTCGAGTCTGTTTTGGAGTCCCGAAAACAAAGTAGACTTGCAGCATGTGATCGCTAGACTGAGCGGGCTTCAACGAAACAGGTCAATGTGTCTCTACAGAAAGGCCACACTGAGAAGATTAAGTATTAGTAGTTGAGCAAATCTTTTATCTGGATGTATATCCGCCGTTGTTTATCGTTATTCGTGGCTGTCTTTGTCGTTGTGGGCATACTTTTTCCCACCTTATCTCACGGTATTGAGTGAGGTTATTGTCTCTTTGTTCGACGCATTATAAGATAGAAGTCGTCAAGGTACCACGGTCATAATCTCCTCGTTCTCTGTTCTCAACAACCAGCCATTGTAAATACACCTTGGCCATAATTGAGTTATTACAAGCACCATTAGAGCAAATTATGTACGACTTTAAGCTATATGTTGCTTCTATATTGGACTTTCATCTAATCAAAGGCATCTGAAATGGGCAAAATATACTATTCAGTGTCCTCCTCAACACTGACGTCTTTCCAGTGTTTCTACTACAAAAAAAACCTGCCAACAAGTGATTGATGATGATCAGCACAATTTCGTGTAGATTTATTTAATGACGTTGAATATATATTTTGGATGGGTTATTTACTATAGCTTATTGGAGTGTTGCCAGATAATTGAATGGAGTACAAATAGACAGCAACTTAGCACTCCATAAGCCAAACAGGTATTGCAATGTAATATCTAATTTTTAACTGAATGAAGCAATTATGTTCTTAAACATATCATATAAATGTTTAGTTAGGTTAGTAAGAGTAACATTAAGATCTCCTAAAAGCCAGTGGCGTATCTGGTGATTGATTAGGGAGAGGGGCCGGCCTGTAACCAGGAGGACTATAGGAAATTCAAACACCTCTAAATTTACCGTCAAGCCCCAAATTCTCCTCTCAACATGCAAACCTCTGTATGCTTGCTTTAAGTAATTGCAATCCCCCCCCAAAAAAACCCCGCAGAATATCCCCCCAAGATTCAGGATAGCCCACCTAAATTTTCAACTCTGGCTACAGATCTAGAGAGGAGAGAGGGCAATCTCAAAGGGACCGGTTGAAACATTCGGCAAGATTGATTTCATGGGCTTTGCTGTGCCACACTCCCCCTGTCGCACTGTTATTGTCATCGATAAACATTCTAAATTCAATCAAACTATCCAATCGGTTTAGTCCGAATAAAACTTCAGAACCCTTATAGAGAATCAAATGGTCAAAATTTATTGAGGGTCATCGGTAGGATGAGAGGGGCCTAGCTCGTAACTGGGAGGGGGTGGTATAATTAAGTCAGAACATTTCTCTCTAAAGCACAGAGTCTGCAGCTTCTGGATTTCTCAGAGGGGAGGGGGAGATAAAATAATTTTGCTGTAAAAGTCACACTTCCTTAATGCTACGTGCCACTTACTGAGTAATCACTTATGGAAATAAGAAGATGTATATTAATATGCGTTAAAGTGAGTTAATTTGCTTTATCAATGCATACAAACGTGTCATAGCGTACTTACATGAAGCAATGTCTGGTAATTCGTAATTATAAGCAGTGCTCATCCAGGAGGAAAGATGTATACTGTACGTTGACCTGCATTGTTGTATAGCGCAACAAAATATATAGAAGTTGGTATAATTAAAAATAGTGAAGTGAAGCGAAATTCTGCATAAAAAGGTATAAATCGCGCAACTCCAGGTTACTGATGACGTTTTAACATCTATATCTGTTTTGGACTGATAGACTAGCAGCAAATTAACTCTTAATGCGAATAACAGAATCATATGGCCAAGACTTTCCTTTGCTAATATGCAATCTGCCTTGGAGAGAACAGCGAAAGAGTTAGTAAATATTAAAGTGAAACACTTTGTAGCAACGCTTATCAGTGTCACAAAATAAACAAAAGCGTATGTTAGGGCGTAGGTATGTTAAACAATGTATGTATATGTTTGTAACTCAAACTCAAACATAATAATCAATCAAAAGCTTTTTATGAAAGAGAGCAGCTTGGTTCATAGAGAGCTAGATAAAACAATGTTATCATCAACTCTACAAAGAAGACCAAGGATAACGAGAATGCAAACCAAGGAATGGATAGAAAAGTATCCCATCAAATTCCATGTCAAGGTTGCAGGTTCTGTATTATCGGACGATCTGAACGTAGTGCGAGTGGATGATGTAACATTATGTAGCTACGACAAATCCAATCATGACTTTTTGAACGCGGCATGTATACGCTACTCTCAAGCCAAGATCCCTTGACTTTAAGTGAACGTAATTTGGACTATCATAGCGTTCACAGATATCAATACATAACGTCCTTAAGAAAGGTGAATATATTAGGGCCAATATCTAGGGTGTATGCTACAGAGCAGTAATAATTGTGGGTTAGGGAGAGTGTTTGTTTTCGTGTTTTGTAGGTAGACTGATGCTGCTTGTCATGCGTCACGTGTATGCTGTTTACTGTGTACCATGTGCTGTGTGCTGTGAGCTGTTTATAGCATCCACTGTGCCGTGTGCCATGTGCCGTGTGCCATGTGCCATGTGCCATGTGATACAATGTATAAGGTGACTAATACAAAAGCTGTTTACTACCGACACAAGGATTTGCTGCAGAACTGGTGTGTCAAATGCTGAATGATAGACATAAATAACATTTTGTAAATAATATTTAAGCTTAATTTGCTTCTGGAAAAGATCCAATAATTTTAGTTTATATTTTAAATAAAATTACTTGGGCCAAGGTGACTGTATAGGCCTACTATGTGATTTTGCTGATTTTGATGTATCTAAAACTAATCTAAACCAGTGGCATACATAGTAATTTGAAATATTTAAGGTACCAAAAATTTTCCAGGCTCATTTTAAAGAACAATTTACACCATCAATCATGATGCACGATTTATGGCAAAAGTAAGTTTTATCATTTATACACAATTTTAACACATTCATTCCTTAGTGTTTCGAATAAGGATACTTGTTTGATGTACAAATGAGATATATACTTTGACTGGTATCATGTCTCTGTTTTCAAGGATATGTCAATGAATAAATACCAAGAATAGATAAATAGCACACAGAGAAACACAGACACAGAGACACACACAGACACACGTGCACATGCATACATATTAGACAGATATTACATAATATTGCAATATCTGCATAATTCACTTACTAAAAAACTTTTACAACAAAATGACTTTAGTCAGTAAAAAAATGTATATACATAATACTAGGTAAAGCACAACAATCCACGATGCACAATTTATTATAAACTAAAAATCTTCCAAACATACCAATTCCTTAAATGATACCATCTCAATTTTTTCTGGTTTCTTTTTTTCATTACCATTTCCACTGTCCCCTGCACTACCACTATCTGATTCACTAGATAAAAAATGGAAAATAAAAAAATCACAGTTCAACATTACTATCCCCATAGTAAATAGATACTTACCTTCAAAACTACTACTCAGAAATTGTTTAATACTGTAGAAGTTGTGCCCCCTATTCATAAAGATTCAGCAAACTTCTACACAAAAAATGTATTTGATATCTGTTACATCAATTTAGGATATATACATCAGAGCAGCACAGAGTGTTGAGACTTAATATCACCTATTAAGGAAGTAAGCTTGCAAAAGGGAACTTTAAAATATTTGTATGATGCCTTCCTAGAGTGTGCAAACTGCATGCATTGCAGAATTCAAACAATTACATACTGACAACTTGTAGGTGTATATACATAATGTCCAAACGACTGTATTGATATGATAATTATTGTAGCAAAATTGTAGAAAGTGTGTCCAATTCACACTTTATGTAATCCTTGCATTTCTTCTCAATGCTGCAGAGCAATTTACGATTGTCAACAGACAACTCCCTTATGACTGTCGTGGAAAGAAAAGCTACACACTGTTTTAAAATGAATATATTGTACTGGAGCATTCGTCTCATTGTCTGAGATAACTATAATGATATTTTTTTACTTTTATCAGTAATCTTCACAATACTATAACATTTAATACTGATAATTTCTAAACTTTAAATATCTATTGCTTTCATCCAATACAATTCATTAATCTCACTACAGTAATCATGAATAATAATAATAATAATTTGTTTTAACTCAATAACTCAACTCAGTATATTCTGCATCTTAAAATGGGCACCATGTTCCTTGGGATAATTCCAAATTCCACAGGAAACATACTTTCTTTGACATTGTGCCTACTCAGGAATCAAGTAAAACTTAATTGTCAGGAGAATAGTATATACTCAAATAACTATAAAATTATATAGTTAATGTTTGAGCAGTCGCTTTTATAATATTTTGGGGAAACATTTGCAAGAAGTAGCAATCAACTTTTGTATATACTATATATAAAAGCATCTCTGATCTGCCAAGATTGGTATTTTTGCATGCAGTTAATTGATATAATAGGCCTACAAGACTAAAAACTGTATGGCGTAAGAAACAACTTAAATGATGAGATGAAATATTGGTACTAGGATGATAATATCCATGTATGGGGAGGCCCTATACTAATTATCAATCAAGTAACAAGAATCAGCATTAGTGTTTTCAAGAACCTATTGCAGCAACGTTTCTATACAATGTGTATCTATAACATTTCACTACAAGAATGTTTATTATATATACAGATAGACACAAAAAAGCATACATACACTTAAGGATATAATAATAATATAGAACTAAAATTACATACATTTTTAAACATTTTGATATTATCTTTATCAGGTATACCTATATGCATTACATATACCACATTGACGGAAATGTGTATATTTTGAGTTTCATATAGAGAGAGGTAGATAAGAACTATGTAAGTTAGGCTATTTATCTTGAAAAGAACACAAGTATTTAGAGAATGTCACCACTGGGGATTGATGATACAGATTATTTCTTCGTGAAATAATAAGACTGCAGGCTTATGCTACTTCTAAGTTGTATAGTATTTTAACATTTCAAATAATTATAGTTATGCTCAATTTATTGGGTAGTCTGGAATACATAGGATTTTTATGTGGATGAGAATTGTACATCTTGCATATATGTGATTCTTCCAGGGGGCACCACCGAGTTGTTATTTCTAAAAAGTGATAACTTACCTACATTTATTCTTGAATAGATGTGCAATAACACACCATTTAAAGAGTAGAAATATTTTCCTGCAAACTGTTTGGTTTTTTTACTTAACTGAGTTGAGGATGATTGCAATGTGCCTTAAGCCAAAATCAAACATCTAACATATAGGCCTATATGAGCATATTGGTTTAAAGATTAAAGGGCAAGGTTCAGGTCAAAGATTTGTGGTGGACTATCACACAACTCCAGTCACTACCAGAAGCCTAACATTACTTTTGTTGACGTGCTTCAACATCACTTGGCTTTCACAGACTCAAGTACATAGTAAGAAACTGAGTAACTATTGGAAGAGAAGTGGTAAATAGAGGTATGAAGTTTGAACAAAGTTTGATTGAATGTTACCTGTATTTGAGTTGTTGAAATTACTTGTGATCTGGTGAACTTTACTGATAATACTAGTTTAATAGTATCAACTGGTTGTGGTCACAAGCTTTTAATCTTCTGGTAGATAGTATTTTAACAGATTGTGGGCACTGCCTATCATCACTTTACCCCCAGTGAACAAAATATCATACGGTGCAAAATCTCTGCTTCACTTAGACGTTTGGATTTCAAGATATTATCTATACAATGAACAATTGAAGCGCTTTGTTACGTAATAGAAGTGGAATTAGATTCATGATTCGTTGTTTAGGCCTATAATTTGTATAACCTTAAGTTGTAGCTCTCAAGGAAGATACAAAATGCCATTTTCCAAGTATATACAGTATTAAGTATATCTTCTCTTAATTTCCTGTCTCAGGATTCTTTCTCAAGCAGCTCTGGGCTTTACAAAACAAGAGTGGTATGGAACAGGCGAATATTTGCAAATGAAAGGTTGACCTGGGCCCTTTCTATTAATAAAATAGACTTGTGCTTTGTCTGTTGAGTTCTGTTGTTCTCTCGCATATTTTTCTTTGTTTGCAATCAAATAAGCCTCGTTGAATACATAACCAGTGGATGCTATCTTCACACCTCAACGCACTTAAGAAGCTCTGCACATATTTTTGACCGATTACTACGTAGTACACATCTCTAAATGAGCATATATACGCTTAAGATTCAGCCCCTTGACCTCATGTAACAGCGACAGCAAATACAATCCACTCTTCCTTCAAATCTATTAACTCAAAACTATAATGAGAGGGGCATCCTTCTTGATTATGGTAGTAAGCCCTGCAAAAGACGATATGACTTGATCACATTTCTGCCCCATATATCTTACTGATTGCTAACGAAGTCAATCCGAAGGCTCTATCGACGCGGTTGTAAAACTCTTGGTAATTTGTACCCTCCCATACTAGACATGCTTTCCCTCAACTTCTACCCCGATCACTCAACTCATCACCTTCAACGCCCATTGATGATACTCCAATGCGATATTGCATCCAAGTAATCCTCTCTTTTACCTACTGATGCAAACTATGGCTGCCTTTAATAACACCATTACTATATCCATTACCAACCTCTCATCAGTTTAACTGTTAAATTCTCTACAAGAAACGAAGACATCAAATCAAGACTTAGCAGTGATGTGACTTTACTCTGAATTTCCATCGTGTTTGGATGACTTCACAGTTTTCTACGCGAATAAATCAGCATGGGTTCTAACGAAGTTTGGGAGATGAGGTATTCAATGCGGACATGGCACAACTCAATTCACTCCATCTTCTTTACTATGATACATGCAAGTTGATGATGATCAACTAGGCACATCATATAATAATTATCACATATCTCCACTATAAATAAAAATCCCTTTAATACTCATAGCGGTGGGCATTCAATGACTTGAACTTAACATCGACATTCAATAAAAATACTGCCCCAAATTTCAAAACAAAAAGAAAGCCATTTTGTTCTCGATTGTAAATCTCGACTCATAAACAAGTTGTTTTCTTCGATGTCTTTCGTCGAACGAAAGCCAATTACGCTACATATTTTGGGTTAAGGGAGCAGAAATGTTTTACATATTATCTTATGATTACATGGTTGATACGATCATGTGTCCATACAAAAATATCATTTTAAGCGATTTATTTCAACATGGAATGTACAATTCTTACCCTTCGCCTTTTCCATCTTTGCCATCAGCATCCCCATTAAGCTGTTTTCCATTTTCTATCGTTGGTGCTGGTAGCACTCTCACCTCAACTTTATCGGCCACCTCATCATCCTGCTCATCGATATTTTGTTTCGAATTCTCGGATTTGAGGTCATTTCCCGTATCGACATTTTCATCTACTTCGCCTTGTTCCACTTGCACTGCGTCCTCTGTATCCATGATAACATGAAGAGAAGTGAAAGTTAAGGTTACAAACTTCAGGCAGCTTTAATTCCTTTCTTCAACAACAGTTAATTCGTTTTCAAGCAACTCGACATGCAAATCTCTTTTTATGACAGACAGGGCAATCACGTAGAAAATGTTCGTTTTGATCACGTGGTACATTCTTCTGTCCCATGCATTCGGATCTGCTTACTCTATTAATTCGAGAGCGCCTTTATTACCACATACACCCAAAATAGAATCAACAGGAACCCGTAACATGCGCTACCATGTAAGGTCAACCGAAAGAAAAACAACATGAAAACCTATTGATTTACACATTCGTGTAAGTTCACAAAACTTGTCTAAGACAAATTTACGAACCTAAATGATCTTGCTCGTAAATGCGCCGACCGTGAGAAATCAGTGTCTACGACAGCACACCATGGGCCCATTGTAAACTTAATATTTTAATTTATCAATACAACTGCCACTGGGCGGGCAAATGTGTTTCCCTCTCCTGTGGGCATCTGTGACATTCTCAAAAAATAGGGCAGTCGTGTTTAACTTGCACGCCACACACCACATTTCATGGCAATCTACTTTCTGAGAAAACGCAGATGGCGTAAACTTTAAGAACTAAATAAAGATACTGCTAAGTGTCAACGCACATATTACGAACAGGGAGAAAGGATCGTTTGTATTAAATTTCCAACACGAAATATCCTCGCAAAATCTATGTAAGGTCAGATAATATGATACTGTAAAATTTGGTTTATATCACTGTAAAGTTCTTTCTCTCAGCTTAATGATAACGACCATTTTCTCTTAGCATTTGATGACATATTTCATATACTTATCTTAGCCACCTCTACACACCACCATTTGTCATTTTGATTTCAACAGTTACCAAAAACTGATACTGATAAATATTATACTCAATGGGTAATATTTTCAGGCTCAAAACGCTGTACTTGTAAGAAGCAAGCAAAATATATGATATTTGTCTATCTAAAATTGCTTAGTGAGTAGGCTGGTCATATTCTATTGAAAGTCAATAAAATCAGATTGATGTTAACACTCTCTGATACTGAAGGGAGCAATGCAAGCACATGGCATCCTTACAATATCAATAACAAAAATGGGCTAGAAGAACCCTGGTATAAACCCTTCACATTAAAGTTGTAAAATCATTAATTCTGCCTGTAAAATCCCGATGCAACCCCATCGGAATGTAAATCAACTATTGCCAGCACATGAAGTACATTTTATTAAAAGCTCAGTAGTGACTTGAAATAATAGGAAGTTTAATAACTGAAATTATTTTTAAAACCACCATTCATTCCGCTTCAAAAGGAAAGACTGACGTCATGCCGGAAGTTTTATGTGTCTTCTTAGTGTCGTGTTACTGATATCTCATTGGGTATGTTCACCAGCTACTAGAAGCGAAACAACGATGATATTAATTAAAGCAAAGATGGTGGTCCTCATAAGAGACGGGCTCCCTGGTCTCCGTTTGTCATCCTCACAGGAGACGGGCTGCATGGCCTCTGTTTGTCGTTGTTCCTATCTTTGAAGCTCTTGGTCATACAGATTACACAAGGCCGTGTCGTTCGTGTGCTCTTCACATAAAGATACACTATATTTTCTCCTTGGTAAGTAGCTCAACCAGACCATAGTTAAAACAAACGTCGACAAAAAGATGTTATCACTGGTATTAATTACCGTCCCTTTGCACGCTAGTTTAGAAAATGTATTCCAAGCCCCAACTTTTTACTCTGCGCCTCGCAAAAGACCGAATACCCGAAATCGTGAAATACCAAAATCGTTTTAAGAGCAAATAATTAAGCAAAGAATCGCTCGACGTAAATCTGATCGTTTTATTCGTGACTCGTGTAAAGAACGTTATTATAGAAAAAGATTATTCATGTGCATTTTATTATGTGAATTTACACTTTTCCTACGCTTTGCCGACCGAGTGACCATAGGTTTTGATATTAGCCTATGCCGTTTCATCGTATTCAAAGAAGAACAAAACGGACTTTTAAAGATACGAAAAGAAGTCTTATGGTACATTTTCAGACAGCGAGGTGCATCCATAGTAAGGTGAAGAAGGAACGTCATCCATCGCTGGTTATTTTGCAACTGGAAGACAAGAGCAACATTCTCCCCTTGTGGTGTTGAAATTGCTAGAAAAGCCTCGTCGTCTCTAAATGCGCAATCTACACATAAGTGGAAGTGAGAATAATGTCCAAGTTGCCTGACAGGCAAATAGGTTTCCACTAACCCCCTAAAAATCGCATGCCACTTCATTATGTTGGGAGGGGGGGCACTAAATTATGAGGTATATTTGGTACTTGGTATTATGGCTTATGTTGCTTTGCGATTTACTGTTTCGATGGGCTGCTTTGAACCGGTTGGGTCGAGAAGACTAATGCTTGGGTTCTTAGCCATATTGACAATAACTGGAGATTAGCGAATGGCAACAACGATTATATTAAGTTCAAATAATTGGACATATTGCCTGCATGCTAAACTTGGGGAAATATGCTAACAAAGTTTTGTATGACAAAAGAAGCAACGGGTACAAAGTAGCTAAGATTTTCTAATGATATCACTTCGATGACAGGGCACATCAAAGTGCGATTGGTGCAGACAGAAATGGATTGGGAAAATGGGTAGCTCGGACCACTGAACACTCTTGATAAGAAGAAGATATATGGTTATTTAAGTCCGTTTAAACGTACTCCTTGACGTCGGGAGGAGGGGTGTCATTGCCTCCCTGCTGCTTTACGTGCAAAGAATATGTTAGCCGACTCCACGTGTCATGATTCCCTAGTAGTTAGTGGGGTCGCATAAAATTCCACGGCTCCGTGGCCAGTAACACGGTATTACTCAGAGCGCGAACTTCCTGTCACTACTTTTAACATTTTGTCACACAGCAGCGTCACTAGACCCGTCCTGTCGACGCTCAAACGAAAGTTATGCTTCTGGATCTAGTACTAGTTGCCACAGCATGCCAAAACACTAGAAAGTTTCACAAAATTATTTTACTCCTAAAACGGTATTGACCAAGCATCTAGAATTATTATTTGAGCTGCAGTATCCTCAGTTTAAAGTTGTTGGTATGCATAATACATTGATCCCAAATATATGAAATGGTAGTTCGTACAAGCATCAAGATTGGAAAAACACAACTCATGAAAAAATTTCAACTATGCCTCTTTCTTTCTCCAACAACATCTTCATTTTGACTTAATAGTTCTATTTCAATAGTCGCAAGAGTGCTCTTTCACGCTTCTTTGGACAGACTTCTTTATTTCTTTTATGCGTCTTGTCACTGAAACTAGTGGGTTTATAAGTTATTGATCTTTTATTACTTCAGCAAACAATATTTTCATGATAGTTTTACCTCTTCTCGCACATTTATCCTAGTAATGGGACGAACTTCAGATAAGTTTCATTCCTCCACTTTTCAAATGATACTATATGTACAGTTATCTGGTTTTCCAAAACAGGATCAGCTATATGCTTGTCTGATGGTGTATATATATTCCAGTCTTGTTGCTGTAGCGTCGTGTATTCGAATCAAATGATTCGCGAGACTTCTAAAAGATCTTCTAAAATTCCGGACCCTTGCTGCAAAATATTTCCAAACCTCTCCTTTCTGCAGCGTGCATTATCACACTGATCAACACTAACTTTAACTTTGGCATCTTAGCATCTGCTTTCTCAGAGTACGATCTTGTCAAACAAGACTTCTCAAATGTTAATCTCATTCTGTTCCCCTCCTACTGTTTAATTCTGTTGTTGTGTCATATTTCCCCCCTCTCATTGTAAATTATTTACTCCAAATTACAAGTTATCTGTGTCTTAAAAAGCTCGTCTCTGTTTTCATGATTGTCACAAACTGAGGATGGCGTTTGAAGACATTGAAAGGTTTGTTAGTGTTTCGCACCTATTCCGGTCATTATGTTCCAAGTGTGAATTATACGATAGGCTTTACTGTTTTACAACAAGTCTTAGTTCCTTTCATCGTTTTCTTGTGCCTCCTTTATGTACAACATTGTCACTTCAATTTACTCAAACTAACTGTAGCCTTGCAACAGTTTCTATCATTTCCTATCGCGGCTGCGCATGAATGACAGATTGTTGACCCCTGCTCGTCACGACCACGCCTGTATGCAATTCCGACTTGTGTGGCTTTAATACTTTCAAGAACAGGACTTGAAGAATCGTGGCCCTCGTCCGTCATGCGGCTCAGAGGTCTTTTCCACCTGAATCAACTTCCAAATAATCCATTGCATTGTGAACCACTCATAATTATCAAATTTTTCTACTCCTACAGGTACTTTAAGAGGGGCAACAACGAGCAATTCGCCTTTAATTAAGTGCTGAAAAATAATATTTCAAACAAAAATTGCGAAGTAGTTTTTACAGTTCGATGCGGCTCAGAGATGGAAAGGTATGACCGCAGACATTCAATAAGGACAATGTCATTACAAGACGACGACGACGACGACGACGACGAAGAAGAAGAAGAAGAAGAAGAAGAAGAAGAAGATGGAGAGGAAGAAAAAGAAGATGTTGAATAAGAAGGAAAAGATTGAGTCTCTCCGATGATATAACTGGATATAAAAATCCTTAAAATTCTAATTAAATGTTACCATTCTGCCAATAATTAGCCTGCCCTATGTTCTTTACTACTGTTTCAGTTAGGCATGCTGGTGTCATCGCAGGCTTACTAGTAAAGGATTTGTGTCAGTTTCCGTAGATTAAATGTCCAGGAATGCAAAAAGTACGCAACATATTTATGACTCACTTTTATAATCTATCTTCTAAACCTCAAAGTTTAGAAGAAAAAAAATCATAGACATTGATTGATGGGTTGATTAATAGGCCGTCCAATATACCAAAACGCGAGTGTGGACCTTCTTGAGGATGCCTTTAACAACGACAGAAACGTTTTTGACATTCTGCAGGAAATGTCTTAAAGACTACCTCAGAAAAACACGAAGTTATTGTAACACTCTTGCGAGTCAACTTTCCAACAAAACCCAAATTTTGTTATAATTTTTTCTTTCTCTTGCCCCGTCTTCTTTTTGCGTGCCACTTTATTTGCTTAACGCAAGAAACATTAAGGAAATGGTGTAAGACATGCTTCAGGCATCCAGTATGCTAATCTACGTTAAGTTGCAGTTCTAGTGGTAATAAAAATGCTAACATTAGAATTTATTCCTAGTTGAACCTGAAATTTGGCGAATTTTCTCTGGCTATACCCCCGTCTACGTTTTCTTGCGCCATTTTGTTTGCCCAAATCAGATACTTTTAGGCATTTAGTATGTTAATTTAAATGAATTTGCCGTTCTAAAGGTACTAAATATGTTAACATCAGAATTTATTCCCAGTCCAACCCTATTTCTGCCCTACTAAATGAGGAGTTTTAGTTGAAATATTTGTTGTCTCTGTTATCAAAATATAGTGAAATCTCTCTCGGAGTCCGTGGACACAATAGGAATAGAATTAAGGTTAGCAGGACTTACCAAGAGACAACACTAAACTAAATGGTGCTTTGGAGGATAATGCGCAGAAGAAAACCTTAGGGCCCTGAGCATCTTTAGGGCATCTTTAACTGTAATGACCATGGTATTCGTATCAGTCACGGTTTTATCCATGTATGCAAGGTTTGGTTACTGGTTTTAATTGATTGGTGTGACATGGGTCATGTTTATGTCTTCTACGGCAGATGTTGCTAGACAGAAATGATAATGTGTCTTTATTGAGGAAATCATGTTACTTACTCCACCTATATTTCTTTAAGCTGCTCTTTACCCCATTAGCAATCGCTTTTATCCTCATTGGCATGTACCAAGGCCAGTCATATACTATCATTGAAGAGAATAGCCATGAATAGTATCTGGTGTTGGGTTGGGGACTACAATTCGGGCAGCAGCAAAATAATAACTTCGGAACGACTGCACAGCAAAAAATAGTGTAAGATAAGATAGAGTCAACCTTTTTACCATTTTCATTCTTATCTCTTTGTCATTCCCGTCCACTGTCTCTCTGTCACAAGCTGTCGATCTGTTACACCAACGCCGTGTTATACCGTTAAGCTTTCCCTTTAACTTCACACGGAAGAGTTAAGCCGGTATCTTTAAAGACTGTTTCCCATTTTCTTTTGGCAGGAGCAACTTCTAAACCAGCAAACATATCAGGTAAGTGTCATAAGACGGAAGGCATCTTGCCAGAGGATAATTCTACTTTTAAGGAGCTCTTTTTCAAAAGTAATTGATCAAAAAAGATTTGCTAAAGCAAAGACTTGTAGACATTAGCAATAGTATTGGTGTTTAGTCCCATCATAAAGTCATTTTAAGGAAAAATATTATGCAACAATACAAGATTTGTTTGTAGGTACAACAAATTTACATAACTGAAGAGGATCTCTTATATTTATTTATCTTAGTGAAGATAGCAAGTGTTGAGCGGAAAAAATAGTAGCGAAACGTATTGTTTTTTCGTTTCTATCACACTTGCTGCCTTATCCAATACAAATTAAACAACATTACAGACTTTGTAAATGCGCTCAGCATGATTTTAAACGGACGCTTTTTTCGCTTTTTATCATCAGTGCCTACGCATGTAACAGAATTGTACATCTCACAAGTAAACTGTAATTTAATTAGTTGCAAGCTGCATGTGTATTACTGGGTATATAGAGTAGCGTTTGACTTTCCGTGTTGTTCCCCTTCTACCCCCTCCCCTGCTGCTAAAGGGAGTCCTTAATAATGGGTTTGAATCGGACATCGATACCATTTAGCCCTTTTGATTTGTCTTACCGTCTTGATCTTCTCAATACGGTCCCCTCTCTACTGTTTTCAAGACGTATTCTTTCAATTATTACGGTTGACATTATTTTCTCGTTCTTTTTTATCGCCTTTTTCTAGCGTCCACATCATCATCTACAACCCAACAATTATGTGGTGCCCACTGAGAAAAAGAGACAATCGCTTCGTTGGCAAGTACGTTCAACCCTAGCTGGCACGTAGCACCGAGCATGCACTGCGGAAAATGCGCATGAGCAAACAACGCTATTTGTTCGTGGCATGGCCATGGAATGTCTGTAAGTAAATGTTGGTAACTCCCAAGGAGTTCCCTTTACTAAAAGGTACACTTCAAGGCCCTGGATAAATCATGATATTCAAAGACCATAGAAGCTATGAAATCGTGGATTATGAATGCATTCCGAAAGGAGATCCAGAAAACGCTCCATGGGTGCAATTCAATCTGCTGATCATCATTTAAACACGTTGACCTTTTATAAGTACTCAAACCTTAGCCTGGTATGGTAACACCCTAATCTGCCCTTAAAATCTACTGTGGTGTTGTGAGAGGTCAGAAACTTGTCATTTGGCACACCGCTATTATGATGACTGATCGGACGTATTACCGCGGAGAAATGTTCAACAGAGGCAAACAAAATGATAAAGGATGAGGCATTCAAGGTGGAAAATTGTAGTCGGTGGTAATGCATGAAACCATTTTCCCATAGTCTTCTTTAAATGATATGACAAGCAACATGCATTAGCGTAAATCAAGGAGAAGGAAGAGTTTTCAATTAGAGTCCGAACGTAAAGACCGCAAATTGCTGCGATGAGAAACTGCTCTTGATACAGAATGGCATCACCGATGGTGTTTGTGCATAACATTATATTCAGTCTTCATACTGCATCTCATAATTCTTGTTGACATTAAACAATTATTTTCTCATTGAAACATTTATTACTCTTATGTATATTATCGTTACCTCAATTTCTCAAAACTGCTGTATGTGTAAATATAATGTACAAATATGTATATTATTATTACCTCAATTTCTCAAAACTTTTATTACTCATATTCTTGTTACCCCAATGTCCTGTCATCACTTGTACAGTATATTTGCCTGCTGTACTTTGTTTATAAGCTGTAGATTTTTGAATTCAAAATGAAATATATATGATTATCTAGTTTTATTTTCTTCATTTTATGCTGTGTTAGCTCGCTCAGTGTTGTCTTTTGTTAAGAACGCACTAGAAGAAATAACTTACGTGTGGCAAGAAAAAGGCACAGACTGGATTATGGCCTTTTGAACCTGTAATGGTAAAAGATTTTTAAGATGAGATACTGGGATGAACCTAAGCCATGAGTAATTACATCGGCTATAGCCATTGATATGATTATTGAAGAGGGAAATAGTAATACTTAGCATTGGCTACTCTCGTATCCGGAATAAACGGGGTGGGGGGAAATTTTGCTCAAAATAAATAAGAAGGGTGGGTGGAAATTCTGCTTGAAATAAGTAAACGAGGTGCGTGGAAGAAATTTATCTCAAAATTATGCGGAACTCCATGTTACAGTACTGTTACTAAGGGCTTTTGTTTTAAGTGCTTGTGTATAAACGAATCAAACGTAGGTAAAGGGTATAAAACCGCATCTAAGTAACAAACAGTCATCAGAGGTCTTTAAAGTCTTCGATTAAAGTTTTTTATTTCTTCATGATTTTATGTTCCGGAAGAGAAAAAAAGCGTCCGAAATAAACGGTTTGGGTGAAAAAAGTTTCAAAAATAACTAAACGAGATTTTCTTGTAAATTAATAAACGTCCCGGGACGTTTATTCGGGACACGAGAGTAGGGTTTTGATAGTTCTAAACAGTAAGAAACTCGGATAGGTCGTTGAACATGGAAATCTAATGCCAGCTCCAGTATGAACACAGGAATGTCTCTAAGCAGAACAAGGTTGAAAACAAGAATGAAATTGTTTGTAAAAATACGTACTATGTTGTTCAAATGACATTGTTGCTTTTGTCTTACAAATCGGAATGCTGGTGATTGCAATCAGAATTTAATACGCAAGTTACTATAACTGTAAGATAGCGACAGTGTTTACGTGTTGACTGAATGGGCTTTTATCTCAGCGTTGATATGCAACTAAGACGTCTTTCTTAATTAGTAACCTAAAAAGGTTTTGTTATGTCATGTTGTTCAGCTCAAGGGGTGAGTGAACATTTGTGATAAGGCGGTGTTTTCAGTTCAAAGGAAATGCAACACTACACGCTTTTTATGGAGGACATTTTGCTATCAGCGTTTGTGATGAATCGATAAGCTCTTTCCACGAGAAAAAAATAAACTCGGTTTGTGGTAAAACTGTCGCTAATAATTGTTTCCTGATTCAAAACTCTTTCAAGTAAAATCTTGCCAACTTTAGAGTGCGCTCTCAGTTGCGTAATCCTTTCAGACGAAAACCTATCGAGGAATGTATTATGTTTACTTTTAATAAAGCATTCGGGAAGGTCAAGGTTTAACATTTTCTTAGACATTTGAAATATGGAACATTTTCATTATCTTCTTAATTCTGTACGATGTGCAGCCTTGATGTTCATAATATTCCAGTTCGGTGATAAAGTAGGAGGTCAAAACTAATAAAGTTAATTCATGGGAAGATAGCAAAAAGGACAAAACGTACAACATGACATTCCAACATCATTTCCACCCACTTCCTGTAATATTCACATCAAAATAAGCTATGAAATGTTCTTAGTATTAGCCCAACTTAAACTCTCTAATCCTGAAATAACTTAGTAGCATATGAGAATGGCTTCATAGAATACCAGAGTTGTTAAATAGGTATGAGAGAGTATTGACCATCTAGATCCACTTGCACATATGCATAATAATACGATCAAATGGTATTATTGAGTCTGGAAATATACGACGAAATATATTAAGTTCAGTTTCTGCACCTAAATCTCTTAAATACAGTTTAAAAGCAAACTTGATAATTATAATGTTTTCTAAAACGTGGATCTAATAACTAATATCGACAGGGCCATAGGACATACTATGCTTTCGTATGTAACATACTGCAAAATATGTAACTACAATTTATAATCATTTCCATTATAAAGTCGATGTCCGCAGACAATAACGGCACGCTAGATGTTACTGTCGTAAAAGTACAACGTGATTTCAGCTGCAGGGCACAGTCCTGTGTTCCGTCTAAGCTGCTCAACGGCTGTAAATTGTGGTCTGTCACGTGGGGACACTCCGTGAGGCGCCTCCTATAAAATGAGGTTGCTGACTGTTGCGCTGTTTACGCCGCACACAATGACCAGCAATTCGGAAGCAACGAATGCTCAATGCTCACTCTGACAGGATCTCTCGTGTGACAGTAAAAATCTAAAAGCCTTTCTGAGAACAAGTGCATGAAACACCTGATGACTTACTACCTGTGGCTCTGCACGAGTCCAAGCTTCCGAGTCATTCGTTAGGATAGGTTTGACAAATAGCAACTACCAAAGAATATTTGACTTTAGATTAAATTTGACAGCGGCCTTTAGCAATGATTAGTAGGCTGGGTTCAAATTTAACTTTTCACATTCCACTAAGGTGCCTTTGGTCATTGTGTGGAAAGGGGTGTTTTGTGTTGATATGTATAGCTTGCTGTGAATATGACGCAATGTCTGTCGCAATCAATTTCAATTTTGATAAAGATGGAAAGTGGTCTAGGAAGAAACTGAGATTTGGCAAATCTTTGGGGGGCATGGCTTCCTCTTCCCCCCTTCCCCCGTCCCTGAATCTATATATTTTACTTATTTGAAAACTACCATGATCTGGGAAAGCCATTTAAATAGTAATTTAGTAACATTTTCAACTTTTAGCTTATTCTTCCGCAATAAACGTTTTTCTACGACTTCCACTCCAACGAGGCTTATGGTTCAATATTTATAACAAAACAATTCAGTTTTACCTCGGATTTAAATGTATGTCAAAGGACTTATGAAAATGTTAAACTCTTCAAAGAGGAGTATGAATTGTTTTAAAGAGAGATCACACTCCCTAGCCAACGGTTACAGAAATGGAAAGCAGTATCCATGATAGTATTTGCTCCATATTTGCTGTCTAAAATATGTTCGTCACAGGTAGTGAAGTAATATGTAGGCGTTCCTAAAACACATTATACCGGTTTTGAAATCGGTTTACAAAAGGTCCCAGTCCTCACATTTGTTTTCTCTAACAAAACGGTTCTCATAACCGATTCAGTGTTAATATGATTTACAGAATGAAATTTGCAAAGGTATGAACTTAGCAGCTGCCA
>JAAAKM020006971.1:10748082-10775659 GCA_010016025.2 Alatinidae sp. Z8VKAUB7J3 | reverse complement strand
ACGGTTCTCATAACCGATTCAGTGTTAATATGATTTACAGAATGAAATTTGCAAAGGTATGAACTTAGCAGCTGCCACATCTATCACATCTTGCTATCGATGGCCTGTAAAAGAGGATTTCCACTTTTCGGGGTCGGTGTGAGGACACCTGGTATTCTAATGTATTTATGTACAGTTAAGCAACTCATGATCTTGCGTGTTGACTAAAATGTTTTGTTAATGGTAGAAAAACAAATTTGAGGTAGAATGCACTTTATATCATTAGCAGGCCCAGAGCTTGGGATTGGCCTTATATAACTTAGCATAGCACTACAAAAATGATATTTTAGCCCCTTCAAATGTCAAAATTAGACTTGTCGGAGTCCACTAAAAACGCATTTTGAAATTTCTTCCGTTTACAGTACCTTTCACAAGCCTACCACCACCACCCCACGCCCCGAAAAGGAGATTTCCTTAGTTTGTCCAGGATCGTGCCCCCCAATTATTTAATACCAGCTCCATTGATCATTAATGTCAAATCTCTAAGGCAGAACTTTACATTTAAAGAAAAGAGATTTTTCGGAAGTTCACTGGGTTCTTTCCCCTGTCTTACCAAAGGATATGTGATCAAATCTGTGCATATGTTCGGTTATTATCTCTTATTCCCATGCTCTGTTAATTTTGAGAGAATGCTCATTTCATGACTACCCTGACCAACCTTACAAAAAGGTAGGCCAGAATAATTGATTTTAACTTCCTTGCTGCTGATCACCAAAGATACAGTCTTCAAGAAATATCAGGGAACAAATATTACAAAGTCCAACCTCCAAAGATTGTCTTGGTAGTACGTGATTTCTTTGCAAAACATTTATTGTTATTGTACACGGGGAATATGATGGCTATTGCGTCCTATAAAGTAGAACTAATTTTCAGATAGTTCAAAAGGTTAGGCTACAGGAGTGCTACAGGAAAGTTTTGCATGATAATACATCATAAATCACATGCTCATCTATATTAACTGATAGGTATAACATCGAAGGATATACCAAAAACAACCGAAAGATATTAGCTTTTAGTTGTAAAATTGAATTAATCTATTAATCTTGTTTTAGTGGATGCTGATTATTTCAAAAACACACGCCATTCAGGCAGTCCAAATTCTGATTGGCTGTTTCAAAAATACAGTTGGGTATACTCTTTCACACACTTCATTTCAGTTATTCTGTCGTTAGTACTCTAAGGAGTATCAGACAAAAAAGGTTTTAAGTACACAATGTTTTCGCTATTTCGTGCAATAAAATTGAATTCTATTACATACAGGCCAATGCATGATGCAGGAAGTCAAAGAGAATACCTTCACCAGTTAAGACATTAGTATAAACTTAGTTATGTTTCATGTCTCTGTAATACTATGTATATGAGAAAATCTGTTGCAAATGCAAGCCTACCCATTGATAGGTACAAACCAAACTGCTCTGATTGTCGATAACATTTTACCCATATTGGTATCTGTGAATAATGTAATTTATTGAAAAGGTGCTTACAGAATCTTGGTGCTTTATCTTCATTGCGCCCAAATTTTCTGTCTCAAATATTTATGAGTTTTATGAGTTTGAATCTTATTGAATTTATTGACATTCTCTTGAATCTCTTTTATTTATAGGTTTTCTATAGAACTTAAGACATCTCATAACGGAAATCGTTGCATTAAGGATGATAATATACCATTCTCTGTTCATCTTCTAACAACTGTTTGCTTAGAATTGTATTTAGAAACTTTGTTGTTCCATTTTGGACTCACGTAAGTGTTTATGGAAAGTATTGGGTTGCCATACTCTTGTTATCTTCTCTTGGTATTCTGTTTTGACAATTTCTCAAATTTCTTTCAAAAAAATGTTCTTGTATTATACTAGTTTCATGTCTGTTGAAAAGCACCCTCTCTACTCACGATTTTCAATAGAAATTCAGGTCAATGTACTTAAATAGCCTAATCTTTATCATCATTGAACCCAACAGGATGATAATTTTTGGGCGTTCAGTTGTTTAATTTTACCTCCATCATGTTATATATCTGGCTATTGCCTATTGAAGTTTCGACAAATCTCTAGGCTCTAAATAATTTCAAATTCTGTCGTAGCTAATGTTATGAACCTGCTATCAGGTGGCCTACATTTATTGAACTTAGTATGTTCTTGTAAGTTTGATCTTGATTGTCTAGAATAAGCTCCTCTGTTTCAGTTCTAAGCCCAGTGCTACATAACTATTGGTGCGCCTCCTCATTATCAACACTGGTCTGCCTGGGTCATAGATCACACCCATCATCAAAACGATTTACTTTCGCACGCTACTGACATTTGCTGTCAATCGTTTACGTCTTTTTTCTTAGCCTATTCTCACTTCGAATGTTTCACAGTCTTGCAGTTAAAGGTTTTTCCTACTTTGTTCTGCCCACAGTTTCCTTGTTATTAAATAAAGATTCTTGTACTGTTTATATCGAAATGCGGAATGCAAACATTAATTAATTGGGGTATCATAACGTAAAGGAAGTGCAATGTCAGCTACCTCTGTAATACAACTATCCTTTTTGTTCGGTTTGTTTTAGGAGCATACAGTCCATTGACATCGTCTTTGGAATAGGTAATGCTATATAGTAATAAAAGCTTACCTATCCCTTATTCTATCGTAATGATTTTGTGTAACTTTCAACGGATAATTAAATAAAACACAAACAAAAAGAAGAGTAAGAGTATTACTTCCTTTAATCTGTACTTTTATCTTGAAAATAGCTCTATCTACATTCCAATGTTGTTCTTTCATTTTTTTCATTTTAGAGAACTACACCGTACTCTGTTGTTGCCACTGAAATGTCACTCCATGTACTGCTGCTTATATGTTCCTTGTTGTCCTTTTTGGGGAAGACCGTATCAGGATTATGTCTACAGAATCTTTTTAGAAGTTTAAAAGTTTGAAAGATGTGGTATATTAATAAAACCCAAACCCGTCCCCCCTTCTTTGTCATAATATTGAAATGATTTGGACTTTAAACCTTTCTGTCGTCGATTTTAAACAAATGTTTGGTAGTTTTATCATGAGCCAGTTCTTTGTAACTTGTTTCATTAAAGACAAAGACAAAGATAAAGACAACAGAAAGATGAAAAAGAGAGTCATTTTGAAAGATGCTACATTTTGTAGAATGCTCTCTTTTTCTGTACATGCCATACATTCACTTTCATCTTAGGTCTGTAATTATGAAGCGTAACAATTGGAAAAATCTTAGGGAATTTGATACATAGGCATATTTAACAGGGATGCCAATTGGAAAAAATAACTTCAAAGCTTTCCTCTGATGTCATGTCAAGTAAAATTATTGGCATGTTATGATAATGTTCATATTTTGTGAATACGTGAGGGCCCTCACGAATCAAAACAAATAGAGAATAATGGTTTACTTTGTAGTCAATGCAATATAATTCAAGAAAAGTGACACCCTTTCGCTTATGGTCACGCTGTCATTAGTCATACCCTCAAATTAATCCTAGTTAACAAGCTTAAAGCAACGCGTATCAACGCGTGTTAAACTTCTTAACTGCAACAACTAAACAACAAGTTGTACGTCAACGAACACAAGAATGTGCACAAGTGATTCCCCTCCTTTAAGTATAGCGGATCTTTATTCAGACGTACTTAATCTTGCTTACCATCTCTCCTACATATAGTTCTATATATTTCATCCGTCTAATTTAGGGTTGAGTGCTTGTATTTTTCAGGAACGAGTTGTGTGGATACCTTGCTACAACCAGCACTTCTCTCGATTGTAAGATGAAGTTCACGGGGTCAAAAAGTGTGTCTAAGATTGATTATTGTACAAAATGTACGTTTGGCAATCTATTATGTTCCATTGTATCACATATAATCTTTTCGGAACACATAATATCAGCTAAAGAAATGAATCCAAGGCACCAGAATGGGTACTGCTTACTATTGCTATGTACACGATACGGAACCAAATCAGAAAGGCCAGAACGACCCAAGGTAACATGGTCGTAACGACATGTTTAGTACAGCACTTCATTATATATTTTTGAAATCCCATGGTGAGGTCCCCTCGACAATGTACACCCGTTGGTTACTCCAACTATCGCATAACGGTATTAAATCATCAGCAGAAGTGTAGTCAGTGGCTCTTCATAACTACTGTACTAAGCTTGTCGTTGCCACCATGTAACATAGGGCGTTACGGTCTAGCAAGGACTCCAAATTGGTCGTATGAACAGCCTTCGACTATCATTGTATGACGTATAATATCTTTATTCAAAAATGGAGGGGATCGGGGGTGATAGGCATAGGAGCATATAAAACTTCCCTAGTTCAAACACATTTCTGCCATATGTCTAATTTGCCTTGAAACTTTGAAATGTTACAATAAAGTCGCTTAATATCTATTCAAGTAAAATGAAATGTATAATACCTCAACAACTATTCCTTTCACACTTTCGCCGGCTAAGGTGGTGACGTAACCATTACAACTGGTAGGGAAAATGGAAAACATAACTGTAACATAAAGTGGCAATAAAAAATGAAAAAAGGTCTCAGTCACACGGTACTGGCTAGCCTCTGCCTATCTGATACCATATCTCTTTTCGTATGGTAACGTTTACACGATACCAGACAGCCTTGTGTGCCGGTTAAACTTGTGGTTATAGCACCCTCGAGGTATTTAATGCACATTAGTCGCTTGCTTTTTTCTATCTCCAGCTGCAGAGGATGAGCGCAGTTACAAATTACCTCTCTGCGAAAGAGAGTTTCTGCAGCAGAAATTTCTACGCACTTTTGAGTGAAACAATTACTGGGTATCCAAAGCGAATCGCGTATGTCTTCGTACTTCTTCCACTAACTGGGCAATTTCTGTACCTAGTAGGTCTCTATGATGTATCATAAGATACAATGGGTGCCGAAAAAATGAGAGTTTTACCTAGTATCGTGACCAATGCAGTACAAACGTTATCAGGCACCATGTAACGTGGCCCCCCAAATTCTAAGGGCTTAGTTTATGTACATGAAAAATGTCGATTGCACTCCCCCTCCCCAAGACAGTGACTCTCTGTCATCAATGTGATTAGGGTTCAGCCAATCTGTAGATTATTGTGAAAGTTACATGTCTCGACACTTCAATACCTCATATTTTGCAAAGTTTACGTTAGCAAACTTGTTATCTCCAACACTCTCTATGTACGTCTGAACGCTATGTTTCGCTCGATAATCTTTCGTGCAGATCGTCTGGTAAGGATGATTTATTGGTGAATCACTTCCATCTATAATTAACATAATAGTATAAGTGTAGCTGCCTTATCGTTAATGTACAGCTGTATTGAATATAAGAGCTAAAAACACGAACCTAGACAGAGGCGCTGACGCGATTATAGCTCGGACTTCCCCTGCTCGGTGCAAGTTTGCACCTGTAACATCTTTTAACGAGTAAACATGAGAGACTAGGCAGTAGAAAATCAGACATCTCATATCTGCCTCTGTAAGCTCACCTGAAAGCCACGCGTTTTCCCTTGACTGTTATAGCCATCACTGCACCTTCTGCTACGTCGATCATCTGAAATTGTTGAAGTTATTACAGGGATCAGTTTATCTCGGAGCCTATTAACAATTACGCAAAAAGTTGAGACTTGTTTTATGGGTTTAACTGGTAGATAACGGAACAGGTGTTTCGTATAAAAAACATGTACAATAGGACCTGAGTAACAGCAAGATTGGTAAGAGTCCTTACTTAGAAATAGCATCCATACCAACGAAATCAATAAAGAGGTCATGTCGACAACAAAACTCAAAAAGCCAATGAAGGAAGTAACTTTAAAGAATTTAAGAAATTGTCTTCAGTCAAATTCACGAGTTGTAAATTCTGCTAAATCTTCGTGATGCATATCGGTAAGTGTCCATTGCAACATTACTTACTTGAGTGTTCGGTGTAAAACTATACTCTTTTAGCATTGGTCGAAGAAAGTAGTTTCCCGGGCTCTAAAATACAGAAAAGAAATAGTTGATTTGTGACCTCTTGTGTGACGAATTAATTACACGAAGGGAATATGTAGCCTGAATTAAAGTTAAACGGTCAGTTATTGTTTGTTCATAGTCCCGATTTCGTTGAAGTAAAATCCAAGCGTTTGAGAGGAATTGTATGAATATAATCAGACCTGACCGCCTTGTGATGGGCAAAATTAGATTTTTGCAAGATGCAAATAACACACACAACGCAAAATAACGGGGTAAGAGAAGATTTATTGCAATCATTGGAGGTAACTAGTTATCTCACGTGGTTAAACACAAAGAAAGGCACTGAAAAGACGCGTCATGATGTTTGCTGACTCCATGAATATCCGCCGTCTGTTATTTCCTGTACCATGAGACTTTCGAAAGATTTCGATTCGGCATGATCGTATTTCTCTATGTCTCGCGATCTTCAACATTCCTTAGACTAAGCTGGCGCATATCTCGCTGCTTACTACCTTCCCCAATTATACTGGCCCGCACCTTTGATCTTCGACTTCAGTTTTCTGCTGGATTTTCTTTAGACGACTATAGACATTCATTTGCACAAGATGAAGAAACCTACGAAGCCTTCTCCGGCGAGTTAAATACTTTCAGCTGCAAATGGCCTACTCATCTCTTAAAACGTTCACAGAAATCAAGAAATAGTTATCATTTCTTCTTTATCTTCCTTAGTTCTAAACCATTTCCGATTTGCAAGCAGCATGACAATAAGGAATATATTCCGGTTTTCTTTCGCTATCACACGGTTTGCTATAAAAGACGAACGTTCTCGCCTCCCCGTCGCTGCATTGTTCATGCAGTTGACTACGTTTTTGAGATAGCAAACCAAGCGTTAACGGCTTAACAGTAGTCAACATCTTCCTGTGCCTGTTTCTATTCCTGTGGAGGACGTCTGCGACAAGATGTCCAATAATAAAAAATAAAGGGCAGATGTTGGCTCAACTACAGATCTCTACCATTCAAGTGTACCTTCTGTCATTCAGCTGGTCCTCATATTCTCCACAAACTCAAGAATTTTCCAACTTTTGAACTTTCTAAAGATTTATTGGCGTACGTTCCTCTATGATCTGAATAAGAAACCGCTGACCGTTTCTAAAATCTACTACACTATATGTCGTAGAGTTGGGATCAGGAAGGGTGTGCATCGAAACGATTCAGTCAAATCATCCATATCATTTGAAAGTGGAAAAAAAGCATTGGGTTAGCCCAAGATCTTTAGGCTGCTTCGAACTGTCCTTCACGGCACCATGGTCTTGTAAAATGGTTATAGTTTAAACACAGGAACTTAAACTCGTGAAAACAAATCTGCCAAAGAAATAAACATGTTATAACAAATCACTTTCAACTTTATCTGAGATCTTAAACCTGCAAGTCTGTTTAATATATAATTAACTTGTTAGCGTGTTCAAATAAAGTAATAAAATCTGAAAGTGTCATTTACAAGGAGAGGTCATTATAAAATCGCAATGAACCCATACTCACCAAATCAGTAAAGCTGAAAGTTCCATCAGCCGGTGTGAAATTATTGCTACGGAATTTTCCTCCACTTAATGATAACAGGACTCCTTGCATAGGATTCTGGTCCTCGTCAACAACCTAATGAATGTAAAAGCGGTAAAGAAATGGAAGGGTACCAACAAAATTGACACAAAACGAATCTCAAATATAACGGTTTTCCAGTACAAAGGTATAAAACAAAACGAGCCTCGTTGGAGGGGTTGTTAAGGCTTTTTAATCATGACAATAGGGACCTGGGTTCAATTTTTCCTAGGTCTTTTGGAGAAGGTTTAAAAACTCTCGGGTAAGGCACTTATGATGAAACACCTTTGATAAGTCACGATTGTATAGGCATGAAGAGTTTAAAAGACTTATTTACGAAATCAAAGGTAAACCCTGCGATTCTAGTCTACCAGCTGCGTTGTGAAGACAAGTGGGGCAACTCACTTCTAAGAAAAGTTACACGCTTTCCTCACTAACTCGCTCTTTAAAGCCCCACGACATCAACTCTTTAACAACAACAACAACAACAACACGCTTATATTAAGAAGTCCATGCTTCTAGACAAAGTTTGTTTGTAACACTAAACGAGTACCTCATTATTTAGCAGTTTTGACCATAAATGATTTAACTAAACATTTTAGTATTTTAGTCGATATTAAATAACAAACAAGGTATTAACTAAGGTATGCATGAACGTAATAAATTTAACATAAAACAAAGCAGGAAAAAAGAGATTGCGCAAGAAAAGTTGCACGCCAAACCTTCCAAGAACTGGTTACCACATGACAGATACGGTTAGCTCAAATGCCCCATTCCCCCTGCTACGTCTTACACAAGGCCTGTATAGATTTGTGCCTCAACTAACAGAGAAGCTACATATTGGAAGTTTCAAGCTCGGTACATTTCTGAACGTTTAAATGGTCTAAATGAACTTGCGAATGTTACTTATTCGGAACGCTGTAGTCTACATTTTCATAGTTCATAGCATGCCTACCAAAGCCTTTCGCAGCATCTCGGCAAAATTCATAACTCGATAACATAACATCAACACAACTCAACAACGCAACATTAGCAATTGTTGTTTACGAAGCTTTGAAGGTGTACAGGTTCTTTCCTCATCATTTCCATACGTTTTTGAGGAATTATATTACATAATTAGACACGGGTTTGCTAATGAAAAAAGGTGAAGCCACGACATGGTACTCTACTTAGAATTGCCACGATTTCTCCATAGTGCTTACCTTAATCACAATTTCACCCAATTTCATGGCAACAAAACTTCCCTTCTTCTCTTTAATTTGGGAGATAACGTATCCTTTCTTCTGAGCACTCTGTTATAATACAATTAAAAGATTTCCAAATGATACAAACAGTAATTTCCGTAAAATATACGTTCAAATTCCTAAAATGCTATTAATACACATTTGTAGTATATCTGAAGAAAAAAAACTGGTTCCTCTGGCATCAGGAATTTCATGCCTTGGTTGCACGATATGAACTGCAAATTTTTTGCACGTCAATGACTGTTGGTTTACCAATAGGAATTTACAAATCCGCGAGAATAAGCCTCGACAGACAAGTGAAAAGTCGTATCAGCAATAAACAGTGGTATTTAATACTCAAACGTCGATTAATATCGCACGTGCGCAACCTTTCTCTTTCCGCGGACCCCATTCTACGTAAGACATCTTCCTTGCGGAAATACGCATGTGCGCATAATATGCGATTTTAAGGGTTCGAATAGAAATCTCACAAATGGGGACGCACTGT
This sequence comes from Alatinidae sp. Z8VKAUB7J3, assembly GCA_010016025.2. NCBI lineage: Eukaryota > Metazoa > Cnidaria > Cubozoa > Carybdeida > Alatinidae > Alatinidae sp. Z8VKAUB7J3. The sequence goes on along the minus strand of JAAAKM020006971.1, from coordinate 10,766,353 downwards.
ACTGCTTTTACTCTTTTTATTTCGGAAATGCTGTCGTTATTAAGCAAAAAATCCTCAATTACGATCTTTAATAGGTTACGGAACACTGATTTACAACTACGCCAAGTAGAAGATCACCTTTCTTACCTAGGAAACACTTGTAAGTACAGGTCGCCCTTATAGGGTCAAGATCGTTCAAAAGTCAACGCCATCGGCCTGGGAATTAATGCGATTAAAATGGTGGCAGTGCAAAACAACCACTACAAAGGCTTGCAAATTAAAAATTCGATTGAGCAATACAAAGAACCAAGGAACGAAATTTTATGAGCCGTTAATTGAACAAAATCTAAATGAAACGTTTCTAAAGTATAGCAAAAGAACACGAAATACGAGGTAGTACTAAGAAGCGACAATTGTAAACGCAAAGTCTGATTACGTTTTACGTTGAAAAATATCAATATTAAAGGTCCCTAGCTCTAAAAGGTAAGGCATGCTACCTACAAATTAATGACAATTGTAATTTCAGACCAAGCCCATATACAAAGTCTAAATCTACAGGCTATAACTATTCAATTGAAGATAAAACAAACGAAAGTTGAAGATGACTTTATACAGTAGAACTACGATCAATAAATTGAGGATTATTCTTTTCTCATTTTATTTTGTAACGAAGCTTCTTAGAATCCATCTAACATCGGTTACGGCTTTTTGGAGAAATTTGAGCGTTGCCCATTTTTTCGATATGAATCGATTTGAAACTCCTTTGACTTGAACTACCTAAATCGTTGTGTGGCTTTCTCCTGATAACAACTTCAATAATAACAGGGGAATGTTCTGACAGTACTCACCACTGTGTATTCGATATCACTGTGCATAGGACCGACACTGAAATGAAAAAACGTTAAGAGTGCTGATAAGAAAGTCACTTGACACTGACATGACATTGGGCTGAGATTTATTAGAGAGCAAATGCACTAAAAAGACATGTTACTAGCATACTACATTCCACGCATTTGCGTTTCGCGTGCCCTCATGTACCTTTGCATTACACATCAATGGCAAGACAGCAGAGGAAATCTGATGAAATGGATAACAAACCATGGTAGTTGTTATATCTGTTATAGTTGTGATATCACTTCCATCAAAGCAAAAATGTTAGCATTTGTAAAGTAGGGTCAAGACGTTTCACTAAAGACCATTCTTTGATATGATGCAATTAAAATGACAGTTTTTAAAGCTATACCAGCAGAAGGAACAGCTTTATATATTATATCGGGTCATGATTTGGAAAAAAGGCAATGAGGACGGCCCAGATAGTTAAGCTGCGACCTAAGTGATTAGCAATAGGAGCTATTATGAGAGTTGGCGAAGAGTAAGGAAAGGCTTCTCGTGGCAGCTTGCTGCATGGAAGGATGGCTTATCTCAGCTAACGAAGGTAGCAACGAAGAAGAAGACAATAAGTTTCCATTAAAGAACAGTACCAAAAATTCGTTAGATCGTGGACTCAACGTAACAAGGTAATAAAAACAGTAGTCTAGGATAAAATCAAACGGCAATAGCTATTGAAGCACACTTTCTGGCACAACAAATTCAATTTCAAAGGTCGGAGGAACTACAGTCGATACCGAAGGAAGAAAGTATATATTGGCATATGGTTTAGTGTAGAACCACATTAAGTGGTGGTATAACTAAGGCCCACTAATTTTCTCTGTGGTGACTGAATGCTCCATTCTATCATATGGTCCAGGGACAAACTCCGTTTGCTGCAGATGCTGTTATACAGACCCTGTGGGGCAACCAACGTGACTTGATTTCGGAGCAACTATCAATAAATAGGAGTTGCTGGGGACTGGAATAAGTGGCTCGTCATGGTCGTCCAAGAAATGAATACGCATGACACTTGGTTGATCGATTGATTGATCGGTTTGATTGATTAGTTGGTTGATTGATTAATTGATTTGATTGTTCGATTCAATGTTTGATTGGTTGTAGCTAAGACATTTTTAACTTGCGTTTTTTATCTGCGCTACAATTTAGGCTCAGCTTGATTCTATTAATAATCTCTTGAAGCTGCAGTGCAATATAATTTATAAAGACGGTTATGAATACCGATGCTCGCCCGTCAAAAGTAAAATGAACATGTAAACGCGAGTGCCAAATAATCGTACCCCCCCCGCTTATTAATTTTTTGAAATTTATAACACCCCGATCCTTATTAGGACCCCCCGTTTATTGATTTCAAGGAATTTTTCCAGTACTCAAAATGCAAATGATGCCTGAAAACACTTGAATAACTTCCCATGCAACATTTGACCCTGCAACATGACACAGTTGCTAATTAGTCAATTAGTATGATCTTTGTCCTTGTGTGTGCCATCCTTATTTAGAACTTCCCAAAATTGAGACTGGTTTAGACCGTAATGATGACCCCCCGTTTATTCAATCCCCTCGTTTATTCGGCACTCAGGAGTACCTCCAGCCAATCCCCACTCGAAGCGCGCAAGTTACACTGTATCGTCTCTGTCCCTCGCCCTCTTTGCACAATGTTCCCCCACATCTCCACGAATATAAGACGACATGAAGTTTGACAATCAAGTTTTGGATTTCATCTTACCTGTACTCTCCATTTCCATCTGTAAAGACGGACAGTGTTTTGGCCTCCTTGTGTTGCCCGGTGGCAAAAGTTTGAATCGTCACTGCAGCATCGGCTAACGGGGGTGTCACACTTCCACGAATGAAGATACCGTCTCGACCTTCAAACTCAGAATAAGCACCAGGGCAGTCATCTGCAGATAGATGGGAAAGAATCAAAAAGAAATAATCGAAGAAAACGAATCAATTGGCACAGGTATATAAAGATAGCAGCGTTATGACATATTTAAGCTTTGAATAGAACACTAGAGAAATAGAAAAGTATGTCACCACCGGGGATCGAACTCGTGACCCACGCTTTCGCGACGTGCGCTCCACCAACTGAGCTAGGTGACCTCCGATGTTAACAAATTTTTATTTCTCTAGTCGCCACATTAGCTCCGAATCATCCACCGGTGGACATCGACATCCAGCTATACGCAATTGGAGACCAGCCTCTCTGCGCCATGTGACTTGACCAAGGAAGAACTGCCATCCGGCCCGTCATCAATCCAAAGCCCATTAAGTTAGAAAACTAACATTTCAAATCCTCTCTTCTCGATGATACATATTTAAGCACAATTTCATCAGGTTCTTCCTTCAAGAATATGCCTCTCTTAATTGAAGCTCTACCTTCACAGAAAAATAAATTTCAAAATGAAGGTTGGACGTATGAAGTGCACTCTTGGCTAAACGGTCACACAAGTCCTTGAACACTCCTTGCAATAAGGTTCCTAGGCACTTTGTAAAGAGGGTAATCAGACATATATCTGTAGCAACTATAATGGCAATGTGTAAGTGTGTCAACGGCCGCGTTTTCCATTTGAATATAGAAAGGATTGGCACTATAGTAATACCAACAAAGAGATGAGTGCTATCGTACTGGAGCACCTTACCACGAAATCCTCCCAAAAACACCAACAAGAAAGGCACAATCAAGAAAATGTTTGAGGTGGCACCATGGGCGGTAATTTACGTTAATAAAAGCACAAACGTTCCTTTAATAAGAAATTATACTGTCATGTGGATTATGTTCTACTAGCAATGGTTACCGGCGTTGTTAAAGTTGTATTTTAAAAGCTATGAAGGTTATTAGCACCATATTCATATAATAAAAGTATGTGTAAATTACTTTAATTTACGTTAAATTACGTTTAATAACGGACTTAGCACTCTTGGCAGACACTGGCCACAGCATCGTCTGGAATTACGAAAGAAAACTTTCGCGAATAACTTTTAGATCAGAATAGCATCTGAAAATGTTCTTGAAAATATACGAAAAAAACCGCTTTTCAGTCCTAAAACCAATCGGTCTCGAAGCTTAAGATTGGAAAACACAAGAATAGTAACCTTTGACTTGTACTCAGTTTCGATATGTGTTGATTCTTAGCATCAAAAAGATCAATATATACTGCTCAGATAAACAGACATACATATTCTTTTGTCAACAGAGTTAATTATCTCTGGATAGCGAGAAACAATTTTTTGATGTAATTTTACACACCACAGCAAGGACCACTTGCTCCTTAACCCTCATTGTAGAATATCACATTCTGTACCACACGTTTAAGATGTGCAGTTTCTTCAGTGTCTCTCTTAAAATCATTAAAACTCTTGTAACTTATCCTAGAAAAGCAGTCTGAGGTTTACTGTAGAGAGATTTGATTTAAAGAATGGACTGGATTGGTTGCCATTGCCTTAAGCATGTTCTTTACAATAAGTATAATTGCTTGAAGGTTTAGGTGATTTGTTTAAGGAGGCTAACGGAAGGTAGAACCCAAAAGCTAAAAAATTCATTTACAGCTAAAAGGTCAATCTTATCGAGACAATGTGAGAGCTCAAAGCAGCCGTAGCCTGTACATCGAAAACTTCTCTGCTCGAAAGCTAGATTTTAACCTTACAAATACATTATATTACACAGAAAAAATCGCTCTTTTTCTGAGCAACACGTGAGCACTTCTACAAGGCCATAAAAGCCACTACAACGAAGTGGAAACATTTTACTTTCATGTTATGTAAAGGAAAGAAATCACGTTAAACATACAAATACAACCCTCAAAGGGAAGAGCTTGTCGGTTGTTCCTTCAGGGTTAGGGACAAAAATGAACGAAGTGCCCTGTGAAGAGAAGGAACCCAGGAATAGACTGTTATCGTTTAGCATAATAATTCAGATAAGATATATTTAGTATCTATTGAAGATATTACTTCCGGTTGTAACAGTATAAGTAACATGGCATCGTGTCGTCACTAAATAAGTGTTTTTTAATCTGGGGAAAACTTGCGTATCATCCTTGATTAAGTTGCAGTTATGAAAATATCCATAAGCCATTGGATTCAGTATCTTTAGTTGCAATAAGCTTAGTTATCGTCCTGATATTATTGTTTTCGAAGTTCGCTGTGCACGTATTATATGCAATTATTGTTGTTAACAGTTCTTAGCCAATGCAGATTTAAACCTCATATTCAGCATTCGTGCCAAATTTTGAATATAGTAAACAAACGATTGTTAGGTGATTCTCGTAGAAGTATGCGGATAATTCAAAAGATATTCAAATAGGAATTATATTAGCCTTGGGTTTTCGAGGGTGTGTTTTTTGAATAGATAGAGGAGATAGGTCATGGCCGTTCTTGCTTACGTTTTTGGATTTTCTTGGAAATAGCTGCAACTAAATCGAAATGAATTTAGTACAGTGGAATTCAATAGCAACAGAAATATTTCGTCGAATAGCATATAAAAGCCTGAAAAGTTGCTTAGTGTTACAAAATTTAAATATTGCGTTGGGTAATGGATTCATTTTGCTAAACGTTTTCGCCATACACTGATAACAGCAATCTAATAGAGTGAAGTGAGAAAGCTTTTACGATGCATTTATAGAAAACGAGAAGACCAAAAACACGTTGTAGGAATAACAGTCACGAGCGCGACACCTTTTCTGCCACTCTTGTTATTGAAAAAGGCGTATTTAGTAAGCAAATTATTTTTATTGACAGAGTACCGGCTTCCTTGCTTTCATAGATGCGGCTTCTAAAGCGGAAATATGAAAAAAGGATCGGGCTTTGGATAATACCCCAAACGAATCCTCTTAATAATTATCAACACTTAATGAGTTTCAAGCAAATGCTGTCCTCTTGCAGAGTCTGTTTTGGGACCTGTTGACTTTGTTTACGCGATTCAGTAAAATTTTGGAAACTTTACTCCCTCTACTAATGAAGGCCGCACATGTTGCGAGATTCTGCCATGTAACCTCAGCAACGTACGACCTATATATTGCTCGCACAGCCACACGTAAGATTATAAATTAATAAACTTTTATGTGTGACAGGTAGTACATTTTGGGGTGCAACAGGCAGCAGCCTTTGGGTGGAATAAACACCACGCAGTTGTACCGTGAGAAAACTGTTGACCCACGTTCGCGATTGCTGTGATCAGTGTCTGCCAAAAACGTTTAGCAAAATGAATCCGTTACTCAACGCGGTATTCATATACAAGCCGGTTTTATTATTTCTAACCCTTCATTTTCATACATTACATTATTTCTTGGACACCTTCGGTCCACCCTGTAGGGTCCCCTTATATTTCTGAAGAGGAAAAAAAGAAATGTCAGAGAAAATGAAGTGGCTACCACAATGTATGTTCAGCAGTGACCTAACTAGCTCCCAAATATGTATTTTCATATTGTGCCTTGAAAAGTGGTCAACCGACTTTGATAGTTAACGAATAAGGAATGACAAGGATAAATAATGATTCTTTGAAACTTGTTTGATATCTAATTCATATGGGTGTCACGAAACCTAAGGTGCATGAAAAAGTATACTTATTTACAAGCTTTAGAAACCATATTTCAGTGGAATTAATACCAAATTTTTAAAGTAGCATCAAAGAGTATTTTGAGCCTTAGCAAAAAAGGTCAGGTTTTCCTTAGTGCTACTGCTTGTTTCCCCTAAAAAGCGTAAAACGTGTACCAACGACAAGGGTAGGCGAGGGAAGACAACAATGTTCAACAGCTTTACTTTCCTTCATATCGTCCAAAAAAGTTGATTTTATTAGAAATCTTACTTAAACTTTGGCTCATGGTCTTAAGTGTCTTTAAATATATTACAAGATTTTTCCGATACGCAGAATTTAAAAAGAAGGTAGAAATATTAGGAACAATTAATGTTTTGGAAATTAATAATTGATTCTCCTACCCCATTCATGTATTTACATACGTTTCAAGTACTGTTTGACACCTGAGTAGTAAAAGCCAAACTGATTATGACAATTATTTTTCTTCGCAGCTTTTTCTTACTTTAGCAGAAAAAAAATAAACCCACGTTGCTCTTGGCAATGCTTTCTAGTTGTATATTTGTGTTAGAGAAGATCTGGCTTCTTCCTCGTTGCAGAATGCATGCGTTTGTGCATCTCGCTACCATAAAATTAGATTCATGTATTGCTTAATTTCGTTCTTGTTCCTACAATGTGGAGATAAGATCATGAGATGTTGGTTTCAGTAACAGCATGCAACTGAAATTGTTCTTCATTCTTGTGCTTCCCTTTAAATGATAGAGTTCTATGAAAGGTAGCATACGCTTAGAACTTTTGGCAGAGTTAAAGTTTTCTATCGCTTTCGTTTCTATTACTCAGCCTCGTAGTGGATATATAACTTTTGATGACCTACAGCTTCTCTTCCGTCGCTTATAGAACGGAGAAATATACAATAAAATTCCAATTTCTTTTGAAAGCCTTAAATGACGAGTGTTAATACAAGCCTAAAATGGTTCCTTTGCTTGATTTACAAGCAAAAACATGTTTATCACATAGTAAATATCCATTGTCTAATAAACAGGTTACACACAACAAGAAACTCATGAAAATAAGACCAATAGCAATTGCGACCGGCATTGTAAAACTATGCAGCTTTAGCTGCTCTGCAATCATGACGGTCGCATTGATGTTGTTATCATTACAGGTTGTAGTTAAAGTATATCTTATACCTCAAAGAAAATCTTACCGTACTTTCCGACCCTGTGATAGATCCGTTGCTGGTCAACGGCTTGCCCTTTGCATCTACTAAGTAACCATCCGTCCATTGCAATAGATGTAGAAGTATAGTCAGATAGTATATCCATTGTTTGTAAATTTGGAATTGTATCATGTCAGAAGAGCTGAAGTGGTGGAAGTAAGTATAGGTACATATCTAGGAGAGTTAAAGTTCTTAAGCAACAACAATGGACAAGGATTCCTTGATGTGAAAAATTACCCGGCGTAACTTTGATTATGGTTTTACAGGTGGTTTGACGGGGATGCACTGAACATTGATAAGGGCTGCTGTCAAGGATGCTTCAAAGATTGTTAGAGGGAGCCAGCTGCTTTACTTTGTTAATTTAAAGTGATATTCATTGCTTAAAAGTTTCCAAAATATTTAAAATTTATATTGGACAATTTGTAATAAGAACTAGGAGATGACGATGTACATTTAATTGGACATCAAGTGAAGAGTACACATCTAAATATTGAGTTTTTTGGATCTACAACTTAAAGATTATTGAATTATTTACTGCCGTAGTTACCATTTGTAAAAATTAAATTAGTAATAAATGTAACCCTACACTTCATGCATCTGTATCAATTCCAGGTAACCGGATTGAAAAAGACCAGAGTACGTCATTGATGGATAGAATTAATTTCTACGACAAATCGAAATTTCAATGTGTCAAGACGCAGACACAGTTACTAATTAAATGGAGTCAATTGAGAGTTGCAGTTTGACTTTCAGTAGTTTGTATCATCATTCACTGTAAAAGGACTCTTCTCTCTAACTTTCGTACGTCAGATTTATCGAAAATTTAATGGAGGTACTGGGAAAGCTTGTTTTAATATCTTCCAGTTTTTGCCTACTCAATTCAAGGCCGACCTCTCTTTGACGATGGTTTCTTGGTCTTCAACCAATATCAAGCCAAAGATGATTACTTTCAGTATTCTAAGAAGTTTCGACGAAGTCATTGCCATAAATGGCAGAGTTTATCATTGCTTTTGCTTGCTAAAATACAGCGACTCAAGAGATGATAAACTATACCATCTACTATTACTTTCACATGTGTTGCCAAGATAATATTCATCACTTTTTTATCTTTTTATACACAATTGCATTTAACAATCATTTCAAACAAAATTCTCAAGAGAACTGTGGATTATTTTCCTGAAAAAATGCTCCTTTGCTCAAAAATCATTTGGACATGAATCAACGGTTCTGCAGACGGTTGAATCGAAGGGGGATAGGATAAACTACCGCCACTTTGAATTGAAAAAAAAATCTTAATGCTACGGCAATGAAAGACACGCACAGTGAACGAACTTAAGTTTAAATTTTTTTGCCCGAAAAAATATAACATTTAAACAAATTGGGGGGGCTGCAGCCTCAGCCCCTTTGGCCATGCGCCCACGAATATAGTGTAATAAGTATCCATCGCCCAAGTGAGATATCAAATTCTGGTGGCTTAAAATAGTAGGTTCTAAAACTTTTCAAGGCCACAGCGCAGCTTCAGAGGTCATGATTAAAGCATGATTCCAGGAGGACGGAAGCTTTCTTTACGTTTAAAATCATACATTTAAGATGCCAACGAAAGGTAAATACGAAAGAGAATTGCAAGAAGTTTTGCAATCATTTTCATTTTAATATTTTAAATCTTCACTAAGATAAATAATCATGAGAGATAGAGTATAATAAGAAATTTCTCGCTTAAACAAAAATTATAAATGACATAATACATATAGAAAACACGTGCACTAAGATTAAAAACAGGGCAAAGCTATAGAAAGTGTTAATGATGATACAAAATAGTTACCTAATTACTCATATCAAAAATCTAGGTTGTTGCCACCTAGAGACTGTGTACATACAAAGAGGGCACATCGATTAAAATAACGATTGCAATCCTTGCAACCTGTTTCTATTTGTTCACGCAGCAATTCTAGTGACATTGTTTAATAACAATATATCCTCGAGTGGGAGCTAATGTGGTGACTAGAGAAATAAAAGTATGTTTACATCGGAGGTCACCTAGCTCAGTTGGTAGAGCGCACGGCGCGAAAGAGTGGGTCACGGGTTCGATCCCCGGTGTTGACATGTGTTCTATTTCTCTAGTGTTCTTTTCGAAACGATATATCCATTCAATGATAACTGATCACAACTTGTGACTTATTTGGCATATCAGCAAAATAGAAGCTTTCCTCGTGACCTTTGATATTAGAGAGATGTTGGTCAATGCAATCGCACTAGAGATGACCTTAGAAACAAAAGTAAAGGATACACCTTAATGGCCGTTGCAGAGGGGGGTACGGGGGATTTAGCCCTTTTATAATAAGTTTGACTAGAGTAAGCAAAGATAATGATGTTCAAATTTATGATGTCACTGTATGAAAACAAACGGAAAATCGAATCTACGAAAAGTTTCCTACAAGTTTCGCAGTACAATTAAATTGGCAATTTAAAGACTATGCCATACGAACGGAAATGAGGTAAAGAGATATTGAAATATATCACCATAGATCGTTGGTGTTGACGTGAATCATTGTGTCCTAATCCTCACCCTATAAACTAGTAGTGTTTATCGAAGAAGGAAACAAACGTTGAACCAGAGTCACATGTAGAGTTAGTTGTGAGATTACCAAATCTTTTTGGTGCTATTTAAGTCACTAACATGGACAATCATGAATATGAATGACGTATGCATCATCATCATCCTCATCATCATCATCATCATCATCATCATTATCATCATTATCATCATCATCCATTTCCTCAACTCAATTCTGTTTCTTCTGTTCCTCCACCCTTTTGCATCCAGTTGGTGCCAGTTTGTTCTGCTATCTCCTCTCGCCGTTATTTCAGGTCTTCCCCTTTTCTTTTGACCCTCTGGTGGGGTCCATTCTGTAGTTATCCTGGCCAACCTATTGTTTTGCATTCTAGCTACATGACCAGCTCACTTGCTTTTCAGGTCTCTTGCTGTCTGAATGACGTCTTTGATTTTTGTTTTCTTTCCGTTGACTTTGTTTCTCATCTTGTCTTTCCGACTGATATTCAAAATACTACTGTCCATGCTCCTTTGTGCTGTAGCTTATTTCCTTGCTTCATGTTTTGTAAGTGACTAATGTATTAAACTTAGTAAATTGGCAGTAGAAAACTGCTGAAAGTCAAGGCGATTAAGGGAAACTTAAGAGAAATATTTACGGGATTACAGACTTTTGAAACAATTTAGTACATTACAAAATATGGCATTAGCTAAAGCTAGTAAAATCTGCCAAATGTAGTGGCAAGGATAGGTAGACGAAACCAGTTAGAGTAGGAAGTCTTGTGTGGCGTTCTTGCATTTCGCTCCAAATATGGTCACGAACAACTGTGGCTAACCTGATTACTACTCGGCCAATATCTTTGAGGGCGGCGTAAATTAATGACCCTAAAAGCTGGCTTATGTTTTTGGGATGGCATTAGAAACGGTGTTTTTGAATCAACTATTTTGCATCGGCCACACTAATGGATTGAGTCAACATTCAACTCCTTCTACTTCAAAGCAAGGTCATCGTCAGCCAGCGAGGTACTGGGATGGAATAGCGATTGTAACCGTATAGGTTGCACTAACAATTTTATGGCAACCATACCTTTAAGTCTTAAGGTCTCCTCTAAGTGCTCGGCTCTAGGGTGATTACCCCATGATACTCCTCATATCGCCATCGACACACAAGTGTGGAAGTAGCTAATAAAAGGCCCATAGCATATTAGTTAAGGCCATTTGCTAAGACTCGAACTTTATAGTTTGGCATTCTGGTCACAGATCTTTGAATTCATAACCAATAACCTTCTAAATTACGATAGGCAGCCATTTCATATTTAATCTGTAAATATAGTACAGAAGAATTCACAGTTAAACATATCAACCACACAAAGGATTGATAGTAGGTTCAGGTTTTAATGCTCAGCTGAAGTATTTTTTTATTCCGTAAATGTGCTATCTTACTGTGATAATGCTGTAAGTAATCTTAGTGCTATTTTCCGACACTGATGACCTAAAGTCGGGAGTAAGATAGCAATACATTGTACATATAGTGAGTACAGTATCTATTTTACTTTAATGGAATATTACTATCCTAATAGCTCTGCATCTTTTTATAATATTATTTAGAAACATAGACTTCGTTGAAAATAAAATTATATTAGGCCTACATCGACATTTTAAATTACGCTATATATATGCAAAGAAATTCAAATCTCTTTGATTTTGAAGATATATAGATTTAGACTTTAAAGTATATTTTCCATAAATCAATTAATATTCATATGCATCTGTATATTAAACTATTTTTAGTGTAAAACTTTCGATTATGAAAGAAAAGAAAAGAAAACCCTTCTCGGTATTCAACGACAGTCGCGTCGCAGTTATCCTCTCTGCCACCCCTCCATCCCCGTGCGACGCAAAACCTTTATCTCAATGAATTGTACATTACGTTTCAAGCTTCTCTTATTATAAGTGTCCACAAATTATTTCATTGTATCTTTTATATAATCTAAACAGCATATATCGAAATAAAACAGCATAGTTTACTTTACATTACCACAGTTATCTCTTCATACGGCGCTCCTCACGGCAGTTGCTGCGAAATTTGTGCACAACACGGTTCAACACGATCCCAGTTGATTATGTGCATTACCGTTACAAGCAGAAAGACCCAAATATCGCGCTACACCGGCATGAGAAAAGATGCAAAAAAACCAAGAGCTCGAAACGCTTGTAGAGACTCACGACATCTCAAATGATACTGTACCATGCAGTAATCAGTTACTCTGGTAGTTAGGGCAATTGGACGCAAATATACAATTACAGAGACAGGAGAACTCTGCCGTTCGTTGAGTTGACTTTACAGCCATAAATGGTTTATGAAAGGTTTCTCGATTTTCCTATCTGTCTGAGTTTTCGTAGGTTATATTTCTGATAAAGGCATCGTACTCATCCCAAGTTGTTAAGTTTATCAGAGAATTCAGCTTTCTGAGCTTCTTGCAGTCAAGTTAGGCAGAATGCCTTGTTTACCGGCATTAAGAAGGAATTGCCAAGTTTAGTCTGCAACGAGTCACCAGCAGTCTTAAGTTTTGCTGTGTAAGTTTTCTGCTTTCCTGTTCTTATAGCTGTAGCACACTACAACAAATACTTGAATGGTTGCGGAAAAGAAAACCAAGAAATAATTAGTCAAACAATATATTTTATAATGATAAATATGCCCCCCTTCCAAGTATCTAATATCCGCAGGCCAAGGGGGCAACGGGATCATTATACTATAATCTACAGGCCAGTGCTGTTGGTAATGGACAACTGCAGAATACATAACCCAGAGAGGCGATTATCAGCAAAGAAGACTGCTACACGGAGTCACTACTGCTGTACGGCGAGGCTTGCTTCTAAGACAAGCGTTTTGGTATGAAACATAACTAGCTACATTGTTAGTAAGTAAAGACACAGGTATTAAAAACAGGAGCTATGAGTAATAGTATCTGGTGCCACATATCTTGTTTCATAAAAGATATATAGCCTACAGATAATGCCATAGGCTTACAGAGTGAACACGGCTCTCAAATGATAGCCAGCCACACAGCCAGTCAAATTTTGATGGGAAAGGGGCAAATTCAAATCAAAACTTTTCCCCTCCCGTCCTTCCTTCAAAGCCAGCCCACCACGATTTTGTTCGCTGGTAAATTTTTTTTAAAGGTTTACAGTCCCTGGAAGCCTTAAATTCGCATTTGAGAGACGGATAGATTAATTTCTTAGGCAAACCGTCGTGTAAGTGAAATGAAATACACAAGTCATCCATCTTTTAACTCCGGTAAGGATTTTCGGGGGGGAGGGGAGCAAACGAGGGTAGGTTTTGTGACGTACCTTGGAGTGACGTCAACCGAAACAAAAGACATCCCATATTTCTCTGCTTTAATGGTAGGGGACCATGATGTAATGGTAGCACATCACCTTTCAATGCTAAAGGACGGGGTCCGATATCTCCTGGTCCTATGTTTTCACCATTGAGCTTTTCATCCTGTGTCATGGTCAAACTATAGCCCCCCCCCCCCCCCCCCCGACACGGCCCGCCCCCGCCAGAGAATACTGCATTAAGAACGTCGTTGCCGCCACGTAACCAAGGTCGTTATGGCCTAAAGAGCACTTCCGGTTTAGTAGCGTTTTATACTTAACAGGGTGATGGTTATTGCAAATTGAGAAACAGAGATACAGAGAAACAGAAATATTTCAAAGTCTGATTAAATTTCCTTTAGCATACTTCCTTTTCTCTCGTTCTGATGTATGTACTTCGACTTAATTGCCTTATAAATATCATTGTATCTTTGAAGGTCAGACAAACATTCGAAGTCAAAGGATAAGGGAAAAGATAAAGAGGGTAAAAATGTGTCAGCGTCAGCATCGACTCTGCAGACGGGTCAGTTGTCCCCAAGAGTGCAGGGGCGATCGGAAGGACGGAAAGGAGAGTTGACCCTTATGACGAACCATATTAGGGCAGGGGACCACAGCTTGAAACATTGGCCGGAGGTAAGATATCATTTTGAATTTGGAATTTGCATATTTCAAGAGAATAGATGTGTTCGGGTCCGTGTTAGATTCAGGTAGCACGGTTTCTTGAAATCATGGTTACATAGAAATATATTTTCGATTTAACCACTTCGACGAGTAGTGAATGGACCTTTCTCTGTACTCTTACGTTACGAGATTTTTTCTGTAATATTAATTAACGAAAAACCACGTTGTGTTGCCATTGCATATTAAGGTAGAAGGAATACGCTTCATTTGGTATAAATAGTATAAGAGGCAAAGTGGACCTATTATACTATTAAAAAGTAAAATAATGCCGGTTGTTACTTGATGTTTGTTGCTTAAGTTAATTGTTTAAAACTCAGCCCCGTCAATTTAGAGGTTAAAATGATACTTTTGTTAATAAGCTAGATTGTCCTCTTCAAATGTTACAAGTTTGGTTTTCACAAAAATCAAGAACTCTAAACTCCGATTCATGGCTTCCTTTGCTCACCTTTTCGCTCAATGCGGTCCAAACGTAGGTCCAAAAAAGTGAAGTCTGTTTCTTTCGGACTTGATATATACGTAATTTTTCTTGATGCTTTGAAAAGTATGAGTACTGCACTTTCTAGCAAATGTACAGGAGATTTTAATATTATACTATCCGCTCTCTAAGTATACCCCGTAGCATTAACTGCTCTTCTCTGTTTACTTTCTTTCGAATGACTTCCCATCTGTTGCCTAGTAACACGTATCTTTACTTCCCTGACGTATGACATTGACTAATGTTTCCGGTAGTAATCCTTTTCAGCGTCTTATGGCAAGACAAACGTAATTTTAATATATCCTAATCCATAACTTTAATGAAAGCCCTTGTTAGCAAAACGGTAGTGGTATCCCACGACATTTTAAACTGTTACTACTTTCAATAAAATGGTAAGCTTAAGATTTAAGCACCTTTGTAGCAGATTTTTTGTTCAATTTGTGGTATCGTTTTATTTTATTAAATGTCATGTTCGTTAATCGTCATTTTATTAAGAAATCACGTAAACTGGATCATTTCCTTTTCATTATTGTTTCCCTAGTCCTTTCTCCCACTCTCTTTATAAATGTTGATTTCTTTGCGTAGTAAAAAGGACAGTACCGCGCGCCATCGATTATCCGACATGAACTTATTACAGGGTTGGGGTGTTCGGATATGCTAAAAATTCAAATAATCGAGGATCAAATTTTGCTTACGTTTCTTATCATACAACTTGTTTCCCCGGTCACAAGTAGCTATACACAAAATAGATAACCTAAGTTCACCAAAGATGTCACAAAACTCTTCGCATTGGGCTTGACTTATTACGATCCGCTGTGATGAAAAGATCGTAAGACGGCCGTTTACGAAACATTTGAAGATGGTAAGCAATGTAGAGGAATTTCGACAAACAGAACGGAAGAAAACCCGCGAAAGTTTAATGCATTTTCCGTAATGTTAATCGAGCACTGAAGAGACAAGCAAGGAAATCCCGCACTCTGATGACCAAAGGAAACTTTGAGTGTACTAAGTGCGGCAAGAAAGGTCTGTTCCTGATCGGCCTCAATTCGCATGAAAGTGCACACAAGCGTCGAGAAACTTATTCGTCGTAGCGACGGGAGATTCCATCATCATCATCATGAGCATCACCATGAGCAACATCATCATCATCATCATCATCATCATCATCATCATCATCATCGTCATCATCACCACCACTATCACCATCATCATCATCATCATCATCATCATCACCTCCACCACCATCATCATCATAATCATCATCATCATCATCGTCATCTTCGTCATCATCACCACCACCATCATCATCATCATCATCATCGTCATCATAAGCATCATCATCATCATCATCATCATCATCGTCATCATCAATCGACCACTGCCTGAAGTAGTCCCTAATTTTGGTATTCATAAAATTGAGATTTCTAGTCTCTTCCTCGTCATTAACGTCTAGAACGAAATACATCTGCATTTAACAGTTTGTGCAGGTCTCAAACGATTCCAGTCGTTTCAAACAAAATTGATCAAGTCCTTACAAACATTGTCACTGGTTAAAAGACTTGGCTTATCTTTCCTTTCGAGTTTCACTCGATTAATTGACCAAAATACGTTCATTGTTTAAAACTAGCATTTTTTGTCATTCCTTATTCCAGTAATGTTATTGAAAAGGAGATGTTTATGATAATTGAGGTTAACTGAAAATTGCTGAAGCCTATGATTTCTTGAAGTATCTAACGGATCTCTGCCGGACAAATAAAAATTGTAGAAAACGGAAAAAGACGTAATATTATTAAAGTTTCTCAGATCTAATGTTTTGATTCTGCTCGTAGAAATGTGTTATTCTTAGTAATTTTTCCTTTCTTTCCACACTCTACATAGTTTCAGGTCAATGGTAGTGATATTTGCAAGATCGATCAAAATGACAACTTGAAGACTACGGGAAATTTAGCAGAGTTGGCTTCCAAACCTTATGCTGCTAATTTTGCCTTCGCGATTCATAGACTAGAAAAGACATCGATTCAGTTTGAGAAAGATCTGAATCACACAAAACATGATCTCGAATATAAACTTCATAAACTGAAGAAAAAATTTTATGACTATATGGATGTAACAGACGATCGGCTTGACGAGGCTGAACGTTGTCAAGATGTTTACTATCATGAAATTAAGGAGGATTTAGCAGGAATTAAGCGATCATTGGAGCAATCGACAAGATCAGATGCATCTGCTCTCATGGAGCAGGTGAAATTTGAAATTGATGAAAGTATGAGGAAATGGTATACGAAATTAGAAAGTAAAACTTGTTATGATTCTGGTGCGAGTAGTGCATCGTCAAAATCGTCTGCGGCAGCCCAGCGAAGGTTGCGGCGGAAGAAGGAAAAGGAGAGAAAAAAATTGAGCGAATTAAATGATGGCAAAGAGGAAGATCATGAATGCCAAGTATCGGATGAGGCGAAAGGTGGGCTTAGTGCCGGTGAGCAATGCCAAGGTATGTGACATAACGTTTTACTGACACCCCCTGCCTACCTAATTGTAGGAGGGGGTTGAATTGTTAGGGGGTAGATGTATCGGTGAGATTTCATAGATTGTGGGGTTTCATTGTTTGCACGGGTAAAGATGTATTGGCGAATATTTGGGTGGGCGGAGTTCTGTAGATCCAGGTCTCAGTAAAAAAGGCAATACTGCAGGAGGAAACACGAGATGGCAATAAAACATCTTTGGACTGTTTACTTAGACTTTCCGTGTTTAGAGCACTGTATTAGTGGTGAAGAGGTCTGGTATTGAATTGACGAGTTTACTTCTTATATAAGAATATCTTTGTTAGAGGGGGTAGGCATTTAAGAAAAACACGTTGATTTAGGAGCAGTAATCAGTTTAAATCAGGGGGTTTTCCAACCCTTTCCTACAATTAAGTTAGGGAGAGTATGTAAACGTAGGGAGTGATTTAAGCTCTGTGCCGACGAAAGGTCAGTGCCGTATTTTGTCAAAGCAAATGCTCGGGAAAATTGGTTTATGGAAGAACTAACATATCCCCTATAGGCAATCACTGAAATATGATTTGAAGCCACAATCTTAATTTTGTTCCGTACGATAAATTATACATTCATTTTTATTATTCGAACCATCCCCAAACACAGGATAGGCAAACTTGACCTGTTTATACAATTTGGTAGATTATCTTTAAAGAGATTGCCTTCTTTTATAAACTGCAAGTGATTTAAAGATGTATAATTATCTTCCGCTTTCTTGGAAATGATGCTGCTTATAAGTGACGTCAATGACTTCTACCTATCAAAGTAGATTAAGCAACTCCGTGCGTGAGGAAGAACGTTCAGAGTTTTGATATTTTTAAGGATTAGTCAAAAAGAATCCAGCTGCAAATTTTTTAAAGTTTAGAGGCACCTTGATTGTTTTACTTTGTTGTCTCTAGGCTCCTCCCTAATGCCTTGTTTGCTGTGCATTCCTGTACAAGCAATACCTACCCCCTTCAACTATTAATCCAGCAAGAGAATAGTATTTTGAGTACCAGATAAAAAGGAGCTCCTTCAAAAAATGCATTTACCCGTTGGCCTTTTT
>JAAAKM020006971.1:10720615-10740117 GCA_010016025.2 Alatinidae sp. Z8VKAUB7J3 | reverse complement strand
GGTAGAGGAGGTACATCAAAAGCGCTCTTCAAAACTCTGTTTAAAATAACGAACATAGTCACTACCTGTGCAAAATAAGCAAACGGAGCCATAAAAATACATCTACAACAGAATTTAATCAAGTCATTTTTGAGAAACTTTTATGGAAGAAACAGTAACAAAGGTCATTAGATTTAATTTGGCTTAACATTTGAAACTTTCATTAAACTGAACTTAAACTTAAAGATTTTCGTGCATGGATGAAATGTGAAGTTTTGGGATAGATTATACACTTTGGTTTATGGAACTTGTTTCTATTTTCCAGATGTTTCACTACTGGTTATATGTCATTTTCACCTTTATTCTGATGCAAATTATGAACTTAAGCTGAAGGGATGTGATACATATGAAAACGTATTAAGGGGCGCAGGACACAAAATGTTAAGGAAGCGCTGATTTAGAATAACACGACCTCAAATGAAAAATAACAGCAACGTATTATCGCGACGTTTCAGGAGTCATCTTGATGCCATTTTCAAGGTAGATAATGAACAACTGTGTAATGATAATTTATAGTAGTTCTACACAAGGAAGGAAATCTAAACAAAAAGTTTTGCTCGGATGGAGTCTGGAGTCTCGGATGAGTATCAGCTATGCTGGGGGAAGTGTTCAAAAAAATTGACTTGGGATAGGAGTGGGTAGTGGTAGAAACTAAGGAAAGAGGAGCATTCGCGTTGCCTCCGACTGCGGTCGACCATCTTCATCTTCTTCGGTTGGAGTCCGTTTGAAACTTAAAGATGTAGAAATTGCCATCCGTATGGAGATTTCCTGCCAATAATACTTTTTTAAATTGCGGAATTACTTCTTATAAAGATGAAAAACCCAACAAACAATAGAAAGAATTAGGTCTTGATCCGGATTCTGAAGAATTTTTAACTTATAGCTTAACCTCAGTGATATCCATCATTGTAGAATATTGTGCTATGTATATTGTAATCCTCAGTGATATCCATCATGGTAGAATATTGTGCTATGTATATTGTAATCCTCAGTGATATCCATCATTGTAGAGTATTTTGCTATGTATATTGTAATCCTCAGTGATATCCATCATGGTAGAATATTTTGCGATGTGTATTGTAATCCTTTAATTATATCTTAACTTGCAGCCTCGTGAACTTCCATCTATAGATTCCTCGTTATTAACTTTTAGTGCAGTTGCATTTCACGGAAATATCAACTCACGCTTTCATGAAATATTGTAGCTAACCTAATTTTCCTTTCCTAAATTTCTGTGGATTTATTCGTGCGCTATGTATACGTCCTCAATACAATGATGTAAAGAAGGGCTTGTAGTTCATTTTCATTTCTCTTGAAATGGAAATAGTGAATGCTGAAACGTCAAGTAAATAAACGAAACAGTACAATGAAAGGAGTTGTTCTCGTTTGTGGTTTTTTCGAAGTATTTGCGGTGCGAACAAACGTTCAAAAAGATAAAGGCTTGGCCACCCATCTTGTAAAAGTCGGATACGACTGAGAACAAAATAAATATTACGGTGGCCATTATAAGGGGTAACAAAATTCATAAACCTAACTGATTATGGGTGGCGCTACCTGACCAGGACCGCTGTGTTAGGCAGACTGTCATATTTGCTGACGCGTATTCAGGTTTCGTAAAAATGTATCCAAACTTATACAAAGTAGGCCCCTTATGACGAGGTCGACAGTACCGTACGATTTCGCTCACTATATCCGATGTTCGCTACAACCGAAATTGCCAAAATTAACGATGTGTTTGAATATTGCACGAAATAGGGAAAGAGTTTTCGCTATTTTGTGCAATATTCTTTTTTTGCACGACAAACAAATGTTTAATGTGTTTTAAACAACGTATTAGGTCGTATCGTATTTCACAAAATTTCATGCTTGTTCAATATATAGCTGTAAAAACGGTAGACGTGGAAAGTTGAAAAGTAAAAAGCTCTGTAATTTTCTTTAAGTAGTTTTCTTGCCGGTTATATAGTTGCATAGCTGCCAACTGCCAGCTTTGTGTATTTTTCGGCAGACGCTGAGCACTCTAGGAATTGAGAGAGTGAATTCGCGGTCGCAAAAACTTCTTGAGCATGCGTAGGTGGCAGCGTGTCCGCATGGTCAGAATCGTCGTCCTCTTCTGGCCCTTCTCCTTCTTTACTAAGTTGATCAGTGATTTCCTGGCCCGTAAATGTGGCAATTCTCTCTTCTTCTTCATCAGAAGCACTACTGCTCTGAGTATCATTCTCTGCTACATTAGCTTGCAAAACTCTGGGAAGAAAGGAAAGGGGGGAGGGGGGGGCATGGAAAAATGGAGAAAGTGATATAGGGGTTTAAAATTCAGCTCGAGATAAAACCTCTTTCGTAACGAGTTTTTAATGAACGAAAAAAATGCTATTGAAGGACTTATTTTTTATCGCGAGCAGAACATCCACTCGTTATAACTGAGCTCCTAATCAATGCAGTATACTTTATACAGTGTTAGACTTGCTGCAGATCACGTGAGTAAGATTCAAGTGAATCGAGTTCCTTTAAGAATTTTATAGCTACTAAAAAATCATGCATGTATAGTTAACTGTTACATGTAGCGAGCTAATTAAGGCTATAATTTTCATTTTAGAATCAACTCTACGAACGGAGGGTGCCATTCTGCCACAGGTATGGGATGGCACTGTACAGTGCCTGAGGAGTTGCATTCATTTGCGTCTGTGGACCACGTAAAGAACGAGTTTGTCAAGTAAGGGTATGCAATGATTTTATGATTTACATTTCGGGAGTGCATAGTTATTCTTATTCATACTTATGGAGTTGTACGCTGGATCAATTCTGTCTTTGCGGACAATGTAGCTTAAATCAAGGCAAGTGTCGGGGGGTGTATCCCCACATATCCGGTTCTCTAATCTAAATTTAGCGTAGTTTGCAGTTATTGTTTGTCTCATCCTATTTACTTTGTCCGTTGCAGAATTTTTTAAAAACCCTAACCCCTCTCTCATTATGTAATGTCTGTTATTGTCTCATTCATGTTTTTCAAAAATATTTTTCTTGCGTTCTATCGTCATTAGTAAATAGCGATTGCATAGGTTTTTTCAAAGAAAATGTAAAATTTGATTTGCGAGAAGTTGACTGCCGTACATTTTACGTTTTAGTACATATTAACTACTCGAACGTTAAATCATTTGATACAATGTTGGCAAGGACTACTTTTCACCTCGTTCTCTTACAGAATAGTTTTAATAAGCGTACCTTGTACACGCACACAGACACAGAGACACTCACGGAGGAATATAGACACAGACACACACACAGGCACACATAGGCACACATAGGCACACACAGGCACACACAGGCACGAACACACACACACAAACACACATAGCCAGAGCCATACAGACAGAGTCATACAGACGCAGAGCCATACAGACACAGAGCCATACAGACACAGAGCCTTACAGACATGGAGCATTACAGACACAGACAAAAAGACACAGAGACAGACGAACACAGATCGGCACAGACTCACACTAAGAGACAGACACATTCAATCAGAGACACACACAGACACACGCACAGAAAGACAACCACACATATACACACAGAGGCAGTCAGACAGAGTAACTTTAATTTATTTCAAACTTGTTGGTATTATAGCTGTATTAAGGTCTGACAAGATGGTATTGTACTCTACCCAATTTTTCAAAGGTTTGAGAAAGAGGGATTTGTGAAGTATAACCTTTTCTTATGAATACCACCATTTGCTTCAATCGCTCTCTCGTACAAAAAATCTCCAAACCAAGAAGTTAGAAATTATGTGGTGCATGGCGTGATGCCAGTAAACAAACCAAAATTTTAACAAACCGCAAAGTATTGTAGAAGGAATACATTACATTTGAAACTTTAGCCTCTCGCGTAATACAGTTTTGAAACAATCGCGGCCAGTTAAGCAGATGAGATTGGCAATGAAAGGAAGAACTAATTCAGTTTTTGGTTAAAAAGTGGTTAGTATAATCAAGTACTCAAGCCTCTCCCGAATAGCAGTTTTCAAATAGTATGTAGTAAACAAAATAGGGTGGAAATGTACACATTACGTGGACAGAAACGCGTGGCAACGTTTTACGTCTGCAAATAACCCACTCAATAAGCCTTTTCCGCAGTTATGTCTTTTCAAATTTTTAACGGAAGTTGCTGAGTTCGCCCGAATCTGTTTTCCCAAGAAACATTGACAAGACCTTTCATGTTCTTGATCAGTCTGCTTTTGAGTTACAGAGTTGTTGTAGCTTCTTTACAAGAACAATTCATGTGGACTTTTCGCGGAGTGCGTTCCTTCCTTAGGATAGAGTCTAATGGTCTCTAAACCAGATTACACCCATCAAGTTATATTTGAAGGCTATCTCTTTATCCCAGTAACACCATCCTTGAGAGGGGGAGCGAAAATTGAGAATGCTTGCAGACCCAAGATGTAAGTCGGTAATGAGATCGGCAGTGCGGGAAGGTTAGATGAGCTATAAATTAGCCTTATTATTCTTTTGCAAGTGCTGATGGAATTAGTAGTCCCACGACGGAAAAGTAGTCCCGCGAGAACGCTGAACATTTTACTTTACAGTTGCCATGTCGATGTTTTCAGCCGCCACATTGGTGTTTTGAATCTCAATGACGAATTTTCGAAATGAAAAATTTGGCGCTAGACTCGACCACGTGGTCATTGAGGACGCCATTGCCGAAGGCCAGCGGTATTTTTAGGCCTATGAACAGTTTGCCATGTTTGTGTCTACTGTTTGCCGTGTTCATGTCTACCGTTTGCTGTGTTCATGTCTACCGTTCGCTGTGTTTTTGCTCACCATTTGCTGTGTTCATGTCCATCGTTTGCTGTGCCCATGCCCACCGTTTGCTGTGTTCATGTCCACCGTTTTCTGTGTTCATGTTTACCTTTTGCTGTGTTCGTATCCACCATTTGCTGTGTTCATGTCTACCATTTGCCGTTTTTATATCTATCATTTGCACGAAATCCTTTGTAGACCTTGTGGAGAAAGCATTTAAATTTAGAAGCCATGTGTGGAGTCTGGGTGTGGATATTGGGAGGCCCTTTGGTGGGCTTTGCACGTGAACTATCCATTCGGAGGGTTTATTAGTATCTAGTGCTATCTGCATCTTCACCTGTTAACTAGAGGAATGTGCGTACGGGGGATCATATTCGTACCTTCGAACCCGAAGATCAGGCAAAGGTATAAATCTGATCCAAGGTAATTCAATTGTACCCGACCTCCTAGTACACTGATCCGATCTGACCCGACACTATCCGATATTGGTTCCCGACAGTCCCACCCAAAAAAGAAAAAAATCGAAACAAAAAGACGTGAGTTGAACAATGATACCTACAGCTATATTCTTGAAGATTATGGATCTTTCTGTTTCATTTCATGACTTCCATGTCCGCCCGAAGTCGATGTCGAATACATAGACATGCATCTGTAGTTGGTGGTAAGAGGTGGCTCGCTTGATATTTGGACGTTGCATGAGTGGGACTTGCATTGCATTTAGGATAATTTGCTACTTGGATTTCCAGTGGCTGCTATTTATTAACAGGCAATGAAAGGATACGACTGTGAAAATTATCAATATTCTTTATGATGGACCTCTTGTCTTATCTTACATGATTCAATGACAAGAGCCTGAAATCTAAACCAGTATGATTGAATTCGTACATCTGTGCTACTAACATATAATCAGACTCTCTCAATAGTTTATTGAGAGACTCTGATATAATAGTTGCACTGCGTTTCTGGTAGTGGGTAGTGGTGCTCATCCCATTTACACACATTGTCATTGAATTAAATGCAAGCTGGTGTTTTGTTTATAAACTTTAAAGTATGTTCGTTCTGTTTGTTTGTATTGGAGCCAATTTAAAATCCGTCAGAGAAATAAAATTCGAATGATTGAAGTACTTATTGTAGAAATCCCTTAGAAGCCTTTCTCATATGGAACACAACAGAATTATTTCCTTGGTACAGTTTGCGGTGTATCTTTCAGTAAAGATTTGCAGATCCACAGTCCGAATTTTGAGCATTCGTTTTAGCGGCAATAATCACCCATTCACATAGGCTACATACCAGACCATAGTAATTTTAAGGGGACTGGTACGGCTACAAATCGCTCAACAATAGGCTCCTTATTGTATTCACGAATTGAACTTGAGACAGCCCTGGCAGCGAGGTGAAAGTGCACACAGGATGCGAGATGGCCGACGACCTGCTGTTGTTACTAGAGGAAGATTTCGACGATGTTTTTGAGGTTATGGAAAACAGCGAGGAGATACAGAACTCATTCCAAACAACTGCAGAACAGGTTAGTTACTCTGACTCCTTTTGACTAGCAATAACGCGCCAAATTCCGCGAGAAATTTGGCATGAAGCGCTGTACACCGAAACTCTTACAACTTGAGCTGAGCAGGCGAAATATCTACTAACATGCAGGCAAATCTTTGAGTTACCCTCCTTGGTGCCTTCTATTGTGGTGAATTAAGCCTGATCGCAAATTTTACAGTAACATAGCAGTTAATTCAAATCTATTCGAAGCTTTTACTTACTTGCTTCTACTAAAGTGTGAACGCAGCACTGCTGAAAAGAAAGGCTACTTCTATGATTCCTTACGGTCGATCCCTCGTGGCATTACTGTAATTAAGTGATAGCTACGGACTTAGTGGTAATCGTAGAGAAATCTTGAACTTCGGGTGCCATAAAAAGGAAAATCAGGTTACAGACCAACGCTGTCGCATCAACAATTTGCTTTTTGAAATCTAGATGCGATGTACTGTGTAGGCTAGTGACAGCCCATGAAATGTTATGGTCAGTTAAGACACAATTCTAGATTCGATGAATGGTTATACAGGCCTAGGCTAACTGTATTTACGTTTCCATACATAGATATTTCGATACGGAAGTTTGCATTCTTATACGTAAGAGGACTGCTGCTCACTGTTTTGCCTGCATATCGTAGCTCTAATGTCCTTCATCTAACGAGTATTGCGCCATCGAGTAGTTCATTTAACGACTTAAGACATCAGTGCTGGGTGTTAAAAGTAAAACAAATAATTTTGGGGGGGGGGTGGGGGGGGGGTGTGTGTGTGTGGTGTGTGGTGGTGGTGTTAAAACATGGCTTTGAAAACTAAAAATGGCCTAGATTGTCTCTTTGAACCCACCTCCTACATCATTCCCTCGATAATTCCATATTCTTATATATATATAGATATATACATATATACAGAGAGAGTAGGAGAATTATAATATATATTATAATACAAACTTTAACATATATAGTAACATTATACATATAATTATAATATATATATCATAATATATGTATACAATTACAACAGAAAACACAACTTTTAATTGTTTCATATAATTCTTCATCATCAGTGGTTATTGTTACAAGTTCTGCACTACCTTTTATACGGATACTTAACAAAAACGTATTTCCATGTGTAACTTTAACGGTATATCCTAAAGAGTAGATTGCCTGAACGTATGTATAGATAGGGAGCATATAAATATATATATATATATATATATATATATATAGATAGATAGATCAATATTGTAAGTAGTGCAGCTAGAACACCTCCGCACACTCCTATGATCATAATCATCATCAAGATTTGCCATTTTAATAATTCCCTGGCATCAGCTTTTCTGCTAGGGGGACTTTTATTAACATTTTCTTCAATAATTTTACTTTCTACAACAAAGATAGTCTATTTCAACAAAAGCAGTAAATTACTTCAGAACTATTACATTCACCACTAGAATGTGACATGCTTTGTTGCTCTTTGTGATGATCTGATCCCTCTTACTGAATGGATTTGATTTCCGCATCCTTGATAATCGTGGGCTAAGAACTGACCAACCGTTGACATAACGTAGTTAAACATCTCTTTACAGTAGCGGGTTTGATTACACTTAAAATGCACACACAGAAACCAAATCAGCTATAAATAGGCAGTTATTTAGTGAATCACATCAAAATTATCTGTTGGTTTTGGTTTCGTGCCCGTGGAAACTCCTACACACTTAAACAAAGTTGACCACAGGGAATGTAATAGTCACAGTACTTGTTCATATTTCTACAAAGAATGCCTCTTACCGTTACTTCGTTTTAAAGAAAGGCTTCTTTTATGAAACGGCAAGTCAAATACCTCTATTCCTTGACACAAATATTTCACTGCCTTGCATACCCCGTGGATTTGTATTTAAATTTTGCAAAGGACATATCAAAAAGTAGTGGTAAGCATAATACGGTATTCTTTACTGTAACCACAATAGCATGCTGCGGGAAGAGGCATGATCCATGCCCACTTCGGGGTTTTATAGTGGTAAACAAGTATGCCGACATTGTTTTACGTGCCAGAAATGTCACCAACAGCGTTAACTCAAGGGAAACTGTACCCTGAATTGTTGGATATTTCGAAGTTCATTTTATCATTGCCTTAGGTACGTTGTACAAAAACAACACAAATTACTGCTTACGCATCGGAAATTCCCATCCTTTTATTGCTGTCATTACCATTAAGGATGCGTTTGAAAATTTGTGCTTTGACCCTCGTGTTCCTGCACTGTACCCCTACTATTTTGTTTACGTTAGCAATCAAAACACCGGTGTTGTTTTAGTGACACAGCTGCCAACTGCACAATCTATGAATACATCACACAGTGCACAATTTCTATCGGGCAGGTGAAGACCACATAACTGAATAATTGGAGAAAATTTAAGGAAATTTAAACGGGCGAATTCCAAATGCCCAATCCCTATTGCATTGCGGCTGACTTATTTTTACAGTTGATTTGGATATTCAATCCCGCTGTATAATTCTATTGATGGCATGCCAGCATTCTTTAGACACATAGTGAGCCATCTGAACTGCACAACTAACAGCCAAGTGCATCACACCATCTCCCTTAAGCCGCCCGTCTAAACAGAGCTACACAAGGATATAGCTAAAAGTGATTGAACAGGCAGATGTACAATAGCTAAATAATTCATCCGGAATGGCTGGTTTTGCTCGTCTGACATAACTGACTTGTCAATCAATCTTATGGGAACGGGAAAATCAAAGTCAATACTTCTTTTAATTTCAATCAATTTGCTAAATTTTCCCGTGGGTTAACTGTTCAAATATGTCACTTATTCTCAGGTTGTTACTGTCCTGAGGAACTGGAATGGAAATTCTTAGTTATGGTTGTTTACAACTGAGAACCCAAAGCTTTTGCCGTTCTCAACAAATACGTGTTGCAACAACCTATTGAAGTTGTATGCAGAGTGCAAGAGGGACTACACAACATCTGCCGCCACATATCTCTTGAATAGTTCAGTTTATTTGCCATTGCATCTGGCAACTTCTAACAAAGTAGGAAAACATTACAAACTTACTACATAGTTTCGCTGCAACAAACACGACAGGTAAGCAAGCCCTTTGCTATCTTTTAAGTTAGGTATATGCCCTCAAGTTTCCCTTGATTTATAATTAATGTAACATGTGTCCCTGATATTTACTTTTAATAGAGCTAGCTACATTTGCATAAAGTCGATTCAAGAATTTTCGACCTCGGTTTACTGTTCTTCAAGCTTTATGGAACTTCGTCTTACTAGAAACGTTTGACTTCGGAGAAGGCAGAAGTTATGTTTTAACGGTGCAAGTTGCCCACATACTTGCCGAAGGGGCAAATGTATGCAACAGCAAAGCCGTTTGAACTAGTATCCACTGCAGAACTCCATGGATATGTTATATCATTATCCTCATTACTATTTTTATTATTACTGTTATTATCATTATTATCATTTTCATTTTTATTATTACTATTTTATTGTTGTTCCCATTTTTAGTACTCAAAAATTCCTATTATAAAGCGCAACGCAATGTCAGACGTGAGCAAACAGTAATGATACATATCGAACTTTTTACTCTCACTACAAAAATGCATATTTTTAAGCACATTTCGTTTAGAACATGTCCAATCTTGAGACTTATTTCCAGACTAACTTTTAAAGTAACAATGTGACCTAGCAAAACGTATTGCTGTGCACCCGGTTAACTGGTCTCGCCAATTCCTACCGACATGTAAACAAATTTGAAATTCTTAGACACAATGTGCTGTATTTCAAGCTTGTGACATCCTTTGGGTTTCAGAACAGGTACAGATTTAAGAATGTGGTGAAATAGTTATGTTTGATAAATTAAAACATTGCTAACTGCTTGAACGCAGCTGAATTTAAGTTCACTCAATCGTTTCTAAACAAATGTCACATGTTTAGCTACACCATAAATTGTCTGTAGGCATAACTATCATGCTGAAAGCTGGTTCGAACAATTATAACGGAGGTCAGAAATCGCTTTGCTTACTGATTAAATCAATTGGGTAAAACATTTTACTAAGACTATGTCACTCTTTGTGTAGAAATAATGTCCTGTAAAAGAACAAAGATATGATAAACTGAAAAGCCATTTGTCAACCTGTCAGTCTAATGTATTGTTTTGATTTACGAGCCCAAGTTTTACGTGAACCACAAGTTTACGCATGAATACACCTCCTGTTAAATTGCACTGGCAGACCATGCCATTACGATAATTTCCATGAACTCACACGATTCACATGTTAAATGTTTTGGTCATTTCAAAAGCATCTGTTGGACAGTCTTAAATGCGCCAGGTAAACGCAAAATCAGACATAACGTTCGCTTTACGGAAGGTTGATCATCATAAATCCCTTGTATTGAACGGCCTTCGTAGACGGATAATGGTAAGAATTCTGATGCGTATTTTTTGTTTTGTGTTTAATTACTTTATATCTGGCATCTTTTAAGTATATTTGCACATTGTTCTTTTGATAAATTATAGTTTTGCAACGGGGATGAAGTACAGGCGTTAATTGGCGAGCAAAGCACAACATTAACGATTGTAGACTTTGCTACCGGCTCATACTGTCTCCAAGTTCAACATAATTACTAAGAAACGGAGAAGCAAATGATTGAGAAAGGGAAATTAACAGACCCTACTCGATCATGCCGTGTAAAAAGGCATATAATTCCGTATTCCCAAATTTTTGCACTCTCACACATGTAGTTTTCCTCCAGTCAACATGCCAACAAGAAACCTTGCTTTCACTAAAACTCGGCGATATCAGATCTTGATTACGTTCCTTTGAACCAACAATTTCGTCCAAACCTGTTTGTTTTCAAGGTGATTCCTGCTTTAACTTGAAGATCAGTCCTTGATTATAATACTCGTTGCTTTACATTTCCTCAAAAAAACGAGGGTGCAACTTTTAAGATAATTCTGCAATCACTTTGACAATGCAAACGATTAATGTACTTTTCTTTTTACCACTTAATTCCAGAAACTGAGTACAGTAACTTTCAGATAATATTTAGATTTTGACGAAAGATTCTTCTAGCGAAGATAGGGTTACTATTAAAGTTTTTAATGTAGTTTCTTGTGAATATAATGACATGACATATCATGAAGAAATTGTTAAGAGATTATTAATTAATTTCTACAGTTTAAATTCATCCCTTACAGACAACACAATGCCAATTAAAAATCTATCACACATTTTAAAATATTTGCCATTAGCAATTGTGCTCATATGAAAAGCCATTTAAATTTGCTTTAGCGTGATACTGTATCACGACGAGGACCAAACTGAGGGCTAAATGAACAATTTAACGATAAAACTCACGATTTAAGTGATGAAAACCGGCACAATTGGGTGTGTTCGCCATATCCAGAGTTGAAATCACTTCAGGTTTCCTTCTACAAAAATATCTTACCCTTGGGTCACACAGTCGCCATAAAGACAGGAATACTTCCTACAAACTGGAAGTTGCCGTTGGATTTAACTGTTTTCCCAAACAATTTTGCTCCGTTGGAGCTATTCCGAAACATGAATGTTCTAGGAGGTTGAGATACTCTGGCCGATCCATATCACTTTCAAAGTACATACCATTGCTGTTGCATGGAGATTTGCGTTTTAATTAAGGAATGACACTTACGAAATCTTTTCGCGGATATTATGTCCTTAATTGAGATCACAAGCCACGCCATAAAACCTTTGTAAAAGCTATCACAGTTTTCGTAGGTTACAAACTTGGTGAACACACATTTATTGCTGCTCTGTAATTAACTTGCACGGAGTTGGTCCCAAGCAATTAATGTATTATAATTACTAACATTTGAGATAATTAGGCCGGGCAGCCATTCTAGAGGCAATTTTTGTTGTTACTGCCCTTCCTTTGCACGGCGTTACGTCCTGCAATCGAATGTTAACAACGTTGGTTTCTACAAATGGAACCCACCCTCTCTTTAAGAATTCACATTGGTGTCTTCGCAATTAGGTCTACACATGACGTAATGAATATATGAGAGTATGAAAAATGGAAGACTTGCTTCAAGTGAGATTATTGCACCGTAAATCCGTAAATGACGTAATTTGCATCAGGCGTTTTCAAAGGTGTTAGGCAATGCAGGAGTGTAGATAGCCTACTACCCCTTAAATGACACTATATTTTGTCACTGTTTATCTTAATTACTCTGTTACATTTCCTCCAATCAATTTGATTAGTACTTATTTTCAGTAAAAAACATAAATCGTATGACATTGAAAAGACAAATTTAAAAACAGGGGGAAATACGTTCATTTTCAATTTTGATTCACTGGTTATTGAGTCCAAATTCAGTGCAAACTGATTTTGGAAGTTCTTAACCTTTGCTTGCTTTTTACGACCCTTAAACTAATAGAGCATCGCACCTTTACATTTTGTTGGCCAGATACAAAGTATCTGCAGACCCATTAGCGAGCAGGGGGCCCCCGTTTGTAGCTACTGCTCTCTTACATGTTTGTACCCAATTACTGGCGTTGGAAGACCCCTCCCCTACACCCTTTCCCAACTGGAAATACGTCTGAAGTCTTATCAATCAAAAGCATAAACCACAAGCATTTAAAGGCATTGCTCAATGAATTGAGTTTTGACTCAAATCTGCTTACTTTCGCGTGAGTTTTACGTGATTGTTTATGTTTTGGGTATGACGTGTCTAGAGAAAAATCCCCTACCGATTGAGTTTTCAATTTACAGCGTATAAGCTGTGTGTGATTAGTTCAAAAGTGAGTTTTATACAGGATCGTAGGATCTCATTTCGTAACGTTACTTCTCGTTAATACAGTAAGATTTGAATCCCGTCATTTAGCAGAAGTGTCTACACGTCTTCAACGGCTATATGTAAGAATAATTGTCGTTGAATCCCGATGACATTTTTATGTTTTGACCAATTTGCCTAAGATTAACTCTAAACAGGTAACAAGGGCAGATTTATGCAGTTGAATATGAATTCGTGTGTGCAAAGAAACTAACGGATAATAAAGGACTATCTACGCTTGAAAACTACTCAAAGAAGAAATCTGGAACAGCAAAACCACGCTCGATACCAAGTGTACTACTTTCTGAAGCTTCATCACAACTTTCAAAGAGTAACGAGGCAAGAGGGGTTAAATAAGAGAGTATTGAAATAAAGTCTTTCTTAGATTTAAAGATGAAAAGTTGTAAGTGAGATAAATAACTTCGCCATCCGAATTCAAATGCCCCGCCTTCAGGCGCCGTGTTACTCTACGAAATGAATTACGGCGATCCAGTCGACAACACTTTTCACTCCTGTAGTCAATACAACACTTCACAATCTTTCACAGGTTAACAGGAACATCCTGCCCAGCACCATTTGCTCGTCAACTTTTCTCCGCTACGTGACTTGGTCATACAAAGCCTAGCCCTTCAAATGAATCAGTCACCCTAAGGCCATTGTAAGATTCGCAGGTTAATATGAGTAGGTTTAATGGAAATGCCAAGATAATTATTGAAAAATAAAGAATGATCAGGTGGCAAGATTCCACATATCTCTTGCCATTTCATTAAATAGAGTTTCTGACTATGTAAATTTTTCATACTATGGCTTGGTGGTCATTTGGACTACATCAAAACCTCAAAACAGTGTTTCACATCTTGAAGTCGATGGCATTTAACATCTATATGGGCACCGGGAACCTCACCTCAAGGCTAGATACGATTACTTCACAGCCTGTGATCAAAACGAGGTAGAATCATCAAGCTCTGATGGTATTTGGGAACTTGTAAAGTTCTTCGGCTCTTAAGCTTCGTAGCCCCCTTCTCAAGCCCAAAACGGATAATTGGTTTGAAGACTTCTGCTGGATTGCGCAGCTTGCGGGAAAACTGTTTTGTTTGCAAAAGCTTGTGTCAGAATAAACAAAATGATTACACTGCTCCTCTCACTGTATTTGTTTGGTGTCAACATCGCGTGACCTCGCACAATCGTAGAAATGGAGAATGGGATTTCACAGAATTGAATAGTCAAGCAGAACTCTCCAAACCTCGTTTCCCATTTTTTGAGAGAGAGGATACAAAGCTTAACACTGTCCTTAACAACTACCGTGGTGCTTAAATCTCAGTGCTCTTACGTACCAAGCAGTGCTTTGGGCAAAGCTATGCTAAAATACTCCGCCTTCGATGATATTGTACGCCTGTGTAATAACTGATGGTCTAAAGCAGGGTTTCTCAACCTCACACAGTCAATTACCCCCCTCGAGCTACCAAAATTTTCAAGTACCCCCGTGGCTCGAAAGAATTCGGCATTTTTTCACGTCACGGATATTAAACAAGCACACCATGGAACAGTCTATAAAAAGACTCGTAACTTACTTACTAGATTTTAAACAAAAATTTGTGCAGCAAGGGAGAAAGTGTAAAAGCTCATAGCCTAAGAAACTCTGTAAAAGGTGGCATTTTGAGAGACTGTGTAAATGCTTATAGCCCAGGAGACTGTGTAAAAGGTGGTAGTTTGAGGGACCGTGTCAAAGGTGGTAGTCTTAAGGCCTAAATAAAATTAAAAAGGAATTGAGGAATTGAGGAATTGAGGACTGGGGACGGAGCAAACGGATCTTATAGCCCCAGTGCCAACAAAATGCTTTATACTAGGAGAGAGACTACTCATTGTTGTTCCTTTTCTCCTGATAATAGACTACTGCGACAGCAAACCTATCCACCTTCAGTAAAGCTCCACATGCTTACTACAAAATGCTGTAAACGAATCAGTATATGCCATGAAAACGCCCAAAGGTTGGCCTTTAATCATCGTTTGCGACACATATTATAATGAACTGTTACTTTCTGTAATATAAAGCAACGATCGATCTTGCCTTCTTCTTTTACTACAACTGGACATAATTTCTATTAGCAATTACATCAATAATGCAATTAAGCAGATCGTAAGTTCTGTTGTTGTATAGGGGAGTCGAATTCACAACATTTAGGTACTTTAACTGTAAAGACCTTATAGGGATTTTAACCCCAGTCTGAAATGTCCGAGAAGGTATTGTAAACAATTACGGAAACTCGTATTCTTTCTTTTGAATCTGACTACTAATGAAATGTAATTTCACAAAAGTGTATATGACCTGTAACTATATGTGGAAAGTGAGAACTGTTTTGCCACATGGCCTATTCCTACAGCCCAAGGGCTGAACGTGGTGACCAGAACACATCAAGATTTCATATTCTGTACGTGAAATCATTAGTTCAGAGCTAAATCTGAACAAAATGGATAATTGTCAGAATTGATGTTAAATTCGTAACTGACTGGTGCTCGCTTAGCAGTTATCACATGGTAAGCATTACTGAAATACAACCATTTCCAAGTACTCTCTTAATACGTTAACGACTGATTCAAGGACGACCCTGCTGTCTTCAGTTATCCCAATTTACCAGATTCTTGACAAGTTGTGTTAACTAACATATGCTAACCAAATATCATCATTAGCAGATTGATATGGGCCACACTATTACTACCGTCGCACTGTCATTTTGCGTATTAGAGCACCAAATGAATTAGATATGAGATTTAAAAGAAACCAATAGCTGCTATGTCAAGGAAGGTGATTATAACTGGTGTTATTGTTTAATCCTTATCTTCTATCAGTAAAGGTCGGAAATCGTAGCTAATCAATTGGTACCTTAATGTTTCATTTGTAGCGTAATGGTACCGTGTGTTGATTGTACTCTAGCCACAGTTAACTAATTGTTCCTGTTTGATCCAATACTCTTCTAATTATGAGATTCAGTGCCGCTGCGTCAAACAAGTTAATTGGAAGCATGACTGACGTAATGGGCTTTGTATCCGATTGGCTCTCAAACGCCGCATAATATATACTTGTTTTTCAAGGCCGGAAGGCAAGATCGTAATGCCTCTTCAACCTAAACCTTAAAAGATATAACATCGTAATCAACGCTGAACTCTACGTCTAGATTTCTAATCCTGGAATCAATTACTACACACATTTTATCAAGTTATATAAAGACGTTTGTTTTGTTACAGCTGAACGGAAGAAACTTCTGATCTTTCGAAATGGTAACTTTGAAACTAAATACAAGAATAAATTTCATACTTTTCTTTTATATGATTGACTTGTATTTATCAGTAGTCTAAGTTTCTACGTAAAGATTTCGTATGAAAGGATCCCGTTGGTAGTTTTAATATCTGCTATGGATTTCACTGACTTAAAATTCTTATTTTGGTTTCACATGTTCGCATTAAGTGATTGGTTGGGCAAGTAAATGAATGAGATAGCGAGGGGTTTACGTGTTGATGTAGATATTGATATTGATTGATTGATCTACCTGATGATTGTTTTATTGCTTGATTAATCGATAGATTCATTGATGGAGGGATTGAAGGAGTGTGTGAATGAATTTGAATGAGATAAAATCAGACAGTGACGAACAGAGTTGCACAACTTTTTGCACCTTGGACGCTACACCCAGGTCTGTGCGCGTCTATCCGCTCTGCTTTCGTGCGCGTTGATACGCTCTGCTTTCGTGCATGTCTATGCACGCTGTTTTTCGTGCATGTCTATGCACTCTACTTTCGCACATGTCTATTCTCTCTGCTTCGGTTCATGTCTATGTGCTCTGCTTTCGTGCATATCTATGTGCTTTGCTTTTGCGCAAGTTTATGCTCTCTGCTTTTGCGCATGTCTATTCGCTCTGCTTTTGTGAATGTCTATTTACCCTGCTTTCGCGCATCCCTATGCGTGTGTGTGTCAGTTTCCAGGCAGATGTAGCTTTCATGGAGTTCCTCATTGAGACCAGGATGCGCCAGTAACCATGCCTAGCATGCGTATATTTCAGCTATGTAGACTTTTTTAGTAATGTCCCAGCCCATTGAAAAAATTAAATCCCAAAAATTTAAATGGCGTTTTTTTCGGCAGGCGGTTTGACTAATGTCTGTTTTCGTCCTTTAAAATGTCCTTTGAAATTGACCGCTATGAAGAGACTATGTCCAAGAATATTAAGTGGATTGTCAGCTTAAAAACTATACCCGTATTGACCACTGATCTCCATAAGACTTTTTTTTCAATCTTTTTCAATATACTTGCGAAGTATAAATCATTTTTATATTTCAGTCATTCCTGTCATCTTTTAAAGGGCAGTAGAATGAGTGATTTATTTGACTGAAGAAGGACGGCTCACTGGTTTTGAGCCAAGTACAGTAAGCAAACAGATTCTGTCAAAAGTAAATTTGTGACATTTATACGCGCAACGTACTGAGGATTCGATGCGTGTCGATACTCGTACCAGGCTTTTCACGCGGAAATCTAAATTCACTCTGCAACAGATTTCGTGAAAATTATCTAAAAATGTAAAGTCAGGTAGAATATACTGCCCAATAATTAATGTCAGGAGTACTTTGGACCACATTTTTGGTAGTTAATATATTGCAGTTCACGGTTGTAAGACATGTAGTTATTTTCCCCGACAATAATGCTATCCTTGAGTTGTGAGAACGCTAGTCGGACGTCAATTTACAGATACCTGTAGGATACGTGGCTTGATGAATAGGTCATAGTTCGTGAAATCTCGTGAAAATATTTAGCATAGCAACTTCTTAATAATGTGTATTTGTATTTGTCACCTTATTGCTTTGCATATAGCTTTGGTGATTAGAAAAAAATATAGTGTGCTCTTGTTTATATAACAAGAAGGCAAAATTAGTCCGTCTAGTTGGCCATAATAATGGTTGAAATGTTAAAATATTTTAAACAATTTTAGTAATCTAAAAGAAAGGTTTGGTTGATGACAACTTTTTGTCCTCTAAGGGGCCACACCCCTGCCTCAAAGCACGATAAGGGACGTCGGTAAGATCATTGCTTTGTTGCTCAATTGCCTCTGTATGCGAGTATTAACCTAGCTCCTGCGAGATGGAAATGCAGGGCGTAAAAATGCATCATAATTGGTTTTTACTTTATCCGCTGCAAATTTACGATCTGTTGATTGTCCGTCGACCAAACTTTGTTATGAATCTAAGACTGGTTGTATCATTTCTGTTGCTTTCTTAACAACAAGTTGAAACACTCCGCATAATTTGTGGAATCAGCTTGAAATGCATTTTATTTTTTGCTTTACCTTCCTTTTTTTCTATATTTCTTTATACCCTTTTTCGAGCGATAGATGTGAAGTAAAATTCACAGGATTTTCGGAGGTGAAATATAATTAAGTATCGCTTTCTGAGACTAAACAAAAGACGGCCATACTGTTGCATTTTGAAGGCCTATAAATCATAGTTTTGATTGGCCTCTGAATAATGTGGTAAAAGGTTTTTAAACTATTTGTATGCTTGCACATCGGTGGGGGAGGGGGGAGGGGGGGTTGGTGAATTTTCATTTTGCATTACAAGCCTTAATACTTACGGCAACCTAATATTTGAACTTCAAATCCTCAAACCCTTTTAGGAGATCAAGCAAAGATGATTAAGTAACTGTATATTAAAACACTCTTTTGAAAGTGTAAGAAAGATCATATCAAATATTCATAGATCCCTTTACCTGCTTGATAAATGTGTTGGATGTAATAAATGATAATTGAACTGTTGGCGTTTTAGTAGCGATTCTAAATTTATGAGGGCTTCAATAACAGATCGGCAAGGTCTTTCTGTCTCCAGGATATATCTCATTTGCTTAGTGAAGAGAGATCAGATACTACCTGGTGTAGTGATAAATTTCAATAAAGGAAATATTTTTAAAAGTGGATACTTCTAACCCCGCCCTACCCTACCCCTCCCAAAATGAGGTAGGGAAAAGTATTGATGCACACTACTAAAACACGAGGAGAAATTGGATATTCAAGTACATAAGGCAAAACAACACTGGAGAAAGCAGCAATTTTGGTATTCAGTTCGAAGTGATTAAAATGACTTGGAAAAACATTTTGCAACAACTTACATATACCATTTACAATGACATGTCAAACTGGCTTTGTTATAATGTACTTTAGCATCATTTAAATTATGTATGGTAAACTCTTTTATTGTTATATTTAATACCATGAGTTTTCTTATGGTATATTAAGTGCACTATTTTATGGTTTATTAAATAAATGTTCTAGGACCT
>JAAAKM020006971.1:10652994-10678493 GCA_010016025.2 Alatinidae sp. Z8VKAUB7J3 | reverse complement strand
TTCATCTTCATGGATAGTTATAATCAGTTCTTAATTAATTTAAGTTTGGAGAAAAAGTGCTCACCACTGCAGTTTGACACCATCAGAATAAGGTATATCTTTAGAACTATCTAAAGGTTTGGGAAAGTGTGATGCACATCCTCATCTATTGTAAGTCTGTACAGAAACGGCTGGGATTAAAGCCTTTTGGCTCCTCGTCTGTGGATGTATTGGCAAATTCTTCATTGTTCAATTACAAAAATCGAAACTGTGATTAATTGCTTCTGCTTGTCCCTTTCTCAAGTCAATCTTGACTTCCGAGTTCAAACTACAAACCTTTTACCAGTGAGGGCCTCCTCTTGGTGGGTTGCCCAGGCCCCTTTGGCCCTGCCCTTAATCCAACCCTGATTGGAACTATTTAATTTGAAACTCATTTGGGTCAGATTGGAGAGTTACAACCTTCAGTTTGGCCGGTCATTTTTGGTGATCAACAAGGGAGAAGGTAATGCCAAATTTCAAACAGACACAAGTAAATATAAAATGACAAACATGAATTTGAAGGATCATCTTTGTGCTTGACATTTACATGTGAATGACAAAACAAAGGAGTATTGCAGTCAATTTTGCAAAATGGATGAAACACGACCCGTGCAATTTAGGTTTTGCTTTTTGTGTGGCCTGCGAGTGACAATTGAATAGTTCTGACCTACAGGTATCCCTGCCTCCTGTATCCCGGAAACAAAATATACCGGGGTGAGGAAAAAGTAGTCTACGTGGGGAGTATAATATGCTGAGAGTTGTAGGAACTGTTAGTCACATTAAGTGTGGGCCCATTTCCTTATAATTTAGGCACTCAAATTGACAAACTCATCACAGCGACTACCACCCACTTATGGTGTGTTATTGGTTCCATGCCATGTTTATTCCAATACTTGCGAAGGGGAAAACCAGTCATGAAACCAGGAAAACCAGGAAAACCTTGCTTTGAATTTCAGTGTGTGATACCTAGTTTTCTAGTGTTTCGGTAATGGGTACAGCCACAACTGACAAAGCCACTATACCTCCAAAGCAATGTTTCAAGCTGAGAGAAAGAAGTCTTGCTGATGTACAGTGACTTGTTGTGGTTGTGTTGCTCAATGAATACAGGAGGAAGGCAATGTTAAAAAGTGTACCTGATCCTATTATAAGCAAGGAATGAGGAATAAGGTAACTGTATAGCACACCTGTGTAATATCCATAAATTGTTGTGTTGTTGTTTATCTGTATGTGTTTTTTTTGTTTAGAACCTATAAATACATTCTGGAATAGCGCATCGTGTAACCCTTCAGAAAACCCACCTATCCGTCTTAGTTACCATGGCAACGTGCATTATAATTCGGTGGTGGATCCGTATAATCCAACAATAGGTGTTGGCCTTGGCCTTGCTGGATACAAACCAGGGGTATGTACAACGGGATTTTTTTCCAGTAAAGTAAACATTTGATCAGTGGATTGTAAGTTAGAAAGGAATAATTTTCGTGTTATCAAATAATCTTGCATGTCTAGTTTTTTATGGTCTTGAAACTATAAACTTAAACGTGATATACGTTCTTGTAAATTTATGATCATACCAGAGGTATTTCAGTAAAAGAAAATTAAAAATCATTGGTATGGTGCCATTTTATGCCGCCCACAGTCAAAGACGCTTAACAGCCGCAGGTTAGCCGGTTGATCAGGCGTGCCATTTAAAACGTTTCCAGGTCTGAAAGCAGGAAAGCGTAGTCACGAAGCAGCCACACACGCCGTACATTTGTTGTTTTTCATCAAAATCACGTAAACAGTTGGCAACATGGAACGATGAAGCTCGAGAGAACATGTTACCCCAGTTTACTTCAACAAATTGGGGACTCTAACTTAACAAGATATCGAGACACATGGATTATGAGCTAAGGGGCCATAGATTTATGGGGTCGTCAAAAATTACTAATTTTCAGATCAGCTCCCCTCTCGCTGTTGTCAAAGAGAACAGTAACTTTTTTTTCTTTGAGAATAATGGAACACTTATTTACTGTCTTGGTGATGGCGTAAATTTGTTGTGCCTAAGCACTCTAATCATACTTTAAGCGCTGAAAATTACGCAGAATCCCAGGCATGCAGACCTGTTCCTGTTGCTACCGTACCTTGTTTCCACGTTCTTCCAGCCGACCACTATTTATCTCCGTTCAATTTGGCCTTTGGCAAGGGTAAGAGCTCGACACCAGTTGATTGTATACAGTCAAAGGTCTTTGGTAACTGTAAATGGTGTTTAATGGTAGAGTCATGGTCCTCTGCCATTAGTTGGTACCCTTTCCAATGCTACCTTGGCATTGCGTTTTTCAGATGGGCAATATAATATGGCCTGTAAACTCGATTTAGCGGTCGTTAATCTTTGGGATAACTCTAGTCCTTGCTCTTCTCAAGATCATTTTTTGGACTTTCTCGCCTTGGCGTTTTTGCCATTTCCCTTGGGTATTTCACATGAAATACGCCAAGTTTCAGTAGAATTCTGGTAACTCTTTTGCAGTTTTACATGCAGTTAAAACCGTGGACAGAACTATGGGAGCTTAGAGTCGTAGTTTCATGATTAATGAATGCAATTTTGATTAGCCACACAGAATGAAGGCCTCGAAAGACGGAGCAACCTTGCCCAGCTTGAAATTTAAGGTCTGTTTCTGGCGCTCCTGTTACGAAAACAATACTACCAGATAATGAAAATGATTCACATTGTGCTTTCAGATGATAGGGAGAACCCAAAAATAACCAAATAAATTAACAGAATCTTGGGTAGCAGTTGATGTTAGCAATTCGTAGCTAAGCTTATGTATTGTGAAAAATTGACAAAATAACCATCTTCTCCATCTTCTCCAAGTTTTCCATCGATGTGGTGGTAAGGAAAACTGATTTTGGGATTAAAATTACTTACAAGGCTTTAACTTGTGTTAAATTGCTACAGTTTCCTCGCCTTTCATGACGTACAAGAATGAAAAGGAAGAAATTATTCGAAATCTGTGGATTTTAAGCTGTCTTTATAGCGTAGCCATATTTGGAGAGGTTTACACTCAAAACGTGCTCTATCTATACTATAGTACTTTGCCATTTTTTATATTTTATCTCTGTTTCATTCTTTGGTGCAACTTTAAGTTGTATTTTATGTATCTTTGTTCTAGCTTGCGGACAGAATGATGATGACATCTGCGAAATCAGTATCAGAACAGCACATGATTGAAGAGGTACGTACGAGTTCGTGTTAAAAATCCCACAGTCATGATGGGTTCTGGAACATCTATAACAAGTCATTTTCAAATATAATTAAGAGTTCATTCTAATATCTCACTTTGTGCGCTTGACCTTCAAACGGCACTAAGAAGACTGGTTTGGCGTACTCTCGTAGTCATTACGTAGCCTCGTAATGGTTTGCGCACAATCAAGCATATCCTAATAGTACAAACAGGGGTCGAAATAACGTCCGGACATCTGATTTCTCCGATCATTTTCCGCAATCGTCCGGTAAAGACGACCCTCAAGATTTCGAGATCGTCCGACCAGAGATTAACAAAAAAGTCCTGCGAAAACAGCGTCGCTTCGCCACTGCATTTCAAGTGATTTGCGGTTTCAGCATCTGAAGTACGTTGGTTTTACCTCTCATCTATCTTAAACTTTCTCACTCTCACCAATATGAGTATGGCAGTAACAGGGGTGACACCCACCTCTCCAAGACATGCTGTAGTTGGTTAAATTACCTTTCCCCAAATTGCATACTTAGGGCCAAAATATTGGTGCACAGTCTCAGTTTACGTGCGGAAAATATCATTTATGCCAGGAAGCAATGGCCACAAAATAACACAAAGTGGTGTCCCAAGACGGGTTTTGAAAAATCTTCTTGAGCCCCGCCCCAAACCACACTAGCGGGCTCAGAACACCCCCAGACCCCAAGTTTCTCATTGCGGCAACTACGTCGTCGCCATCAATCGCCCCCGCCCAGCTACAAAGTAAAAAGCTGTCTCTAAAAACGTCCAATCACCCAAATAGTCCTTATTTTAACCTCTGACAAAGTTTGATACAGATTTCGGTCAACTAGCATTCTTGTATACCGGTCTACTGTACTTCCTACTCCACGCAACTGTTTAGTGCAATTAAACTTACAATAATAATGACTACTTGGGGATGCGAGGTGAGAGTAGGATCGCATGATACGGAATAAAAAGAGAAAGGGGGGGGGGGGGGGGGGAGATGGGGGGGGGGGGGGGGGGTGAAGTCCGGTCTCACTTTCGTAAAAGTTTTAAATTAGGATGACACACGAGGACAAAAATCGTACTAGTTGACTAATTAGCAACTATTTCAGAGTCAAATGCTGCACGGGAACTTATTCAAGTGTTTTCAGATATCATTTACATTTCGAGTACTGGGAAAATTCCTCGAAATAATAAACGCGGGGATCCTAATAAGTAGCGGGGAGGCTCATAAATTTCAAAAAAGTAATAAGGGGGCGAGGGGTACGATTATTTGGCACTCGAGAGTACGTTAATCATAGTATCTTAGAATTCCACATTTCATGTAAAAGTATAATACTGAACCAAATGATGCTAGTTATTAATTTGAGAGTCCTAGAGTGTGCTAGATATAACACCAGACTCTTAAAGCAGATGAGTTACAGCGGAATTGTTCAAGGCTTAAGTTTGTTGTGATTAGGAATCGTTTTATTTGTTTCAGAAACTTTGTTAAACTTTATATCACGTTCTATTTTCGGATTACACATTGCTGCTCTCTTAAGCATTCTGAATGCAGCTCCTTCATTCAGAACTTTGCGTACAACCACAAAAAAGCCACTTCGTTGCAAAGTTGTAGAGTTTGTAAATATTTTGAACTCAGGCTACACATAAAGTACTTGTTGCATGAAATCAAAGCATAGTTAAAGTCTGTACAATGAAATATTCGACACTTTCCAATATGTTCTATTTATGAAAGTTCTGAAAGCTACAACATAAAAACCCGATAGTGTGAGTTAACAAGATACGAAAACCGGGACTAGGTGACAAGAATAAGATATTCAAAACATAGTACTTGAAGTGATTTCAAAGAGAGTCAGAGTCATATATCTCTTAAACATGGTTATTGTCATAGAGAATGAATTTTGAAAATAATAGCAGACATGCCATAGGAAAGGTTTGGAGTGTTAACCAGAGTCACACGTTTTACAGATAATCTACATACAATAGTTAGTGAACAACGTAAATGGAAAAACGGAAACATATAGAATAACTCGAAATAAAGAAGGGGGCATAATTTGACGTATATTTGAATAAAAGTATTTCGTAGTCAAAGTCTGCATTTGTAAATATGACCATTTTTTGAGGAAACAACGGACACTTTATTAAAATATCATTCAAAAAATCAATCTTAAGATTTTCTTCGTCAAGAAGTTTACCTATGAAATCCTAAGAAAAGAGAGAAATAGATACTTCGAATCTAATAAAATGCAGCTATTAACGCTCCGCCAAATCTCTCATTAAATTTACAGTTGAAGCCATGTCACCAAACAGGTGATAAAATCAGGCCAAAATGCGCAACAGAAGGCCAAACGAAAAAGTGACCAAAATAGAGCATTGCGCATGCGCAGAAAGTGAAAATGCGCATGCACAGGACATGATGCGCTTCATGTGCCTTCGAAGCTAACTCAAACAGAAATTTTTATTTTCTGTCTTAAATACAAACCAAAACAACAAAACAATGCAATAAAAAATAAACATTCTGTCACTGTGAAAAGATGAATAATTTTGTCCCTTAATATAGGATTAATATTTTTCAAAGTTATTTCAACAAAGTTAATTTTGCAGAAGAAGTAAAATGCATCATCTGAACCATCTACAGCCCTTTTAACCCAAGGATGCCTCTTCATCCATTCAGGTTTAAAATTTCTTGCGTTAACATAATATCCCTTCCATTTATTCCCCTTGCTTTCCTTGCTCAAACTCACGACTAAAATAATTTTTCTAACTCACTGAACTGAGTATGGCTTAAATTGTTGTGAGGCTGAAATACAAAATGGGAAAGCAAAGACAAAACATCATCGAAAACGGCAAAATTTGCAATTCTGTCACGTTAGCAAAACGTGACAGAATTATTAAAACAGCTTAATAAACGGAAATAATAAGAAACTGAACACTTTTCCTTCAAAAAACATTTTGTTCGAATAGATGGTTTTAATTTTGGACTTCAGAGTGTGTAGTACTTTATTTCAATTTAAGGCTAGTTTCTTATTTTCACTCAAACGACACGAAAATGTATCCTCAAGATATCTGCTGAAAAAGGCCAAATTCAAGTAGTAGGCCAAATTTGAATTTTTGCAAGCAATTTGTCTCCAACCAAAATCAAGAAATATGGCCTGAAAAAGGCCACCATGGCAACCCTGATTTATTAGAAAACAGGCTATTTCAGAAGATTAACATAATAAAATTTTCTATTCCGATTTCGTGAAATACACGGTCTAAAGTTTTGAGAGTATTTCGTTCTTTCCCTCTGATCTAAAATAAATTATTAATTCACAAATTTTGAAACCATTTTAATCCAATGGGTTTTTTTTGGAAGTAGTGAATAATTGTTAG
This sequence comes from Alatinidae sp. Z8VKAUB7J3, assembly GCA_010016025.2. Taxonomy (NCBI): domain Eukaryota; kingdom Metazoa; phylum Cnidaria; class Cubozoa; order Carybdeida; family Alatinidae; species Alatinidae sp. Z8VKAUB7J3. The sequence goes on along the minus strand of JAAAKM020006971.1, from coordinate 10,671,894 downwards.
AAAAGATTTTCTTGGGCCCCAAGAGTTGTTGCAGTTTGTCTTGCCTCTGAAGGAAACTGATTCTTAACAATCATAATTGAAATTTGTAAAAAATATTAAATATTCTTTCAGTCGATTGTGTTAGTCATAATACTGTAAGAAATAGTTCCTGTTCAAGACATCTTTCCTTGATTTTGATAGTGTTAATAGTGTTACAGTACTCTGCCTATAATAAAACCATTGATTAGTGAAATGTTTTAACATGTTGCTACTTTATACAACATTGTAAGGGACAGCAGTTACCAGAATTTTGATTGATTTTTTTTGACATTTCTCAGTCCCCAGCAGTCCACCTTTAAACGTAAAGATAAAAATTTCAAGTCCTACATCTGCTTTCATCGAGTGGAAGGATATCCCTGTAATCGATTTTAATGGAGTGCCGCAAGGATACAAAATAACATACTGGAAGTATCACAACAGAAGTTCGATATATTCGGTTAATACTCCTTATGGTAGAACGTTTGTGGTAACCAATAGGCTAAAACCGTATACACTCTACTGGTTTGAGATAAGGGGATACACGTCTTTTGGAGAAGGACCTGAAGTTCCCATAGTCCAAAAAATGCCAGAGGGCGGTAAGTGACTAAAGTTTTACAATGTATGGTTTTCTTATTACTCATTTTTAATCTAAACTATTGCTAGGGTGCAACACCATGAACGGTGTGCTGTAAAGTATACAGCTTAATATCTGAATATAACTTGAACCATGTTGAAAATGCTGCAATTGCTTGTTGCCCATGTGAACAAATGTTGCTACTCTTCATGACCTCAAAGCTAAGTAATCAGAAAAACTGGCGGAAAAGAACAAAAATACCCTGGCATAGAAGGACCCTCCAGTATCTAGAACCGTTCTGAAAGGCAAAGTCAGCGGCACTTTTATCAGTCGCCAGTGCATTCGGCTAACGGGCCTGGAGACACTGGTATTTTATCTTTAGCGTTAAAAAATCAAAAGCACCATAAAACTTGTTAATCATAATTCTCAACTCGTTACTTTGATAGCTCATTCCACAGGGCCAGCTCAAGTATTTCCATGTATTCTGTTTGATTATTTTTACTAACTAGATGCTGCCGTTTCAGAATAACTTTTTCTTAACATAACCATAAATCGCCCAAGACCCGGTAGTGAGATAATGCCTGTTCAGTCCTAGATCCAGCCGCTTCTAAAATGTTTTCATACGTTTGATTTTACTATTAGCGCCAGGAGTGGCTCCGCAATCACTGCAAGTAAAGAGTTACCTGTCAACATCTTTTCTGCAAATAAGATGGACAGCAATCCCAAAGGAACAAGAGAATGGTTATCTTGTGGGATATGTTATTGAAGTTACAACTTACAAGAGAGCAGGAATGGGGTTACCTGACCAAAGCAGCAAAAAAAGATTTGAAGTGGATAGGTACACTCTTTCAGTCACCATAAAAGATTTAACCCATTATACCACATACGGTATTTTGATAAAAGGGTATACCAAGGCAGGTGGAGGACCAGGTACAAAAGTTACGAAAGGAGGTAAGGAGAGGCTCCAAATATTTATATCCATTTAATATCTATACGTTTTGTTGCACATATCTTCCGGGCTGCAGTTACCACCATAAATATCTGTAAATACATGGCAGGGGTCATAATCATCACGATGACAAGTACTGTGGCAACTAGTCTTGTTTTAAAAGCACCCTGCGATATAAGAGCCAATTGGTTATCACCCCATGAAACCTAAACAACATACCAAAGAGGTTTTTGGCAGCACCGACATTTAGTGACTAAATGAATCCTGTTTGGTAATAATTGGCCTCAAAATTGGCTATACTAGATTTAAGGGAATTGGATCGTATGTTAAGTGATGTCTCCGTCACGCATTCAAATTCCAAAAAGCATTTTCATTAAATCAAAATTTTTCACTCAGTACAATGTCTTGAAAAACTGATATTGTTATACACTGTGTTACCTTGTGACAGCGGCTGTTAGAGTATCTTGTAACCAACTAGTACCACACTAACTCTTTAAAATAAACAGATGGCCGAAGACATGACTCATTGCAATTAAGTCTACAGACAAAATACGGTAAAATGCCGAATATTTGCCGTTATGGCCATTCGAAAGCATTTGGGGAGTACGTCGTTTTAATATGGCGGTATTCCATGCGTTATTCAACCTCTACTTTAATAACCCCTTTCTCATTCAATCAATAACAACGTGAATTAGGTTTATTAAATTTTGGTACGAGATGAAAGGGTAAGATTGAAATTAACACTACAGAAATAGAAAATATATCATGTGACCGAATCACGGGTTCGATGCCCGGTGGTGACATATTTTCTATTTTTCTAGTGTTCTTTTCAAAAGTAACATTTCAAATCCTCTCCTCTCGATGATGCTTATTTATTTTGTACTCAAAAATACTGTTGCCAATAATTTAAAACAATGCCTATTACCGATGAATCTGTACGCTTATAAAAGATAGCCTCGTTGTTTGGACATTATATCAAAGGGACTGCAAAGTCTCTAAATAGTGCAATACAAAAAAAATCAAGGTATCAAGTGTACGAAATACATGGAAACGGACATCATTTCTGAGTTCCCGGGAAAGGGAGGGGCCATAAACTCATTGCTCTCCCCTGTCTTTTTGTTCCTTTTCATTGACTCCTTTTACGTTACATATCAAGCTCGCCTACTTTGGTAGAGAATCAGCTTGTTTCACTTTTATGTAAAGTATTGTTTAAAAGATGCAGGTTGTATATCCTAAAACACAGTGTAAAACTAATACTATTTTACTCCATGAAGCACACCATTGCATTACTCTGCCTTCTTCTTGACTGACGCCACTACTGCAATGAGATATTCTGCAATGAGATATTCTACAACGAGAAAACCGTGACTGTGGCTGCTTCTACAATAGTATAGACGCCAAATAGGCATGAAAAAGGCATAAATATTCTTAGTTTACAAAGACAGATCTAAGGGCACAATTTGGCGTTTCAGAGTGCAGAGGTTGTTAAGATTGCGTTTCGTAGAGATCTTCAGAAACAGTTTTATTTCTAATTGTTTCTGTCTGCAATGTACCAAGAACCTACCTCTTTAGCTAAGGGGCTAAGCCCAGCAAATAGTTGTCCTGATCATTTTACACCGGTTATGCTACTACCATTAACTTATTTCCCTTCGGATCCACTCTCTCTGATTTTAAGCCTTTCATTCTTCATTTCCCCAACATTAGATACTTGTCGATGTCCAGAGTACATCACTACATCGTGGTATCAAATGCAACCTTACACCCATTTGGAGTTTGGAAACAATTTCAAAGGAATATTCCCTACACTTCTAGGGACTATAATTAAAGCATTGTGTACAAAGTGTGCTGTACAAACAAAATTAGAATATACAAGAACAACAACAGGAGACTCTCCCGACCGAGGACATGAAATTGGATTAAAGAGTTCCATAAGTGACGACATCGAACTCAGCTTTCCTATTTACGGTCGATCTGATCTAACAACTTTCGGAGGGAACTTTCCTTTTATACCTTTGTTAAATTCGCCTGGTAGTGCCTTGATTGTAAGAGATAGCAAAATGTACTGCGGGGTATCTATTCTCATTAATGCAATTTTTGCATGTTGGCCAGTTGTCGTGACGGCAATAGCAATGACACATTTGGCAGGCACTCTGTTGTGGATTTCGGTAAGTACAACAAATCATACGATAAAAAATACCAAGATACGTTTTTCAACTTCTTTGAAATGAGGACTTAAACATAAATTGCACCGATAATACCAATTATAGTTTTGGGATTTTTAGGGTCGACTTTAACCTCAAGCTACGAAAACTTATTTTGAAGTTTTATATGTAAATAAGTTCTGCGGTGTTTGACTTTACGTAAAACTTTTGGAAAAGTCTTATGTAGCTGAAATATTGTACATACAATACAATTTTACTTGAAGGGTATCATACTTCACCAGAAAGAGCCATAATGTAATAATTGTTTTGAATATGTAGCTGGTAATCGGAGAAAGGGTGATACAAAGACTAACAGCCGTAGATTAGCCTAAAAGGATAGGGACTACAATCCGCTAAGAGAGGGAGTTACCTGTTCTACGCATTTTAATATGTGATGCCCTCTAACAGTAGCCTTTGAAAATCTGTTGTAAGGTACTAGAACGTCAAGGGACAGGATATGTATGAAATATAACGTTAGCTAGCCGTCAAATGTCTGTACTATTTCAATCATGTTAAATGACTGAATAGAATAAGGAGAAGTGTCAGAACACTTTGGTTCTGTAAAAACCGTTAACTCCCTACACAGAACGACTCCAAAATTTGTGCCCCCCTTTGTGCACTCAAATTATAGGATACATGTTGAGAAAGATGAAAAATTACTTTGTCAGGGACGTTAATGAGGGAGTAATACTAAGAAACTTTCAAAGGCAACGAGCAGACGTCTGGTGAAGACACATGCTATGCAATTGGTATCTCTCTGTTTTATTAGGGTATGATTTCTTATCAGCGTACGATCGCCGTCAGTTGCTTTTTGTATTTCTTCAATCGTCATGTGAAGATTTCTTCAATCATTATTTAATATATTAACAGTCTTAATACCCCTGTTTAATCAATTGTAAAAGTGTTTGGGAAGTCTACCAAATGCTACCTTTACCTACCATGTGTAAGTGTACTTTCAGATCACAAAACTATAGAAAAATCTACGTAGAGAAATTGTTACAAATGTGTCACAGAATAACTTGGAGGAAGTAAGGAGAAGGAAAATGACAGTGGTTGGACAAGAGAGATTTTCGTTTGAGCATGTTATTTTCTGTTCACGTCTAATTATCAAATTACCAATTACGGCATAAATGCACCGTTAATAACTGGTTTGTCACTATTTATTTCCATTTCAAATATTTTCTGTCTTATTCTTTTCTATATTTTGCTCCTCTTACTTGATTCTTGAAGGAAATACTCTGATATAGGAGTACCAAATAAGCCTTACTCATATTGTCCTCTCAGCCTGGCTTACATAGGAGTAAAATTCGTCGCTGGGTCTGATAGGAGGAGCAAGCAACGGGATCGTTTTACTTCTGCTGATCCAGATGCCCGATCCAGTCATTACAAGCGCAAATAACCAAAACGGAGCATTTCACGTCAGAATTTCGTTGACGGGGGTTTACATCCATTTTGTTGATTGTGACACTTCGGTCTGCAGACTTCAAAAAATAATCATCACGCCCAGGATACAACCCCATTGCTTGCTGAGGAACCTGATTTCCACTTGGTATCAAATAGCTGTCAAAATGTGCACTTGTCGTCGTCATCATAGAATTTCCGGGTCAGAACAAAAGAGGCGCCAGCAATTCAAGTGATGGTCGGAAACCAACAGAGAAAACTCGTTGGAAAAGAACAAAATTTTTTGTTACTTTCCGGCGACTTTTGCTTTGGCATATGTCAATCATATTTTGTCTTTAACAGCAAAGTAGCAGCGTTCGCAAGCAAGAAATCCTGCCTTTTACATGCCAGACGCTTGTTTGGTGACGGATTTTACTCCTATGTGAACCGGGCTTTCCCAACTTCTTTTTTCACCATCTGTTTGTAGGATCGAATCGAAAACCCAGATTTGCACAAGAGTAGCATATTGAAGGGATCACTGCAAGGATTTTGGTGGGGATTTATGACAATGACTACTGTGGGGTAAGGTCAAATGTGGCATTGAATTGCCAGCGATTTTGTTTGTAAACCTATGTAAAAGATCCCATGAATGTGAAGAGCAAAGAAACTTTAATTTTGCGTCCAGCCTTTTCCTGAGTGTTTGTAGCAACTTTACAAGTGGGCTCGATTTGGATATAACAAATAGCTTTTTAATAGGAATTTATTTCGATACTAAGCGTTGTAGGGTTATATTTTGCTTATTAGTTGAAAACTTTTGTTCCCGAGGAAAAGACTCAAGTTGCCCGCGGTTTCGAGAATAACAATTGGTTATTAACTTTTGTGGCAATCAAGGTATCTACTCTTTTTTAGGTTGACGTTTGGTAGACTTTGCAATATATTTACATTATAGTAGGGATGGGATTGGCATAACTCAACCCGTTGGTCTGTTATTGAAATATAACTCTTAAAGGACAACACTGCATAGCGTGAGATTGCATCATTGATAATAAATCCATCGGAAGAATGTTACAGGATTTAAGATAGAAAGGTCTCTACTTTTCAAGAAAATATTATTGCCGTTTGATTTCCAAGAAACTGGTTTTTAAAAGTTGTAGTTTTACATGATAGTAGGGATGGGATTGGCATAACTCAACCCGTTGGTCTGTTATTGACATATACCTCTTAAAGGACAACACTGGATAGCTTAAGATTGCATCATTGATAATAAATCCATCGGAAGAATGTCACAGGATTTAAGATAGAGAGGTTTCCACTGTTCAGGAAAATATTATTATGATTTTATTTCCAAGGAACTGGTTTTTAAAAGTTGTGAACTGAGTGGCAAATCAACTGTTTTTGTTTTAGATACGGAGATATCTCTCCGCGATCCTTCCCCAGCCGTATCATTGCTATTGTTTGGACAATTTCTGGTATGATAGTGATGGGTTGTGTTACTGGATCATTGACAACGGCACTGACGTCTGTTTCTATTCCAACAGTGACGACATTGTATGGAACTAAGGTAAAGAGTAAATCATATCTATAGATTGCCATTGAAATGTTATACGTCCTGAAAATATGTCTTAGTTCTTCAAGATAATGAATTACATATTACATAATGTTATTATTTTGGAAAATATATATTTCGAGTTTCATCAAAATTGAATTGTTTTCACTCTTTGTAGGTTTCAGTAATTTACCAGTCATACGAATATCAACTGGCTATTAGGAGAAATGCTATTGTTAGTTCAGGTATGTAATTTGTATCTTATGTCATTTTTGCGTATGATTTCAGGTAACGTCTTCTACTGATCCTCTTTGCACTACGGCCTAGCAGCTTGAGTTCTCATTTAACTCAACCCAATCCTCAATAAGTTCCAGATCCCTTGACATACTTTGCGCAGCCAAGATTGCGGACCACTGCCAAGAATAACCTAGTTTCTATATTCATAGTTTGGTCGCTTTTTTTATTTACATCTACATTTTTTCATTAAGGGAGATGCAGAGCCAATGTAAATTGGAAACCTCCAGTATATCGTTGTTATATCGTTACTATATTATATTGTATATCGTTATTATTATTATTATTATTATTATTATTATTATTATAAAGATAAATTCTATATGGTCTGGGTTCTGTGAGTTAAAGAAGCAGAATATCATAATAAAATTTTTAACTGATAAATCTCAAGCCTAACTTGAACGTTCAAACTGACTCTATACGAGCCAAAGTTTTTGTTTAGATTTGTACATTGTATATATACAAAAGTTATAAATAATCGTCATACTGCGATTCATTATTCACCTTGAGAATGGCGTCAAGATGACACCGAAACGTCGGGAAAATATGATTGTATTATTTTAAACATAGTTGTATTATTAAGAGAAGAAACTTCTCAATTGAGTTTAAATTATCTAGTTTAGTGGTTTTCACTACTCTGCTTTTATTTTTGGTGGCAGAACTGTAATGCAATAGCTACTGTTGATAGCTGCTTACAGACTGGAGATGTGGGTGGAAGTGGTCTGTTAAAGCAAATGATTAGCAAGCCAAACATGTTTGCTACAGTATACTGACTAGATTAGAGCACGTAAGATTCGTCTGGTATAATACTCATTCAGTGTCAGAAGAACTGAGTAGCATTATTTTTAGCATTCCTTTTAGAAGTAATTTGGTGAATAAGTTGTGGTACTTGTCTTGGGTCTACTCCCTGTAAGAGGAATTAATTTTTTGCATTGAAAGATGGAACTGCTCACATAACTTTTTTATCATTGATTCACCTTTCAGTCATGGTGTGCAGCATACATGACCATTGTCAAGCGACTTGGACTTATTAATAATTTTATCATTGTATTTCCACGTCATTTTATCGCAAAGATTGTCTATCATAACTAGAATAGTAGTTATGTGGCATTTACATGGCCTGTTGCAATCGGAAAATAAAAATCCGAACGTGATAATAAATGGAGAAAATAGTTTAGTAGCTTCCAAATTGGAGAGGATCCTCAGTGGGGAGTACAGTTTCCACGGAATACACTAGGGCATTTAACTTAACTGAACTGTCAATAAGATCATAGGCCATTTATGTAAAAGTGGATAAAGTAATAACGAAGGAGTGTCACAGTTCCTTATGACTTGCATTACTCTTGGGTGCCTAATAAAAGGGGGGTTGGAAAAATTCCAAAAACTTAAAAAACGGGGGGGGGTGGAATACCCGGGGGTTAGAAAATCACCAAAATGTCAAGAGTCAATGTTTAGAATCAACTGCAACTTCCTATACGTAGGGTAATATAACACAAACAATAGTCAGTTATTTGAAGTAATGGTAGTCTCCTACATGACTTCCAAGATTTTAAAAATGTTCCCCTCGTCCTCCGTTAGTGCTAATATCTGTAATGTTTGTCTATACACTTCTTCAAGCCTCATAAAAGGCCACCTTCATCTTTTTAATGCGTGGCTTTCATATTTTAATAAAGGTATTTTCTACTTACTCACCAAAGTATCTCCTCAAAAAATTGTCATTTTGGGGAGATTATGTAAAAATTAATAGGCAAGGGGGGGGGGGGGGTGGAATAAGAAGGTCTTGGGTAGAAAGATTTCGAAATATTAATTAGCGAGGGGAACGTCTATTAGGCACCCAAGAGTATGTGACGATGCTGTTATAGATATTATGTTGAAAACAACCTTCAAACTGTAGGTGAGACGCCAAGAATGAAACTACAATTTTGACAATGTTGTGTCTATGCTTGAAGACTTCGTCAGGTCTTTGTACACTGGAATTCACAACGCTAATAAACTCTCACACAAACGTACAAAATATCTGTTACTAAACGCGAGAAGCATTATGGGAAATAATAACGATGGTATGCTACGGTTACGAAATTGAAAAGAGGTAAATACGATGAAGATAAATTTGTTGCTGGCAAAAGTAATATCATTGAGGCGACTGTAAGGAGAATAGTTAAACCCTGAAACGAACCCCTTGAAATACTAAGACTGAATGAAAAGATACACAGAAAATCCTAGATCTTTACCAATAAAGAAAAATAGATAAATAAATAAATAACTTAATTAATCAACTAAAGGGATAACCCTATTTTATTGCAGCATCATACGGCTAAGTAACAGAACAAGATGATAGCAGCCAATGCTTAAGTTAATGTTGTCCGTATTTTGAATGACAGCCGCTTCCTTTAGTTTTCTTAGACGTCAATCGTTTTCATGTGATGCGAGAATGATGTGATATTTTATTCCTGTGTGCAACTAGTGCATTGTCTGTATCGGTCTTAGCTAATGCTGACTTGTGTTCGCGTTTTCGTCGAGAAAAACAATTCGTTTCACCAGTATGCGCTTTGCTGCATCCATCACATGGAATTTGGAAAAGCTCTGCTTCTCCGGTCTTTACTACTTTCGGCTTCTTACTTAAAAAACTTCGTATTGTCATACTTTTCTTGGAGACAACCCGCCTTCTTGGTTTCTCAACTACAACGATGTAGTTATATAACCTAAAAGTATTGGAGGAGGTGAGTGGATGTAAATAGGCCCTGTTAAGAAAGATGCGGCACGAAAATATGCGAGAACCAGTTGTTTAGAGACTAACAAGTTCATCTTGGGCTGAACATTAAACGTCTTTGTTCTTGTGTGCTAAAGTAGTCGAAAAAGGATCGTGGGTATGAAGGTCCAAGGTTTATCATCAGATTTCTCATCTGGTTGTTGTCTCTTGTTTTATAGGTTCGATACGCATTCAAGGAGGGCTTTGAAGCTGGATAGTTTTATTCAGTGTTGTGTAATGCTGAAGTCTCTTACTGATGCATTTCGAATACGAGATACCAACATGAATGGTCAAATTCAGGTGAACTACGAAGACTTCATGTGTATGTGCATAACGGAATCTAACTGATAGGACGCACCCGTCATACATAGAACAACACGCCTATCGTGCAAAGGGAGACTCTTATGAAGGGACATGTTTACTGTTTTACAATAGTAGAGATACTTTTAAGTAGTTATAACGAAGGGTACCTGTATGTATTTGTACGTAGATTAGATAGTCAAATTTAATTGAGCACCAATTTTCTCGAAAGATGTTATCTACGCACTAACAGTGGAAAATGTGTTCTTTGTTCTGCAGACGCAAACGGAATTTATGGGATTATGTTACGGGTCGTTCAAGATTTTAAATATTATTTCACGTTCCCTTTTTATGGTTAACGTTCATTACCTACTGCGAGGAATACGTGGGTGTTAATTATAAGAGATTCGAATTCCTTCGAGTAACATTTTTGTATAGTAGTTTACATTAAAATTGATGTTTTTCGAAACTTTACAACTTAGACGATTTACAACTTAGACGAAAGGTATCGGAAATTAATTAGACGAACTAGTACTACCTAGAACAGAAAATGATTTGAGAAATGTCAAAAAAGATCACAATCAGTCAAATTGCCATGTGTTACGCCAATTAACGCCCGACTGAGACTAAACGCCACATACCGGTAACATTTTCAATTTTTGAAATAAGTGCCGGGAATTTATTCGAGTAAACACAACAAAAAGAAAGCTTTTTAAGCGTTGTTGCCCAGAGTATTCTCGAAGAAGAGGAGCGAGGCCGTAGTGAATAGCCAAGATTAGCCTTTTATTTCGCCACTATTGACGTTGTTCAGCTCGTTCCGGGGGAGGGGGGAAGTGCTCCCTTTTGCGTCTCGGTCATTTGGCTAGGATCATGTGTAGTATCTGTTCTCATTGATGACACGTTGATGGCAGATTCTTTCCATGGTCCGTGAGAGGCGGTCCTAGTGGGCGGTTGAGCCTGCTTCATGGCATGCTTCTCTATCCGGTGACCTAAATTAAGAGGCGTGGCCCTTGGACGCCCCAGCCTCCCTTTATTTATTAGTTAGCCTGTTTAGTGGTTTTTCTGTTTATTTAGGGTAGTTTCAATGCCGGGCCCACTGCTCATTAGGGGTCTTTGACTGATAGACTGCAAGTGCTCCCTTTGACACCCTTTGCGTACGCCCGTGTTCTCAAGTTAGTGTGGTTGGTACACTTGTGAATTTTATTGGACACATTTATTATAGTGATTAATGGTGAACTGACAAATGTAACAATGTGTAAATAGAGCAACTAATTGTGGAGTGACTTAGAGTCAGTCAGTCATCGAGGCATATTGATATTCCATAATCGTGCAATAATCGCCTTTTTGTACTCTGTGAAATGCGAAGGGAAAAATGGACTCAGCAGATAAGAGGTGGCAGATCGAGGGGTTATCTGGTCATCAAAATATGTAGGGTGAGGGTTTGCAGACGTTTAACGAACACCATGCAGAAGCTGCCCTCATTAAAGCACCTACAGAAGAGCTTTCATCATGAACAGCGCCAGCATCACCAATTAAGTTACTATTATTACCACCGACCTACTATAGCTACCAGAAATATTAAACTCATGGTTCATCCAAAATGGCAAAGATATAAGTCAGGTGTGCCAACGTTTCACGAAAATTCAATACGGTCTTACTTGCTATCCTTGTGCCACCTTTATGACTGTTTCGAGATTAGATGCCAAGAAAGCCTGCATCAGCTCAATGCACCCTTTTCGATCTTTCTCACTATCATTTTTGTTTTGATGATGATTACCTGCACATTTGCCACGTGTCACGTCCCTTCTTGGTCAGCCCCACTCTCAATAAGCAACCAAATATCTTTATTCATGCATTCATTCAATCGTATTCAATCGTATATGCGCAAATTGTCAATTACGAGGCCTGGCATACTCAAGTTTTGCATCTATGCATAAACTCTCTTAGCTCTCCACTGCTTCAATCACTTGTTTGCAAAACTTACTCCTTCGTATATTATTTTCGATAACCCATGTATACTTTATTCAACATGTTGAAAAATGTATTAGAGCCCATTTAATTGTCCACCATAGGAACATTGAAAGTATTTCACAAACATTTCGCGAAACCTGGCACAGTACAGCATTTTAGACAGCCATTTCTCTTCTTTAAGTCCACGATGTGAGACCTAGGCCATATATTTGTGTGACGTTCTAGTTACATTACTTAAGTGGGTCGATTTTTTACTCACCATAGAACTAAATATGTTACAACAAAAATAAGGGACATCTTTTCTCGGTCCTATGTAATTCGGGCTTTTTGTTGTCTTGATCCTTTTGTATTTGTAGAATTTATCTTGATGGGTAAGGAGATAATTTTTTGTCGGCGTTGTATATTCTTTGTTGCCAGTATGCAATAGTAATAGCTTTCCTTATCGTCGTTAACCGGTGATAGGTGTACGGTATACATCATATTCAGAACGCATTTATTGTAAAATGTTAATAATGTCTCGATTAAATCTTTGCTTTAACATTCGTATAGTACTTGGTGTAAAAAAGTGCCGTTATTGTAGTATCTACCTATTGGAGAAGGATTGTACTGTATTACCATTGACTAATTGATGTTTGCTATATCAGGTAACTTATAGACACAAGAATACAAAATGAACTTTCGGTGTAACTGGTTATTGTTTATAGTCGTCAGTCGATTACCATGGTACTTAATTAGTTATTTAGTTCCATCTTTCAAGTAGGTACAATATCTTCGCCAAATATCCTCAACTGTTAATTGTCTTTAAAATCGTCATGGAGTTGACAGTTCTACTAGAATGGTTTTGGGAATGTTTTGAAAAGTGTTCTACATTATGTTACGTACTCTGTTTTGCCTAATTGTAAAGGAGGGTCATTTTGCACAGATATTACTTTTTAATGACCTGCCTTTTTTGAATTTTGGTGAAAATGCCTGAACCTTTACTGGCAGAAAAGTATCAACCTCTTGTTAACTGTATACGTGTTTTAGGACAACATACTTTTCAAAAATCCATAATTTTGACCCTTCCTGTTGCACCCATGCCTTCATATCCTGCTTTACTGTGTTCGTAGACTTACGTTTTGGCCTTCCTTTTTCCTGACAGCTTCATATCCATTTCTCTCCTTTAAACGTACTCATCCTTCCTTCTCATCGCATGCGCAAATCGAAACATCATAGCGTTTCTCAGTTTCTCTCCTAGGCATTCAACATGTGCTGTTCCTCTGCTATGTACGTTTCTGCTCTTGTCTTCCCTTTTCACTTCTGGTTTCACCGCTGTGCTATAAATTTACCTTTTGCAGCCGACCTTATAAAAAGAGGAAATTATGGGCAATAGTTAAGTCTGTCTTGTTACTTAGCTTTTTCTCTACCAAGATCAAAACAATATCTAGTATTGATTATAATTATTAAGCAAGATACTGGAATAAATCACACATCACCATTGACTTCAATAGAATGCAAATAAAGGAATGACGTCAAATTCATAATTGCTGTAATATAGGTAGTTTGAGCAACATTACGAGTTATCCCAACTCGGTTTACCTACCCAACCAAATTTTGAAGACATGATGAAGGACTTAAGAATTGTGTAAACTAACATTACACCTTAGACATTATCACACAAAAACAACAAGACAAAGAAGTGCGTAAAATGAAAAAATTAAACCACGAAAACTTTTAAAATGCAGATTTTTTTCTTTGTTTTTTTTTGGTAAGGGGTGGGGGGCTCTATTCTTTATGGCCCTGACATAAATGCAGGCGACCTTGTCATTACAGGTAGCTTCTATCGAAAGAATACAAAAGGCATTAAAGGCCGAAGTTACAGTAAGAAATGTGGGCATGATACGAAAGGGAACGACAAGGGACCACCTCTTACTGTACACTTGTGTTTTAGCTTAAAGATACATCGAAAGTGACTTTTCATACACACAACCAGCGGAGAAAAGAAAGAGAGGTCTCCCCTATCCTAATCCTGGTACAGAAAACTTAAGCCTTCAAAATCTGAAAATTAAATTTTTGGCCCTACCATGAATAACGAGCGCGAGAAAAAGTTTAATCTGAAACATCTCCAGAGATTTGTTACAATAAAAACTGACGAGGCTCCAACATATTCCTTTTAAAACAACGTCAATTCTTAATGTTTTACTTCTTTTTCAAATCTTCTTGAGTTTGTCTACCCTTGACCTTGATTTGCTTTAATTTTGATGTGCGACCAAAGAGTAGCTCCGAAAGCGTTGTGCAGGTTAATGACTGAGACGGATTTGTTTTGCTTGGTTTTACTTGATCATTATTTGCCATATGTTTTAGATCTGGCGCCGTTCTTTCATGTGTCTGGTTATACTTGACGGATTACAGATCCTGAGCCTTACATCATACTTACATCATATTTTAAGCTGGTCTAGACTGGTACGTTTCAAACAGATAAATGAGGCAGGTCGTCGACTAGACGCACTCGACAATGTAGCTCGCAAAAACCTCGGCTCTAGAAGTGGTTTCAACAACACGAAAAAATGCAAAACCATCCGAAAAATAAATCCTTCTTGCTATATCTTTGACGAAGGAAATTTGAAATAGCATTGACAGTCCGTAATGTCCGTCTCCGATAGGGTATGCAGAACAGCATCGAAAATATCCATGATAAAAGAATGTCTGCTTTATTCGAATCGGCACAATTTGACAAAAGTAGAAAGATTAAAAAATGCTTCTACCTAACTAAAACTTCAACAAAACCATCAAACAGTACAGGCTATATTGGCGGCAATGTATATCCCTTGCAGGCTCAAGCAAGCCGAGCAGGTCAGGTGCTGCCAGTTAAGGAGAGTCTAACTTTAGCAGGCAATGATGAAGACATGACCATGAGCCTGACCATGACTTTGACCCTGCCGGCTAAACTGTCAGAAACCTACTGTTCCCAGTAGTTGCGAACATGCCAGACAGTTATGCAGAGGTCAGACCAAAGCAAAATCACATGGGACCTAAGCTAGGGCCTTGAAGAACCATGATAGCGCTTGGTATGTTTCTTTCAGGTGTATCGACGTCATTTATTGCTCGAATAACAATTTCCTAATTTCGATTGAGAGCAAAGAACACTTAATTTTTTAGGAACGCTTTTTAGTAAGTGAGAGATCGAAGTTGGAGAGAACATGACGGCGTAGCCAGAAAAGTAAACTTGGCCTGGTTCCTTTTATCTCTGCCTTTGCTGTTGCGTCCATAGCCTTTTGTTATTATGATGATTATCTAGCAACACGCTAAACAGGTTCTATGCTAGAGGAGTAAACCTCAATGACAAAAAAAATCAAAGCAATAGATAAAGCGTCGTGGATGTGTTGCTTCGGCGGAGGAGTTCTCTGAACCAACGGCGAAGCGCATATGTTTGGCAAATGATCCTGTATTAGGTGACAATGGCCAAGATCAACCGGTTCAGTCAGTGAACTACTGTATACCTGCAAGAGGAGTAGCACCCCTTATCTTGAATTCAGCGACTGAAAAATAATTATAAAAGTAAACTCTACAGCATCTTGGTTAAAGCCCCTGATCAATCAGCCAGATATAGCTGAGCGTAGTTCTTCTGGAGCGAATGATGATGAAACCTTACTACATCTCCCAGTATGGGATGGGAGACTGCCGGGTTTTGATGGCAGCAGTAGAAAGGAAAAGTACTTAGCGGCAAGCATTATTCGAATGTAGCAATCATAAATTTAAGAACAATAAGATCCGATGGAAAACGCCACGAGCTGACCTGCAATTGCGACAATCATTCAATTACAATACTAGGCATTGTTGACCATAAAATTGTCCATGATGACCCAGTACTTATACAAACATATGGAACACATATCTTCATAAGAACCTTAGTATGGAGGAACAATAACAACGCAGCTGCCGGAGGTCTTGGGGTAATGTATCCAGAGCAGGTGAAAGCGCGTTAGCTGAAATCAAATAACGGAATAACAGAATTATAGTGGCTCATTTGAACGGAAATGGATTTCCCGCACTGACAATAATTGTGCACTATTCTCCTGTCGAAGGAAGCGTTAATGCTGAAGAGCACTGTGGAAACCTGTTACCCGCAATACATGATACTCCAAAACACAACGTTCTGCTGGTTGTTAGATACTTCAACGAACACCTTGGTAACAAGGTAGCAAGATACAGCTACCATTAGTCCACTAATGAAAATGGAACGCTTGTCACATATATGGTCAATGAAGCTGGGCTCGCTATTACTAACACATTGTTTAGTAAGAAGCAAGGTAAGCTATGGACTTTTCTTCCGACATGAGTGGATTGAAAACTCAGGTGGATTGCATCATGGTGAACAAGAAATGGGAAAACTCACTTAAAAACTGTGAGGCGTTCAGTAGTTTTAGCAGCATTAGATCTGATCATAGAATTTTGATAGTACGGCTGAAACTCAACCTGAGGACCTGCAAGCCTCCTCCGAAACAGTTATTCGATTGGAATGCCATTCTGATCCGTTAACTCAGAATCTGTTCATCATTTCTGTACGAAATAGATATGATGCACAGAACACAGGCACTGGGTCTGCAACAGAAGACTATGACCACTTCATTCAAGCCTGCAGCGAGGCAGCAAAGACACAGATACCTCTGAGAAAATGAGCTAAAAAGAAACGTTTTTCTGACCATGTCAAAGTCCAAAATGCTACGAAAGATGTCCAAAGAGTCTTGAAGATTATTCAAATGATGACAACCAAGAAGATTTGAGAAACGTCAATGACGTTGATGACTTGAAATATCTTGGCTCGCGGATGAAAATCAACGAAAATGAGTTCAATATTCGGAAAGCCCTAGCATAGAGTGCTGCCCATAATCCGTTAAGATATGGAATTCATCACTTTGCCACACAATTAAAGTTCGATTGTTCATTGCTACTGTAGAACCAGTATTGTTATATGGAAGTGAGACTTGAGGAAGACCCTCCAGAAACAGTTTGATATCAAGATTTTCCCCTGTTTGCCCAACAAAGTGAGGAGTCGAAGAACGTGCCATGCAAGGCACTGCCACAAGCACCCAGAAGAAATAGCACCACTATTCTGGCAACCAACAAAGGGACGACCAAACAGAGATAGAACTGTCGTCTACTTCAATGACAATCTGCAATATCACGTTCACACTATTCTGCTCTTCCCGTTTCGCAGGCGATTCTTCGGTAGGGAGAAGGATTGGGGGAGGTAGGGGAGGTCTTGCAGCTTTTCCCACTTTAGTAACTTTGAGGTAAAAGCCCAATTTTGTTCCAAACCGAATCTATCTTACTGGACATAGGAGATTAAGGCAGCTAAGAATTAGAGTAAGTTAAGACAGTTGGGTGATAAGGTGAGAGAGGCGAGACTGAGATGGTTTGGCCATGTGCATAGGGACATATTGGAAGGAGGATGCTGGAGATGGGAATACCGGGTAGGAGAGGGGGAGGGAGGCCAAAGAGAAGGTTCATGGATGTGGCGAGGGAGGACTTGAGGGTGGTTGGCATGACGTAGGGGTAAGCAGACGATGGACAGGTGTGGAGACCAAGGATGCGCTGTGGCGGCCCCTAAAAGGGAGAAGCCGAAAGAAAAAGAAGAAGAAGAAGAAGACGAAATAGAGTAAGTTAACAGTGGATATCGTCTACCTCAGTTGGAGTACAAACCACTAGAGCGTGGGTAACAGATTGGAACTCTGGTGGATACATATTTTCGATGTTTCTAGTGTCTTTCAACATTTTAACACCTGTCCACTGGATGATACTTTCTTTAAATACCCAAAATTTCTCCCTAAGAAAGTAGATAAAAACCCATAAATTCATATGTCGTGATGGAGCCCCATGGATTCCCTTTTTTGACCTATCGATCAATGCCAATAATTCCAGCCCATTCACTCCTTGATTTTACTCATTGATTTTAATCATTGGCTTTTTAACTGGTCGCTTGTTTGTATCAAGTATATAATTTGTAAAATGATGGGAGGAATGACTGAGGATCTATGAGACAGGTCAAAATTGCTCCAATAAATTGAAGAGATCGGATTTATACGTATGTTGATTCCCGAGTTGCTCTAGATAGCGTCGCACCTAATGGTACTTTTATATTGGTGGGGGGTCCGGGCTAATCAGTAATCGTAAATGGCCTCAAAGTTGTCTACATTTTTTATCTTCTTCTGCAGAATTGGACTGTATTTTCAATGCAGTATTTTTAAGCTACACTCTTGAATTATCCCTTTCTTATTCTATTTCAACATTAGATGTGGTTCTGCACGCTCTCTTCGCAAAGGAGAAACAGTAACATTTCAATGTCCAAGAGAATTGTATGGAACAGGAGTAAAGATAACAGGGGCAAGTAAGACAGCCCTGGTACTTTGCGAAGTCGAAGTATATACACTTGGAAACCTCAAGGGTTAGTTTATTTCACCATAGGTAAAATGGTTACACACTGATAATCTGGGTCTTGAGGTATATCTCCAAAAACGATTAAAAAGCTTAAAGGTCTGGGCTTTTTGATGCCCTAAAAGGTCTACATTGGGACATTTGGAATTTGTATTACCTACTGAACTGCTTTCAATAAATTGTCTAATTAAAGTGCGATAGCCAAAGCTTGTTTTGATTAGCTTTACGAGATTCTCTGATAAATTGATATATGCATAATAGATAAAAAACAATCATCTGGCATTTTTAACCTTAGTCGTCCTACCACCCTGTTTGATTGTGGAAACATGTTAACAACTTTATTGACACCAATATATGTCTCAAGTTATACTAACAAGTGAATTTACATGTAGGAATGAGTGTTTTACGTTATGTGTATCAAAATACATTTGTACTATTGTAGGTCTGGTATCAATTTAGGCATCCCTAGACACCTGAGGCTTCGGAATATTGCAGTAATAGTCT
>JAAAKM020006971.1:10641503-10652894 GCA_010016025.2 Alatinidae sp. Z8VKAUB7J3 | reverse complement strand
TTTGTACTATTGTAGGTCTGGTATCAATTTAGGCATCCCTAGACACCTGAGGCTTCGGAATATTGCAGTAATAGTCTTAGGAGTCGATTTAACAGAAAGTTTGAGAATTAGCTAGTTTAAAATCAGGTTGCATTAAAGATGAAAAAATAGACTTAGAAATAGCTTTTAAATAATATACAGGACAGTTTGAGATACTGCAAGTATGTGACTTTATTTAGTATATCGATGTTTGGTCGACTATATGTCATATAAGGATCTGACATCGGATCAACATTTATCCAGCGTAATTATTTCAACGTTACTGTTTACAAAAGTCTTAACAACATTAGATCGGAGTAAATACGAGGTCATGTTAAAGTGCGAAATACCACGTCATATTAAAGTTCGAAATACGAAGTCATGTTAAGGTCCAAAATGCGTTGTCATGTTACAGTTCGAAATACGACGTCAAGTTAAACTTCGAAATACGATGTCATGTTAACGCCCAAAATACGATGTCCTGCTAAAGTTTGAAATACGATGTCATGTTAAAGTTCGAAATACGACGTCATGTTAACCTCCGAAGTACGACTTTATGTTAAAGTTCGAAATACGACGTCGAGTCGTTTTTCATATACAGAGAATCACCTACGCATATTCGACGTAAGAGATGGTGTCGATTCCAAGTTGATGCAAGTTTAAAAACTGAGCTGGGGAAGTTTTTTTTGAAGTAATTTGAAAATGGTTTCAAAGTTAGTTTAAGAAGCATTTTTAGATTAAGTATTTTAAATTCAATTTCAACACTGAGGCTTCAACCTGCATATACGACGAGGCGAGCTAGCAAACATATTTGCAAAGAAGCGATCCCAAACTACTTTTGTCGCAGTTTGATTTTGTCTGAATTTTTACTGATACTGACTTCTCTATCGCGCATTCATAACGATCTTTTTTTCATTTTATTTAATCCTTTTTTTCTTGGACATGGATCTAATTTGATTGTTGTTTTAATTTCTCTTGTAGATAATGAAAAAGCATGCCCATTGCGTTCCTTAAATTAACAGTCACGGAAATTGAAAATGCAGATGACTTGCCAGGCTACATTGCTATGAGTTGCCCAAGCAGGTTTAATGCTTCATTGCTAATTTCGTAGCCCCTAAGAACCTTTTGGCATAACGGGAGTGGAATTGCTAGCTCTTAAAGACGGTGCATGCTTGTGAGAAGTGGAGGGGATGGGGGGACTTGTGTTTTATTGACAATCCTAATCCACCAATGCCGCTAACGTATAACAGTGTTTAGTTGGAACAGATGGGCAAAAATACGCAAATTGCAAAGGCTTGAACATATTTAAAAAGTCAAAACTAACTAACGCTGCCGAAACTTCCATTTCTTTCATTTTCTTTGGACAAATAAAGATTTGATGTTTGCGAAAGTAAAGGAGCACACCCCAAGTCCCCCAGTCCCTCCCCTTGTGGCACTGCCACTGGATAACAATCCACAGGACATAAGTATGTGTTTGTGTCCTGCCTTATACGTTTCGTAGGATCATTTTGGGGTGTTACCAACCATGGACGACAGAGTTTTTAAAGTGAAGCAATAAACTTGCACTGCTACACTTTTCTTTGGATTGTAACAGCATTACCAAAACAGTAAAGATGTCTTCTGGGATTAGCATAAACAGCAAAGAATTCTACATCTATTCTTGGCTGGCATTTTTACGGTCACACATGAAAACATAAGTGAAGGCACGAAGACAATGGATTTCAAGCGCACGGAGATAGAACTGAAAAGTATACTAACAAGCGTGCATAAATATCTTGGAGCTATTAACGTACTTTGAGGACACTGTAACCTAGCCTGCATGTTACGCTTTAAATTTTGCGGAGACAGATTTTAGTAATAGATAGAGTGTAGAGAACCAGATTGAAAATTATTACCTTTTGACACATTGAGTTAAAAGTCGCTATAGCCTGAGCTGTATGTGCAATGATTGAATTCCTACGTCTGTCAATACAAAGAACTGACAATGAGCATGCGTACAAAAGAAAGGAAAAAGAGATAGAACAGAAATATCTTTAATGACAGTGCGCATATTAACTGATATATTCAAAGCGTTTTGCCAACAATTACATTGCATGTAGCGACTTACATGTTTACAATATTAAGTTTACTTGTCATAGCCTAAAGTTGATTTTCTTAAATTTATAGATTGCAAGGTAAGACTTTTAAATAAAGATACACTGTCATAGTAGTTTCTATCCATTGAATTCGTGACGGCCATAAAAGTATGGCGATTGGAAATCTGATGTCCGATGCAATATTAATTTACCTGACGGAAATTGCCCGAAGGTCGAGCGATATGAGAGCAGTATCCAGATGCCTAAGTGTCGTACATGATGTCACTTGTCTTGAGACGGAGATCATTAATTTTTTAAAGAATTCTTTCTTTATAAAACGATTCTTCTATCTCTGAAAAACACACACTCAGAAACTTGCATACGACGGAGAACCTACAACTGACATTTTACTTCGCATCGAAGTCGTTGGTGTTGTTGTTCTCTCGCCATCGCCTTCCCAGAATCCTTACAGTCTGTCAAGCAATTCGCCAGACCAGGACGAGGATCCAAACTCGACAATTAACCCAACAAAGCCTCACGAATAACTAGCTGTTGCACGAACAAACTTTGCAATCTCCTTTATTTTAAATAGGTTTTAAAAATTGTATATTTTTGAATACTTTACTTTAAGATTTCAGTTGTTTTACATCTAATTTCTTGTCTCGTTGTTGTTTCGTCGCATCTGTCGCAGGCCTTTCTCCTCGTGCAATGACTCCTAACACTAAAGAACGTGTTTATATAACATGGATTACTTTAAATGTATACATTATACAATTCGTAATACCCAGGATACAAAATTGCAATTGAGTTAGATGAGTGTGAGTTCATTAACTATGGTAAAAACAAAGTAAGAATGTGGTTAATAAAATTTAAGCAGAATCAAGCGTTTACTTGTCAAATTGTCACCATTCATCCTCAAAGTATGAAAACGCTAGGGAAAGTGCATTATTTGCCATGGAAAAGGGACAACTTATATTAGGCCAAATATGTTTGAGAATGGATATGACTTCTAAGAGGGACCGCCATATAAGGTGGAAAGTCAAATAGTGCCACTCATTCGTCACATTTCAATCAACAGCATCATGGAGAAGCATCGTTTCCAGGAAATAGTATATATGACCCGATCTTGATAAACTTAGAGTATTAAAACACAGTGAACATATATCTAGTGTGTTTAGCTTTGTGTCTTACTACGACCACCACCTTTATCCAACTAACGATACAACCACATCAATAAAAATACATCCAAAACTTCACGTGATACAATCATTTCATTAACGTGCTATAGCTAATATAAACAAATCTCTTTTAAGTGTAAAACGGAATATGTTGGCAACACATCAGTTTCTCGTCAGATCTTAGGGTATGGAACTCGTTTCTGGAACCCTATTGCATACCTGCTATTCTTCAAGACCTCTTAAGACCTATTTTAAAAGACAAAAATGTGCGTTTTTGTAGTTTTGAAATATAGAAGGCTGGTATATAAGGTGTGGTACAGTGGTAACTGTGTGTGGTACAGAGGTATCTGTGTGTGGTACAGTTGTACCTGTGTGTGGTACAGTTGTACCTGTGTGTGGTACAGTGGTACCTGTATGTGGTACAGTGGTACTTGTGTGTGGTACAGTGATACTTGTATGTGGTACAGTGGTGCACGTGTGTGGTACCGAGGTCCTTGTGTGTGGTACAGTGATACTTGTATGTGGTACAGTGGTACACGTGTGTGGTACAGAGGTACTTGGGAGTAGTACAGGGGTACTTGTGTGTGGAACGGTAGTAAAGACAAATTTATAAGACTAATAAATTCGATTTTGTTGTTTTGAAATGGTCATAGCCTCTTACTGACTTTTACAACACTTTATAATGATCAATTATTCTTTGTACTCATCAATTACTTGTTATTTACATCTTCATCTGCAAATATTTTATATTTTCCAATTACAATTAATTAACTAGGCAACATTGGCCATGCAAATCTTTCCATTGATGCTTGCATTGCATCTTCTGTGCCCGTAGCCTCGACTTCACCATAATTTCTGGGACGGCTTTAGTTGTTTGTTACGAATGTTTATTAAACACAAACTGGTAAATGTAAATAGAAGTTAGTATACGCATTGAGATTATATAAAACAAATGACACTCTCATTTGCTTTATCTTTAAGGTGGCGAGAGATCGTGTTGCGGCAGTGGTGAAATGGTTTTCAAGGAAAAAATCCTTGTCATTTTTCGATAATTTGTGATAAAAAATTCGCATCATATATTCTAGGATGCATACAACAGAACTTGCTGATCGAAACAGATCTACTTAATAATAACCAAATGTGGATACCAGCAAAATTACTTATTGAAAAGTAACAAAATCATTGAGTAGATGGTATTTAGCCCCCTACCCCCCTGTTGACAAGTTACACAGCATTTGTGCGTGAGGGTGTATTGACCAATTAAACACAAACGCTGGTGTCAAAGGCTTCTTTGCGTCGCCAAATTGGAATAGGAGCAACATTGATATTAGCTTCATTACGTTCGAAGGGAAACCATCTGAAGTAAAACAATTCCCGTAAACCGGTTAGTCCAAAGTTGCCCTCAAATCATAATCCATTTAAATGCGCATTCTGTGGCTTACAAATATATAAAAAGCAAATATAACAAGTCACCGTTTTCGGAGGATTTTAGATATTCACATTGCAACAACATCTTCGTTTCTAAAGATATAAAAATTAGACTCTACAGCCTGCTTGATTATCAATTATTAATATTAATGAGTTATCACCGGATGCTGCTATTTCCAGACGGTGATTAATTATTTACCTGGTATCTCGGACGTTTTCTTTACAAGTTGAGACCATTTGTCATCAAGTTAAGGATACGAAGCAATAACAATTGCAGGCCTTGTACTAAGTTTAGACGATGCTCTTTCCTTTTTTTGCCTTCGTTTTGTCTTCTTCCTTCTTCTTTTCTTCATTTTCTTCCTCCTGTTCTTCTGCTTCTATACTGAGTTCAAAGTTTCTGGTACTATCCATTATCAGCAGTATTGGATCCGCTAGCCATTTCCACCGAACCAAGCTATATATGAACACAGTTTTTTATGAAAAAATGACAGGACAGCAAGTACTTAGCAATGGAACGAAGGAGATAATGACAAAGGACGATGATGAATGTATGAGCAAGTGCCTTTTGAATTATTCCTGCAAATCAATAAATACAATGCAAAAAGGTAACATCACATATTGTACTTTACTGCCGATCGAAAAGGGAGATAATGGTTTTACGATGGTTCCAAAAGATGGCATGAAATACTTTGACACACAATCAACTTCATGCACGGTAAGAAAATATCAATAGTATATACAATTTGTTTACAACATCTCTTACTCCACTTCGTCAAACCATTTTAGCCCTCGAAGGAACCATAGAAGTTGTTTTGAAATAAAGGGTCTAACATGTTTAGTGCGATTTAAACTACTTTATCCTTTGTACAAAAACTTGTTCAGATCAAGATCAGTCGTGTTCTCTTCTTTTCGTAAAGGGAGGTTTCTTGTGTAGCACTGGATGCTTTATTAACAACTCACGATATTCAAAATTCACTTTGTATAAACGTATTGCTTTTAAATCAACCCAATTTTTTACTATAATTTTTTGGTTGAAAAAACTGTCAACAAATTTGTGCCTGTTTACTGAGTTTAAGATATTCTAGTGTTATCCGCAGGTTATTGCAATAATGTTGCCCGTGTTTGTTGTTTTTTTATATTTGAAAAAGCCTTAAAACAAAGCAAGAGTACAAGAAGTAAGCAAAGATCGGATAAGATATTGGTGGGTCTATAGACCTCCTAAGTAACCCCCTACTACGCTCTTGGCCTAATAATTGGTTTTATGTTCATAGATATCCTTTTCGGTTTCAATTTTCTGATTTGCCTCCACATTACAGAATCAGATAATTTTAAGCTCCAATCGTCAGGGAAAAGAACCTAAGAGCCCCTATTTTGACTCCCCCAAATCTGCGCATTCTTCCATGCCATGTATAACCAAAATGCTACACAGAGTCAGAGAGTCACAAGTTCGAACAACTCCGCATAAGGTATATTAGCTAACGAGGATAAACATCCGAAGGGGCATTTTGCACCATTATATTCGTACAATGCAACTGTGTTCCTGATTGGATCTAAACTTGTTTTATATTACAATTTACACTTTTTACCAAATCATAGACAGATAAAAGTTTCATTCAGAATCGTAAAGTCGCTTTATGTTCAAGATCACATATAAAGCAGAAGGTTATTCAAGTGGAAAGGAATTGCTCTGGAAAAGGTTTACTGAGAAAAGACCTTACAGTTGCCAGATCAGAACTTGATGTTGCTCTCTGTCGACCTTCCATGGATAAAACTGAGATCATATCATGAAAACAAAGTGCTAAGCCATAGACAGAATGAAAAGCTATTTAAAGGATATAAACTTACACAATATCATTTAGGTAAATAGATTACACATGGATTCTATATAATTAAATTTGTATCATTGAGAAGAGAGGATTTGAAATGTTAGTTTAGTAAAGAACACTAGAGAAATAGAAAATACGTCAACGCAGGAGGTCGATGTCCACTGGGGGATAATTGGGAGCTTATGTGGCGACTACAGAAATAGAGAATGTTAACATCGGAGGTAACCTAGCTCAGTTGGTAGAGCCCACGCCGCGAAAGCGTTGATCACGGGTTCGATCCCCGCTGGTGACATATTTTTGCAAATGGCACCTACACTTATCTTTTAGCATTTCAACATTGTTCGCGGTCTTAGTTTTATCATGTATAACGTTTATCAGTCTTGATAGAAAAATTGCAGTGACTATCAAAACCGCTACTGTCATAAATATCATAAACATAATAGACCATTCATTGTAGTTCTAAAGCTGGAACCAGATAGCAATTGTAAGAATAACAGATAAAAATTTTAAGGGTAACCTTACTGCTACAAACAATTTCTAGTCTTTCTTTTCCCTTGTTGTCAACTACAGACGGTATTTAGCATTGGCGTGATTTATCTATTCCCTTTTAAACTATCGCAGAACATCATAAAGTGAGAAACCTGAGCTTTGTCAGCACGTTTTGTAAAAGTTGAATTTGCCAAAGTGGAGTCCACTTACAGTGAAGACGGACAAAATCATAATAATCATCATCATAATAATAATAGTAATAATGACGAATTCATCATTATCGTCAACACCATCATCATCATCATCATCATCAGAAGAAGAAGAAGAAGAAGAAGGAAAATAATAATAATAATAATAATAATAATAATAATAATAACAAGAAGAAGAAGAAGAATAGTAATAAGAGTAATAGTAATTTTTCAACTCAATTTTTATTTCAGCATAACAACAATACACAGTTTGACACTTCCTTACAAAAGACATATCAAAGCTGTTACGATCTACATGAAGCCTGGAGATATATGAAAAAACAATAACACTAGCAATTATTTAAAGAACAACCCTAGTAATAATAATCTGTTTTAAACTTCATATATTTCACTCATTCCGAATAATACAACCATTACTCACTTTACAGGCAATAATAAGAAGAAGTTTTTTACAACTTCATTGCCATTTATTCTTTCTGTTCATGTACTGTTAAAGTAATAACGTTTTCAAGATATAAACTTTACAGATATAAACTATACACTATTTTCACCCGGCATAATGGGGACAGTGAGATTTATAGTCGTGGATAAAAACAATAACAACGATAATATTAACTTTTTAAACGTCATGTTTTATTTCATACTGAATAATACAACCATTACTCACTTTACAGGCATAACGGTTACATGTATGACGTACGTTGCTGCTGCGTTCGACCGATAACTGCTGCCGAGAATATCGTTTCAATGAACGCCCGCGGTCTATTCAATGCTCGTTCGTCGTTCGTCTTTTGTCTTCTGGAATGAAACCCGCGACAGTCAGCAACCAAATGTTGCAACGGTGATGACATTTCAAATAACGATCAGATTTTCATATACTGTATATTCGACTTTAAGACGTTTGGTACCAGTAAAATCAGTGGAAAATTTAGAATAATCCAGGATCTGTTAGGTAAGGTTTTCTTGCACTCGTTTAAATGATAATTACGTTTTTGATTGAGGATCACAACAGAAATCTTCAACATGGTGAATTACAAGAAGTGTGGTGTGGTCGCGGACACAACATCAAAGCATCGCTGAAAATTCTATACGGAATGGGATTACGGAAAAATAGTTGTAATAAGCCAGTTCTATGATAATTGTTCTATAAAAGTATGCAAAATGTATTGGTAAATTCGCACTACATTTTCAGATATCATCATTTCTATCTTCGTGACCGACCTGCATCTTCATCGTGCAACTTGTTTTCGTGATGTTAGAAATTGCGACTTGAAACATGAAAAATTCTCTCTGTATACACGATTAAGCTATCATATCGATGCGTGGCTGTCTTATACAGAATTTACCTGGCAATCGAACTGTGTGTTCTGTTTTAAAATATGTGTAGCAGATTTTACACAATAGTCAAATTATTACCTGTACGAAAGAGCGATTTTCAAATTCGGCGCAAAAATTTTCCATTTCCCGAGTTAAACAGCCGTGTCCAATTCGAATGCACCTCTAATCTCATCTGAAAATTTTATTTGCAAAAATAACTCATAACTTTGATAACTAAACTCTTAAAGTAATTTTTATAACAATTACGTAACCTATAGAACGACGAAATGTTAATGAAACTCAGTGGTGTTGTCTTCATAGAGAAGGCAGCTAAATCATAAGAACTCCCTTTAAACCTACTGTACATTCTTTAAAGAATGTACATCACTGTGACCTCCATGAGCAACCCATACATACAGGTGTTATATCACTCTATTTTACGTTATGTTATTTTACCTTTGATAAGTACAAGAGAACCTTGCTGCACAGCATCAAAATGCTAAGTAACTGCTCCTATACAATTATTTATCGTAGAATAAACACACTTCAAATCACTACATACCTCAACGACTGTCTAACTCCGAATCAGTCTATTCCAGAAATCATAAGAATGACGTTTCAATTATAGCTATCGAGTTGTTTAGATATCAAGTACAAAGATGTTATAGTTGTATACCATGCTTGTCAAGATACAGTTAACATCATGTTATTATCAATGAGTATTAATCGGCTAGGAAATCTATTTCAACTTACCCTGACTACAACACAACTGCAGCCGACGACTTTTCTGGCATTGCCCTCTTTGTCGATCTTACAAAGTCCTGCCCATTCTCCCAGCCTCTTACTGTCCTCAACCTGAAAATAAAGAACAAGAGGTATGTACATTTCATTCAGTTACGCCTTACGTTCCCCCTTTGTTTACAAGAAGCTAAATAAAAATGGTAACGTAAAGCGTCCGAATATATAAATGTGGATAGCGATAAGATGCGTGGATGCATTTAAATATATTACTATCACAGGGAATACCATGCACAACCACGAAATCTCACATTTTCAGTCATAATTTCATTTAAATGAAGAAACCGATGGAATGCGACTAAAATATCAGAAATTCCTACAAGAAACGTGGGGTTAAAACTGATTTAAGGTTCAAGGTGTCACTCAGTAAGTCATGAAACGCAAACACAATAAACAAAAATTGGTAGAAAGCAACAAGTTGGTCGAAAAGCTGTCTACCGGCTAGCTGTTGACTTTGTGCAACATTCAGGGTACCCTAGGAAAAATACTATTTTTACACCTATTCTCTACGTTCTGTCGCATGTGGCTTAGATAAAATAAATTTCAACTTCTGTACCACAAAGAACATGTTCAAATACTCTGACCTTAATGACAATAGTTAACTCTCGGGAACTACTGTTAAACGTTTTATGGGAATGTAACTTCTTTAATATCAGTACGAATAAATTTTGGCAAATTCACTAAATAGGTTCCACAACTTCCATCAAGTGATTAAGAAGGAGCGGTATAAAATTACAAAAAATGTTCTGTAATAATACAATAAATATAATGTAACCCGTAACTTCCTACAACCATAAAAGTGTAATTGCGGGATGTGAGTGAATGCACAGCGAAAACTAAACAGTACAACCTCGCGATTCGGACGTCCACGAGCTTAAAACCTGTAAATACCTCCTTCACACATCTGTGCCTCCATGACATAAAAGCAGAAATACTTACCCTGAGAAGGTTGATGTTGTGTTCTTGGCATAGTGCTTCTACCAACTTTACATACATAGGTTCATCACAGTTATTTGCCAGAATACACAAGGGAGCTTGTCTCTTGTCGAGGGCTTTAGTAGCTTCATGTAAACCTCTTGCCAGACCATCATGTATCAGAGCATTTTTTAAGACCTCCTGTAAAGCAACGTCAATGTCCATTTCACCACCTGAGGTGACCTGTGGAACATCATCTCTATCGGATAGAATATAAGGGGAAATGGTATTAGTAAGTCGAAAGAAAAAATGAGTTGGAATGTCAATTCCGGGGTGATGTGCTTCGCGGATTGACTTTCACTGTGAACTCAAGAAGGATCAAATGTCATGGTCACAGGGCGAGACACAGTTCACTAAATAGAGAGGAAAAAACCAGTGGTAAATTCAATACAAGATCATAAATTTACTTTGAATAGATTTATCACATTTGGATGTCCCACAAATATCTGGTGTGTTCTAAGTTGTTTTAACGGCAGCCATTGAAATCTAACAACTTTCTTACTTTCTCATAGAAAGGAGAATCAATCTACGATGAGTATTTAGCGCTCTTATCTGGTATCAGATTAATACTTAGTAGACACCACCTGCAGCAAAAAGAAAACGACTATGAAGTAGACGGAAAGAATGGATTGACAACAATAAGGGGGGAAAAGGTATGACTCTCCAAGCTTAACTGTGAAGTTACAATTATGACAGCACCTGTATCATCTGTACCTGTAGCTGTACTTATATGAGTAAATCTTAGGGTCATTGTATTCTAAGAATAAGTTCAGCCCTGTCATGTGTCATGACTAAGTAAGGCACGTAATGGAGACGGGAAACGTGGTGTCTATAAAAATAGGTGTTCATTGCTTTGTCTCCTCTGCAACGCTGAAGGGGTAGAGGGTGAAGACAAAAGTTCTATTGTATTCCAAGGGAAGAAGTACATCCTACAAGTGTCATGTCATCATGTAGTATGCTATTGCTGATGTTCCTGATCTACCTAATTGCTGATGTTGTACATATTCTGTGAATTGGTATAGTCTTAGACCACCTATACAAAATACAGGTGTCTCTGTATTGGCAATCTCATGAGGTA
>JAAAKM020006971.1:10579205-10641403 GCA_010016025.2 Alatinidae sp. Z8VKAUB7J3 | reverse complement strand
ATATTCTGTGAATTGGTATAGTCTTAGACCACCTATACAAAATACAGGTGTCTCTGTATTGGCAATCTCATGAGGTAGAAAATCTTTTAAGACAATACAATACAAAATGACTACAACAAAGAAGACCTATCATCTAAAGAAACAAACAATTCATCCCTCAGCGACAGCGTTAACTAAATATACTTTGGCTGCATTAGAAACATCTGACTTACAAACATACAAGCAGTGATGAAAAGACTCCTCACAAATAACTAGCGCTCATTCTTTCCTCCCAAGTAAATTTCCTGGGTTTTGTGTCAAATACGACATAGCTCCAACCCAGTTACCCTAAATTTACTTCATTAATATTCATCTCCCCTGTTAAATGACCTAATGCGTCGCTCAAAGCAATAGTATTGTGTTGTCTCCTCAGGTTGAGATTTCGATTCCGGATTGCTCATTGTCCTCAACTTATTTCAGAAGAGGGAGCTTGTTTTCATCACAGGAGCACACAATATCGCTTTTCCTATGCATGTCTTGTAGATGTTTGGGGTTTTAATGATTTCGTGACACTATTCTCATATATTGATGATTTTAGTTTTGGTTATCACAGAGAAATTCTATCACAACTAACGCAGTATTTTTGTGGTACCTTCCTTGTAAGATCTAAATATTTCCTCTGGAAATCTGTTCCATCTATTCCGATATTCAACAATAAAAGACTCAAAATGTCCTACCAATTATGTAGCAATTATGGTGGTAATAAGTCTTGTGCAAAGAGATTACACTGAATGAAATTAGTCCTTATCGCCGTTTTAAACACTTATAAACATTAGTAAAAGTTAAACCTAATATAGCTTGCTCTTACAAAACAATATTTACATCGTTATCTTCTACTTTTGCATCAAATGAGTACTAAATCAAACAAAAATATATGTATAATCCTCATATTTTTAACTGAATCTGCATCCACGAATACTGTCTTATCTTACAAAAATTATACTGTCATTTCCCTTAGCATATCTCACGAACTAATCTTTAAAGACTTTATAAAGTAAACTTATATTCGGCAAAATAATTTTTCGTCGACATATTGATACTACTTCATTCACTGCCTAAGAAGTAGATTTGTTGAAGAGGTACCTAGCAAAGGATTTAAACGAGTATCTTCTGCCTAAAGATGAGAGAACACGAGTACGAATTTTCATTTTAGTACCAGCATTTTCTCTCAATATGAGCAAGAAACAAAAAAGCAAACTATATCAACGAATGGTAAAACATGGACTCACCCATCCGCATCAGACATGTTTAGAGTTGGGCGGATCTCCTTCTACAAAACACAAGGAAAAACACAAACAGCCAGTTAGTTAATGATAACTATTTAATTAAGAGACTACTTTGGCCGTGTTATACTTTCCCTATCTCTGACAAGCTAGTATTGTATACTCTTTGGTGGCTAATTGTAGGGGTTACCATTTACATTATATATATTTAAAATGTCCCCACAATATCATCTTAAGTACAATGATTTTAAGAAAATGTTGGAGAATACACAACCTCTTCACCTAACTTTCACCCCAACACTCTAAGAAAACTGAGAAGCCAAGTACCGTGCATTTGTTTGCAACCAGTTCAATATCTAGAATCAAATCGACATCAAACCAAACATCACCATCCGTTGTTTGTAGTAAGTCTTGGTCGATACATCTGTTGTAAGCATTCAACCAATCCGTTTCTCGTAAAACTGATAAAAATTGTCGGAATTTCAAATGATAATATTTTTAACGATAACTGTTCTTAACTACTTTACCTAGTTTGCAGCATTTTTATGGTCTATTTACTGGTATATTTACTTATATCGCTAGTTTCACTCAAAAAACTCTTATAAATACTATATATTAAAAATATTATATCTGAGAAGGGGTCATGAGAAATTTATAGTATCACCTAACTTTCGTGATTTCGTACAAACAAACCCTTAAAAATAGGTTATATAGGTTATAACAATATTTGATGTATTTGCGTCTAAAATAATGGGTCTCCTTAGTATGTAACGAATCTGTGGTGACAAAAAGCTGTTAAGTTTCTATAAATATTCCAAACTTCAGTATCAGCCATAGCAACTTGGTCAAACACCATTTAGCTGATACAGAGGGGCAAATGTAGGCCATCCAAAAAACCAAAAACCAAAGCAAGGACTGCAGATGTACAATTTCTATTTACAAGTCCTCCCCTGAGCTCATAGGATACATTGAATTACTCTCTCCTGTAATGCAGGCAACTTATACCCACCCATCCTTCTCCCCCAAGCAACAAAATTTTGCTCAAAAACATATGGGGGATGCCGAGGCAATGAATAATGTCATAATCATTACTTACAAATTGTAACATCTTCATGATATTGATCAATCAGTAAAATCTTAGATTTGATTCTGGTTTGTTCTTTGGACATTACAGACACTTTCTTATGCTTTGAAGACAAGCAACGTGACCCAATTCACCACAAGGGAAACAACTTGGGCAAGGATGTTTTCCTGGAATCTCTGGATGTAACGCTATTAACATTCTGCAGATGATAACTTGGATCTTATCCTTTGTAGAACGGTGTGGAGATCTTGTTAAACGGCCACTTTGAAATGACAGAACATGTTTGTTCTAATTTTTCAAATTTGCAATTGAGTAATCGTCGTTCAACTCAAAGAGTTCCCAGATATGTCCTCAAAATTTGGTGAAAGCATGGCACTATTATCACCAATGACTGACCTTCCTCATTACAAAACACATAGTATTTCTATTCTCTGCATTCCATTTGCTTTTGCTCTATATAATTAGTAATGAAGCTGTTTCATTAATTGACTAAGGTCTCCACCAAGAATTTGAGTTGATGTCAGGTGATTGGAGGCAGGAAATCCTCTTTCATTTAGTCTACTCTCTTTCTGGTTGGGAATACACTATCCTAGTAATAGTACTAATGCCACTTGCATTGACCTCTGAGAATTATCCATGTCTGGCTTGATCAAAGAATGCCATTTGCGACAGAACTCATTGATTGCCATAGGAGACCTCCTTTTGCTGCTCCATTAAGACAACCGCATCCTCCAGAATGGGTCTCTTCAAACATGATGCAAGTCCATTGATTACAATTAGTCTAACTCTTCGTTTCTTTTCTTTGGAAGTTAAAACAACTGGTGAACAAAATCGCATTTCCCCATTCTGAATTTCATACCGCTTCTGGTGTAATAAAGCACGAGCTCTGTGTATTCCATGAAAAGTACTAATGTTTCCTTCTTATTCCACTCTATTTCGGATCTCTTCAAGTTAGCCCACCTTGCGAATTTCCATTGCATAAATCAAAGTTCAAAAGGTCATAATGTATACATAAAACGCTCCATGCAACACTGCGTTGACTTCATGATTGCATTTAACTGACATAACTCAATTGCTACAATTAAACACTATATTGACTTCCTTATGGTATTTCATTACATAATACATAACTCAAATGTTCCATTCAACACTGCATTGGCTTCAAAATTGCAATCCATTGATATATAATTCAAATATTCCATGAAACATGACATTGACTTCATGATTACATTTCACTGATATAACCCAATTGCTCCAATTAAACACTACATGTATTTCCTAACGATATTTCATTACATAATACATAACTCAAATGTTTTGGCATCAAACACAGCACTGGCTTCAGGATTACATTGCACTGCGATAACTCTAGTGTTCATAAAATATTCCCAAGGGATTCATGACTATATTTTATTGGTAAGACCTTATACCAACACTTTGAAAACTACTTATAAAAATGTCCTTCCACTCCTATGTTACATCCCTTGGCAGTTAAAGATACCAATTTATCAGAAACTTTGCGGAAGGATTCTACAGGCAACTCTGTCCTAGTGGCCAGCTTCCTTTAAAGGGCAGCTTTGAAATGCGAACTACGGGCAGTGATCGGTAGTCGGTGGCCCATTAAAACACTGTGTGATACAGGCAAACAATGACATTCTCGCAGGACTATAAGTGTCATCAACATGAAGCAATGACCGACGGACCCGTGTATCGCACCCTTGTTAGAGTGACTGCAACGAGTTGCTTAAAACCTATCAATTCTGCTTAACACCTGATGTTGATTTGGTTCACACTTAATTTTGATTTGCCAGCTAGATTTGCTGTAGAAAAGAACGATTGATATTTTATGAAGCACTCTACCGAGGGAGTCGACCATTTAACCATAGTCTTTCAAAGAATCTGATTTAACCAGCCAGTTTGTAGAAACTCAGATGAACATACATACACACATAATTCTTAACCTGTTATACCATCTCGGTACCTAAGGCATCAACTTGAGTTAAGTTGATTGACTAATAATCATCGTTTACGACAGTTTCTCAAAAATGTTTCCATCAATATACCCAGATCTACGCATGGCAGACAAACATCAACGATTTTTTTTGTTAAAACGTGAATTAACTTTTTGTTACCCAGCATATTTACAGTTTGTTATGTTTTAATATTTTGTTACGTAAATTTCCTAGTTAATTATAATATATTATAAGTTAATTTTTATGTTTATGTTTTCTATTTAAAATCTAATCACAACAATTCCTTACTGACTTTAGTCCACTATGACCAAAATTACATATAATAGACAAACGCATCTGATAATAAGAATTGAGATGAGAATTCAAAATCTTCATATTAAGGCCAGCTTGTTGATAAGGGCATTTCAATCCAGTCAGACGGCTGGAGTTGCCTGTACTAATGCAATTCATGGAAGCCCTTACCTACTTGGGCAACTCTAGCAAATGTCTCCAGATCAAGTAATTCGAGTCCGAACTCCAGAAAATGTTATATTCTCAAAGAAAGCTTTAACTGTCAGTCAAACTTATTAATAAATTTCAGGGTATTTGATTATCATGCAGGTCGAGGGCATAATCTACACAAGAAGGCCCTCATCCTGGTGACTGGCTGGCTGCAGGCATAGCAGATTTCAATTCCAAAAACCTTAGAGCAATTTTTGGTGATTTATTTTAAGCCAAGAAATAAAAGAAACAGCAATTTTTCTATCAAATGATGTTATTTGAGCCCAGTCCCCTCCACATTTAAAATTGTCCTACAATATCCATTCAGTTAAAAGACTTGAGAAATAAAATTCCAACTGGCTCTCAATTGATATCAGGTGATTAGGTTTAGCTAAAATATACCAAAAAATATGGTTTTGTTGATACGACAAAATGTTGTGTTGGGCTGAAGTCCGTTCGAAATTGTAAATTGTAAAAGGTTTGTTTGGGGATAAAGGCCTCATAAATGCTATTTTGACAAACCCTGCAACCGCCTTCAAATTGTTATTTTCAGCCAGGATATGAATGGCCCACCTGGTCAAATAGTGCAAACTTTGAAAGATCCTCCTTTTTTT
Source organism: Alatinidae sp. Z8VKAUB7J3 (assembly GCA_010016025.2). Classification (NCBI taxonomy): domain Eukaryota; kingdom Metazoa; phylum Cnidaria; class Cubozoa; order Carybdeida; family Alatinidae; species Alatinidae sp. Z8VKAUB7J3. The sequence goes on along the minus strand of JAAAKM020006971.1, from coordinate 10,635,990 downwards.
CCCTCTTTGTTTCAATCTCAAACATCATGACCCTTTTTACCCTACTATTTTCCATTCAACATACATATCCATATGGCCTAAATCAGCTCCCTCTCACATTAATGCCAATTTTTGGGATACATCCAAAGTAAAATTAAACTCATTTACTAATGACTGCCTAATACAATGCAATCTTAACCCATATTATCCTAAGCATGAATAAAATGGATTAAAATGTATAAACCTCTCAGCATTTACTTAGTATGGTGTAACAAATTTACATGGAAAAAGTCATCACCCTAGCTTCTGCCTAATTTTGATTTTTCTACACGTCTACAATTTTAGAGATTGGGATGTTGCGGGGTCAAAACGCTAAGGTCAAACAAAGGAGTTTGTTTAATTATTTGATTATTTTAGCAGCAACATTATGTATTTAAAACTGAAAAATTAGAAGCAAAACATATAACATGTCATTGATTATTGTTCATTTCTTGTGAAAGGTCCTGTTACAGTTTTGAAGACTTTTGTAGACTGTATGTAGAATGTAGACTTTTCTTGCAAATAGCTGATATTTTTCTACACCTGTTTGTTCAAACTACGTATTTTCTCACTGGACCAGATATGGCATGATGATCACTACTATGAAGACATAATTCACCAGGAATGGTCCATGATGGCCCATGTCTTTAGGCAGATATTGCAGCAAACAGATCGCAACTTACATAGGGCTACCTTTCCCAATAGTCCTTTTCACTCATGCGCATATTATAGGCCCACCCCCCCCCCCCCCCCCCCCCAAAACCACCCCCCCCCCCACCCCCCCTCCCTTCCTTCTGAGAATGACTTCATAGGCAACTGAGAACAATCAAGAACCGAGGGAACAAAGCAATTCGGAAAGTTGAAATAAAACAGAAAGCCATTTATAAAACCAATGGTTACTATGTCGGAAATATATGGGAAATAGGCAAACTGATGAGAAGGGATTTGATGAAGCTATAGGTAAAGGATTAAAAGAATGGGAGAAAAATGTGGGTTAGGAAATGGTTACGTTAGGAGAGGTGAAGAAAAATGTAGAAATCTGTTAATACTTCCAAGACTAGGAGATTAGGCCTAAAGGGTCGTAATAAAACCGTAGTAAAACGCGTTAGATTGGGACTCGTTTGATCAATGTGAGAACTCGGAACATGCTCATCGTCTTGTTAGCACATAAAAAAATGTAATTAGCAGGGGATACAGATAGGGTTTCGAGATGATCGGCATGTATGTGAATAACATGGAGTTGAGGTGAGAAGAACTCTTCAGGTAGATAGGTAAAAAGCGTTAGCCGCAGGATGTTGGCTGAGAAGATGACGGAGCATAGGAGCCTACGACCTGAAGTTATAAGGATTCTAGGTACTGTTAGCCCTGCAGAGGAAACTAATTCATGAGTGTTTAGGTAACATTTGTGATAATGTAACATGATCTCCTACACGTAAACTAGATAACAGCAGTTACACTTGCCTCCCTCAAACTTCCTACACAGATCTTACTAAGTTTCTTAATGCGTACCAATGCTGGTGAATTCAACGACCTTGGAGGAGTCTCGATTTATAAAACCATCTGATGACTATGAAACTTACATGCTGTGTTTTAAATTATTGCTCTGAAAACGAAAAAGAGTGATTACCAGAAGACTTTATAGACTTTGAAGAGTTTAATTCCATAATTCAATTCTTGTAAGGTAAGATTCAGTAATCCATTAAAAGGATGTGCTTATATTACAAATAAGATCTAAGCTACTCATCAGCGATTAGCACGAATTTGAGTCGACGTCACCGGCTACAAAGTTAATACTTTACCGTATATAGCCCCTTGCGAGTTAATTGTACAAACTTCTGTTGCACAAGGAATGTGTTTAGTTACCCTCGGGTATTTTGTTACTCTGTACTGTGTTATGATAGGTATTTCTCAATGTTTAAAGAAGGTATTTCAACTAAGGATTATACAGATTGCTCCTTCTTATATTGAAAGTAGAATGATTAAATTTGTAAGCCTATTTATCAATTTTGTTGGTCAGCAGATGAGGTATTGTTACTAGATTTTGGATTAACGGGGGGAGGGGGGCAATGGCGCTTCTTGATGATGGACGTATGGGTTGCCACAACCTCATCCTTTAACTTAGGTATGTAGATAACTTACTTTGTGAGTCAAGGTTCCTCAGATTAAGCGTTGGATTAGCTTAGAAAGTTTAACCCCTTTCACCTGACCACTTTTGTTGATGATCCATAGTTTATCTATCACTGTTGTGAGTAGATCCTTCAGAACACCAATGAGGCACAAGAAGAGCTTCTCCTCATAAACTCCTTCCCAGATATAAAACTTGTAAAACTGTTAGGAACAAAATATTTACAAAAATGAATAATTACGACATTACATGTACATCAACACTTACAAATAGATTGAAACCTAGCAATAGTTGAAACCAAATATCTTAAGATTTAAAACAAAGTGTTTGAAGTAGCAAGCTATGAACGATTATTCATCTTGAATTATTATTAACACACTAGTTTTCTCTTAAATGCTTTGAAAATTGTGGACAATTTAGTATTTACATCGACTCTGTTCTAAATCTGTGCTCCACAGTATAAAAAAGCCATTTGGCAATAAGCTATTCTCGTTTTAGGAACAGCTAAGTTGCATTTGGTGTTACGTAAGGATTAGGAATAAACATCAGAAAAGTTTGAGAACATTTTGAAAACTAAACTATGTCTTTTCAAAGGGGTGCCCTCACACCGGAATATTTAGAGAAAATGGAGCCTAAATAGTGTAGACATATAAGCCAACCTTTTCTGCTCATGGTTAACTTTCACATATTTAAATAGTAATATATCAAAGCTACTGTCGTGGTCTAACACAGGCCTATTCAGCTGGCCACATGTGGCCGAGAAGCCATACCTGAGCGGCCCAACTCGTGTTTCGGCCCCAAAAAAGACTAGTGAAAAAAAAAATTCGCGAGAATGACTTCAAAGCACTTTTGATTTGTCATTTATTTGTGAAGGGGCAGCACCAAGATGCTGTTTCTAATCGTTATCATAATTCTTACCTCTCATTTTATACTTCTTGTTTATCTGGTGTCACGTTCCTTTGACTGACGCAAACACTGCCCCGCCCGGCTTAGGGTCTCGGTCTCCCAGTCTATCCCAGTTGAGTTTGAATTCAACAGCTTTGAGTTAGAATGTCCATTTTCCAGTAGACTGACCACGGGAAATTGGGTCACTTGAGGATATATCTCCTCTGCTCTTAAAAAATATCGAGAGCCATTCATCAAAATCCGGGATAAAAATCTCAAAGCCCATGTCAATATATAGTTTGAACAACAAATAAAAATATTTAAGCGAGCAAGTTCTAGAAAGTTATTGTTATAATTATACGATCTTTGCCTTACATAAAGCTATTTAATTTGAAAAAGTACTGTTGTATTTTGTTGGCTTACTTTAACTTAATGCGTTATTAGTTCATTTAGAGAGTTGAAGAATATTAATAATGTCAATAAATAGTGTACAGTGTACCTGATTTTCTAACATAATTCAAAAACCAGTACTTGAAAAAAGGTTATCATTGGCACTACTTCTGGCTTCTTGAGATTGATTTTATCAAAAAGCCAATGTAACAGATGTCTACTACACAACTATTTAATCAAACCACGAAAATTGTGAGCCAGGATGATTGTCTTATACGTCTAGTCTCACATTGTATGGCGGTTGAATTGATTTTCTTCAAATTTCCAACAGCTGGCCCAAGTTGTGTCTCATATATATTTAATAGTGTTTAAGAGTTGATAATAGCACAATTTCAGTCAAAAGCCTCTCGATGGTAGAAATCTGACTGTTTATTTCAAAATTCAGTTCTTTTTTAACTTCTCTTTCATCAGCATGTAAGCTATTGAGGGCTTCGTGTGGAGTCTCGTAGTCGGAGCGGGGCAGTCTCGTAGTCAGCTTTAAAATATCAATAAATAAAGTGAAGCCATCGGCTATTATCCACTCGAATAATTCATAATTAAGCATGGAATATGGTAGTTATCTGACTTTCTTCATACTAGAGATGTACAAAATTGATAACTTCCTGACCCACCTTGGCATAAAAATTATTTAACAAGTCAGCCACTCCTTCGTGGGTACTCTGGAGAATACGCCCCAAACCGCATGACCTTGAAAAAATCGAGTGGATGAGCTACCATTACAATTGTTCCCTTAAAATTTCTCGATTAAACCTGGCAGAGTTACATCTGCCGTTTATGTGCCTCAGCAGTTTTTCAATCAACCCTTAAAGCTACCATGAACCTCCTTCAAGTACATTCTTGGCCAAAAGTATATCAAGCCAGAAATTATTGTCAGTGTGTCAAAATTAATTTTTCGTATCTTGCATCTATTCGTATTTTGTATTTCGAAAACCCAAAACCTACATCTGATAATGTTGTTCGTCTGCTTACAGCTGGTGACCTTCGTTGGCTTTGATTTTCACTTAAATTGAACTTGTTTAAAAAGTAAGCCAGATGTGGTCATAAACATTGCTACCTCATCTGATTGTGAAGTCTGATAAACTGAAATCGGTTTTAAAACAACAAAATTTAGTCACGAGAAATTTAAGAGAGCCTAGAGTGGGTTTGTTATATGGTGAGAACATAAGTAGGTTTGGTAATCCGGTAAGAGGAGCATCTAAGGAATGCGTCTTTAGTGCTGTAGATTACCAAAGGAATTCAAACCGTCGAGTCAAAGTGGATACAAAATATTTTTGTTACTAGAAACACTTGAACCTTAAACGGGAATTCCATCGAAGGAATTCAAGCGGAGATAAAGACAAAACATAAGATATGGAATATCAATCGACGATTAAAAAGATTCATGACTTAAAACAACAGAAACGCGGACAAGTGGAACAGAACAAAACAAAGAGAAACCTAATGTTGTTCAGTGAGTTGCTAGTGTTTCTATAAAAATTAATCGCAACGTTAGCCACGGGGAGCTTTCTCAGGAACGATCATGATAATAATCAAAAGAGAGACTGGCTTAATAATATAGAGCCTATCAGGTGCAATAGAAAAGAAGTTAATGCAATCGAAATAAGCCAAGCCTCACCCAACTTCTGAGTCACTGAATCCAGCAAATGATATTAAAGTACAAATTCTTGAAATCCATTCAATGAAACACATGAATATTAAATGACGAAGTGGTTGGTAACCTTTACAACAAGTACAGTAATCCTGCGACAATCGGGGATTGAAAGACAAACCTTCCTTTTTATTCAATGATAGGAAATTATGGGTTTGTGTTGTGACTGAAACTGCACTCATCGCTCAGCAGCAGACAGCTTGATTGTCCGCCCTCGATCACTTGTTTAAATTTGACGCCCAAAACTGTGAGGAAGAAAGACATGCTATAACAATGTTGGTGGTGAATAGAAACATGATAACTTCTTTAATTGACTGCTGACTCTTCTTACTTGAAATCTGATTGGCTCTTGAGACTGAGAGTAAAGCTAAGAAAGTTGCGCCAGACTCGAAGCAAGTCTTTCTTGACTTTTGATGAACAAGAACGGCTGCTAAAACCTGCAAAGAAATAATACTCAGTATGGAAGCACCCACAATTCGCTATGGTTCTTTTTACGATGTAGAAAACGACAAATACAGTCAGAAATGCGTTGTACAACAAGATGCAGAAAGGAGTAAAAAATTTAAGGAGAGGAATTACAATGTTATATTTTTTGATACGCGTTACAGGACTGGAATCATGCCATTTCGACCACTGCGGGGTCAGACATCACGAAAGAGAAGCGTAAATAGCAATATCTACAGTTTGGTGACAGTCAGGCAAGTTGTTAAACAACGGGAGTCGACCTAAGTTTATCAATGATAATGAGAGTTTATCGACGATTTTAAGAATAATGTTGTAGACGAGTAGATATTGGGAATATCGCAGTACTGTTTCTGTTCTTGAAGGATCTGGTAATTAAAAGACCTTTATGAGACTTACAAGGACTGACGATGCAGTGTCCGTCTCTGCATGGATTCTGTAAAATCGAAACTTTAGTTGAATACAATTTGGTGGACACATGGGAATAAATTTTAATTGTATTTCCACGGAAATAAAGGGAAAGTCAGTCACTCAGGGACAATCTCGGGTTTTAAAGCAAGATGGCTTATTACAACTATATTTGCAAGGAATATTGGTTCAGAGTTTCTGGCACATACGGAGTTTGTTCTAAACCTTCATCATGTTGCCGATTGAGATTTATTTCTTTAAAATGTTGTTGATATAATTCTTCACCTTATTATGGAATACTTTGTAATCTGAATTAGTCACAGATTTATATGAGAAGAAGTGCCTTCTTTTATACGTAACTATTTAGTCACGCTGATCATTTCTGATTCTCGTTTTCTCTATTCCTTAAGATTTATCAATTTTATATGGCGCCGCGTTTAATGTTTGCCAGTCTGAAATTAAGAAGAGCAATATGGAGAATTGTGTAGGAATTCAGTAATTTAATACCCTTAATACTGCTAATGCGACGCATTTCATTTCTACCTTTTACACTATTTTCATAAAACGTGGAGTCTTGATATTCAAAGCTTCTGTTTCAAAACAGAATGACGACATGTGATTTACAACACAGAAAGCAATAGATTTTCAAACTCGTAATTTATTGGCAATAATGTCGGTTACAGCTGTTACTGCTAGCGACTCTTGATAATTTTTTCCTGGATATTTGATATACAGTCAGACAGGAAAACATATTATGCTCTGTGTTCTGGAATGTTTTTAGAAGGCATAATGTAAGTAAGAGAATACATAATAAAAGCCATTTAATGTTTTCAAAACATTATTGTATTGAAATGTAAGGTCAACTCTGTATTGCTTCCAAAATTAGAAATATCGAATAAACACCTTTAACAATATATTAGCAAGTGGATTTAGTGGCAGCGTATTAGGACTTTGCAGGTAAAGAAACATGCCTATATATCAAAGTGGAGATATAGAAATGGAGTTAGTGGCAGTATTGTGTAGTGGGTAATCTTTCACAAAATTGACTGAATTATTGACGCCGCTCTTTCATGCTTAAAGATAACAAAACTTTCCACCGTCAAGAAGACTGCTTGAAGTACTATATTTTGGTGTAACCAAAGGTGCAAACAGCCTGGTTAAAAATGTATTATGTACTAATGAATTGTAAACTTGTGAGAAAGCATTGACGACGGGGGTTCGTAGTTCATTCCACAATTTACACTTTGTGCATACAGGAAAGAATATGGCTAGCCCGGTAACAGTACACTTTCCAAATACGTAGTAGTGCCTGAGTCTAAACAATCCGTTTCTTTGACTATGTAGAGTCGTATATAGCTGGAGCGCTTAGAAGTCCTTTCGACGACAAAGATGCGTGTCGAGTTTATAATGGAACCTTTTTACGTTAGATTCCTCAAAATAAACGTCCCATCAGAACAGAAATTTAGAATCAAGCTTAGGTTAATTTAATTCTATACAAAACCTATCGTAAAGTGTTCATGTAATGTAATATTATTCTGCTTCTTAGGACATAATTGTTAGCTAATGTAACTAGACTTACTCTCCAAGACACAGTCTTTTAAATGCACTTTCCTCTTCTTTTTGAGTATAGAACATTGCAAACTCTAATAAAGCTGGAGCTAATTTTAAAATAGAATATGAGAAGATAGATTATGTATTGCATTAATCAATTGATAAATTTTTGACACAGAATGGCTAGCAAGTATTTAACTTTTATTATACGGTAATTTTTGTATTCACAACCAATGTAAATGATGTATAGTTTAGTTGTTAAAGGATGAAATCAATAGGCAAGTTGTTGAAAAATATTTTTCTTTTTGAAACTATCGCACTGATTGGTATCCCTTAGGTAGTTCTCGAACCAAGAAAAAGCACACTTTGTGCTAAAAGTGGTTATATTGAGTACACCGAAAGCGAAGCGAAGCAGAGAAGCGCAAATTATTTATGAAGCCAAAAGCACAATAAATCTGTTGAGTCCCAGTAATCTTGATTGTATCTATAACTGCTCACGATCCTCACTATGTCAAAGTAATTTCAAACTAATAGATTAATTAGAGAGTTAGTGAGTCATCCAGTTAGCTAAGTTTGGTAAGCAATTAATTATTATATAACTAAAATGATTTAGTAATTATTAAGTAAATTAGTTAATAGTCAGTTACATTGCTGAAGGTAGGTATTTTAGCATCGCAGTTTAGTTACTCAGTCATTAGTTAGATACTGACTTAATTAATTGTTTATTTATTGGCTATCATACTTATATTATTAAACATATATGATATAGGTTAAAGAGGGAGAAATAAAATGAATAAAAAAGAAAACAAATAAGCAGAATATTTGTATCTTTGGTTATAGTTAGCTATCAAGTATTATCTGTCTGTTTTTTTCGGATGAAATCTTTTTAAAAGTAATAATTTATTTATTCTATGTTGTCAATACAATCATCGGTGATAACTTCTCCTGTTTATGATTTAAGTCATATATTCTGGCATATTTTCTTGGATTGATTATCTCTTCTTTTTAAGAAAATTATTGGGGTGACGATGGACCCCATTTGGCCCCCAGATGTACACAACTGAGAGATAGGATAGTGTCATGGATTTAAACGTCTCCGTTAATACTACACTAGCTTTGGGGGTTCTAATGCGCAGCGTCCCTTGCAGTATTAGACGGTCAGGTTGTTATTTGGTTATTTACTTCCATCGATAAATAATTATTCTCATAATTGATTCAATATTATTTTTTGGATCTGTTTAGTTGCTTAGCAACGCAGGTACTCTCCCTGTCTTACTTTCCCAGACCCTCTCTTCTGATAATGTATCAACATTCTATGCATTTTCGAGAGGATCAACCTGCGGCATTGCAAACCTAGTGCCTTTTTTGGTCAGTCGCATTTTTTATTTGAAATCTTTTCTAGATAGTTCTAACGACTACAACCTATAAATCATTCTTTTAAAATATTTCAAAGCTTTTCAGATATGTCAATAATTGCAATTAAAAACCTATGTCAGAGGTTTTCTATATTAGCCCCAATATTACTTTTAAAACATTTTTAATATACACAACAATTGTAAACAATAAATTTATTTAAATGTTATATTAGTTTCTTTTTCAGTCACTACAGTAGAATGGCGTCTGCTTAAATCCTCTCAAAACAGCAACTCGCCGATTTTGAGATAATGAGAAATGAAAACGCTCGATCTGTAACTTAGTAATAATTCTAGCTTTTATTATATGAAGATTGAAGGTACTAGTTAGCGGCTAACAAAATAATATTTGCGTACTATGTAACCTAATACTAGCTACCTTTTTGTCTGCTGCCTTCAGTGTTCGTAATCACAAAATTCCACCGCTTTGGTACCTTTGCGCAGGAAATGTATAATGCGCAAGACGCATGAACAATCAATCTGCTATCAGATTACACATACACATCTACTACTACGGTACCGACTGACGGTTTAACGAAGAAGTGATGTATGGTGCGACCTATCATCTGTGCTATACTTTTATTTACAAAGCTCTGATAAGTTTACATGTTTTTTGTTATGAACTGCTAATTTGGCGTAATCAAAGCATTTATAATCTCTTCCTCTATTATGATCTCTTCCTTCCTCTTCCATGTCACACTAGAAATGTTGCATCATGGGTTTAATCAGGTGCATGAATCGCTACACATTTCCTATGTTGTGGTGAATGATAACATCCATGGTACGACTTCTTGATGGAGAAAAACCCCGACCTTCCAATTGCGATACATATAATCCTCCATTACGATGTGCTTTACGGTCGATACTCAGTAGTTTCATCATACCGGCTAATCAAAAAATGATTGTAATGGTTTATACTCCTAGTAAGCAATAACTAGAGCTTGACATAAGAGCCATTGGCTAGAGATACCCTTTTTAGTTTCCAGAGCATATAAAGAAATTCCTTTTTGAGTTCTACTTTGTTCCAGAAAGTAATACTTTAGTTACATTACGTTTTAAATCAGTACATTGGACAGCAGACTTCAATTGAAGGCATAATTGGAGCATCTCACTATGAATGTAATACATTGTTATGACATGAAGGCTCACATTAAATAACATCAAATAAAAATGACGAAGGGGTACTAAAAAGTTTCTCATTCTATTCTATTTGATCTTCAAAGAATATTTTGCATCATTTAACATTTAAGATGCGACTACCATTTTTCTAATTAATTCTGGTTGTCGAGGTTTTTAGCTGTCTTTACCTGAGAAAAACGTTATTTGATAAACACGCTGAGGGGCTTAAGCCTCCAAGTTGAAGCCGCCACTGAAGCTCTCCTTGTAGCAGACAATTACATATGTTGCAAAGTGTTCTAGGATTGAATAAAGAATAACCTTGGGCACTGGTTGGAAATCGAGTTGATCACGGTTCCACAGTGAACCCAGTGGAGTTCCAAGTGGTCTGTAATTATTAATACCTTAATACCCACAAAATGAGTAACTGTACGGTACTTTCTAAGAAACGATTAACAGCAATTACCTATACAAAAGGGAAAAGGAGATGTTACGTAAGCCAGGTTATGGGACGATCGACTGATGCCGAATTGCCAGGAAAGAGAAAGAGGGGTAGACCAAAAAGACGTTACATGAATTCAGTCAGGGAAGATATGAGGAATACAGGAGTAAGTGAGGAAGATTCACATGATAGGAAAGGGTGGAGGGAGTTGAGTCGCTGTGGCGACCCCTCAATGGGATAAGCCGAAAGAGGAAGAAGAAGATACTCACATGTTCAAATACGTCCTCGTTTTTACTTCTAATAAATAGTTCCCCGTGAATACCGTCTCTGCTATGAATACAGGAGACACATCTATAACAAATAATTGGCAACGAAGAAAATGGGGTTCACGAGAGTGTATCACGATACTCCTTTTGTCACCAATGTGAGTGAGTACCTTGAAGAAAGTAAACCCTTCTAAACACGGTTATTGTTCTCGCATCTGACTTCGTGTTGACGCTGCAAATTCTGAAGAGAGGCAGCACAGCCTTGTAAATGGCCCTAGATCCAAGATGCCACCTGATCCATATGGTTCCTTATAAAACTGCGATGTAAGCTGCACCCGAGAAATTAGCAGCCGCACTTCGTTATCTGCAGTTCCTTGCATAAGATGAATATGTCAAAAATCGAGAATTGTGTTTAGATACGCCACCATATATGGGCAACCCTAATGTACGGCTACTAGCATCAGACATGTCTTGCAGAGACCCAGCGGAAGTTATATGTTTAGTATAGTATAGGCTGTCCAAACGGGACACAATTTTAAGAATTCCTGATGCGGAGTTGCTTCATCAGAGAGCTCAACTGTTAATGATTTAGATTTTGTTGTCATGTCGACGCTAGTTGCAGTGTGAAGAGCGATAAGTGCTGCGTTAGCCAACCACAAATCTTGTTTCTTGTTATAAGCCCGATAGTTTTAATGGCTGTAACACAACGGTAACAAAACAATTTCAGCGACAGTATTTAATTGCTTTTTATGGAGATGCTGTCCCCACTTTAATATTATTTTATGTATAACTGCCCTTTAGAGGAAGATCAGAATTTGCCTTCTCCCCGCCCCATCTTCACCCCTATCCCTAGTTATTTGATAAGTGACCGCCACTGTATGCAGGAGAGTTCCTATGTTTCCCATCATTCTTAGTTATTGCATCAACACCTACAGTCATAACTATTATCCATTGGAATGTCGTACGATTAGTAATTGCAATTGTTGTAATGATGTTTCGGGAAAAGTTCATCTGAAAACCTCTTGTCGTTGCAGCTGTTAATGATTTCACCTGCCATAATAATCAAAGCAGCTTCCATCTAGCTATTTAGTGCTTGTCAATTAGTCCAATACAAGAACATCGATCTTAGCATATTAGGATTAGTATCTTCAGAAACTTGCACTGTTTATCAAAACGTAACTAAGCAAGTTTGGTTGGCATACCTCCAGTTTATTGCATTTGTTGAGGAAATTGCCCTATTTATCACGAATCACCCTATAAGCTCAATTGGAATACCTTTTATGATTGCAGATTCAAACACTCATACAACTTCGATTGGAATACCGTCAACTATTGCGAATTCTAAAATTGCAGCAGGCATAAAACACCAATATAAATTCGATCTCACTAAATGATCATTATAGTTTCTGAAAAATCCTAAACAAACTTCTATTGGAACACCCTCAGTAGTTGCAGTTGCCAACAACTGCACTTGGTATCATCAAAGATCTATACAACAATTGTAATACCCTTAATTATTGCAATTCTTAAAATTACACTGGGTACCATGAAATACCAATTTCGATCTGAATACCTCGGGCCCTTTCAGTCTTTGAAAATTACACTAGGTATTATAAAATACCTGTACAATTTTGATTGGTATACCGTCAGCCGTAGTATTTTTTTTAAGAATTACACCGGGTACTATAAAATACCGATGAAATTCGATCTGAATACCTGATCATTGCAGTTACTGAAAATTGTGCTTGGCATCATGAAGTACCTATAGAAATTCAATCGGAGTACCTTTAATTATTGCAGTTTCTGATAATTGCACTAGTCATTTATAAGTCTCTGTACAACGTCAATGATAATGTCTCAGGTCAGTGCATATCTGATCATCACAAGTATATATAATCATCGACGAAGATATGATATAAGTGACTTTAATAGCCTCTGAAAGCCCGGGTCGTATGGGTGGGCTGAGTGTAAACTGGGTACAGTTTCCCTTAACACAGATAAGTAAGGCGAAATTTTAAACCCCGTTAAAACAGAGATTTTGTGTAACACATACTGCCGTGTACTTGCTTGCCCGTATGAAATAAGTGTGCAATCATGGCGCTCACTCGCTGCTTTCCAGAACACAATATTATTAGTGGCCCCAATAATGCAACGAAGTATGAAATAATTCAGCGAGCTTCTTCGCTGACATTCGATAGATCACAAGAGATCAGAACTCTTAAATCCGTATTGTGCATCTCTTGGTGTGCGATGTACATTCGGATGAGCAGATGTTTGCATATCCTTAGATCTGTCCCTTGTGTCAGATGCTCATAGTAGTGAAAGCAGCTGGACAAAAACAGTTGATTGACTAGTAGGGGCCAGTGTCATGAGTGGCAATAAGGTGCCGAATGAAGAGTTAAAGCTGGTACGTTCTTCGTGCTTATAGCACTGGTTAACTTCTTGAATTGGAAGAAGCAGTAACTACTGGTTTTATTATCATTGTCGGTAGCTGTGAGAAAGCTATCTACTTCGTATCTGTATATCAAGAAGAGATAAAAGGATAACCATTCGTCGTATGTTTCATTAGAAAGGATGTCATTTTACAAGATTTTGCGAAATTTCTTAAGAAGAAAATACCATAGGATATCCAATTTTGTCGTGGACGTTGAAGTTGAGCTTGCAGGCCGAAGTTTCTTGACACGTTGCTGGTTAGCATATGGGAAACATACTCGTGCTTGTAGTGTTTATCATGATTCTGAGAATGAAATAACCAATAAAATTGGAGGTCGATGCAATAGCATGAATATAGAATATGGAAACCTTTGTTCAGTGTTCGAATCTGACAAAAGCAAACGATCGAACCTTCCAACTAACCGAGGACGACGAAATGCAGTTTGCGAACTCAATGAGGATGAAAAGTCAGGGCTTTTAATGTTGTTAGAGCATTATATATATCTGAATAACTTAAATGCTAACATATTTAGCGACTTCGTCGATGATGCCCAATTTCTTTACTTTGTCAGCTGTGTTGATTCAGATAGCTACTTATGTCCAGGTTAAATGAATTTGCCGAGAAGCAACCTACGAAACAGAGAACTATTGCATAAGAAAAGGGAATTTTGAAGATGTTTGAAATGGCGGTATTTGTTAAACAAAATGAAATTATATGCCCGTTACACAATCTGGATTTATTTCATGGTGTTTTTGTCACCCAAGGACGTGGCTTGTAACTCTAAAATGTAAAATATCAAGTTTTTCAATTGGACTTGGCTGAATCATGAGACCTTTATGTGATTATACTTGAGTTTGAGACATGGAGGCGTTTTCGGGCCGTAACGTTTTTTGGTCCTGCAGCATACTCGGATATTTCGCCTTTTAAGTCGAACAAGCATGGACGTTGACACTTAAGCTTCAGCTTTCACTAATTCACAATATTGCTTCTACTTCAGTGCAAGGGTTTGACAAATTTGGCGACAGGTGCACTTCTCTAACTACATATTTAATTGCCTTAATATGGAAATAAAATCGGAGATTGTGTTGTCAACAGAATAACTGTATACTTATTCTACTTGTTGATCTGGCTTCCGCTATTCTTGTACAGCTGATACCTGTTATAGTTTAAAGAAAATCTAAGGAAATACATTTCTGTATCCCTACTTCTTTTATTCTTCATGATATGGTACATGGTTTATTGAACACGCGAATGCCTTTGTATATTTAGCAGGTCACGAATACCAACTTCGATTAGTGAAGACTAAACTAACTTTCGAAACTGTACCACAATCGAGGGAAGGTGTGTCATTTGTCTAAACTTGCCTTTTTGTGCTCCTCTAGCTGCTTCTACGTCTCGATCGTTTCAATGCAACGCATTCTTGAGTTTCATGAGCCATTTTCGTACTTGATAGTATAAAATGTGTATGGTATGATCCCCAGCAATACGAGGACAGATATTTTTCAAATCACTGAATGATACTTGACTTTTACCTCTTAATTTAACGTCGAGTTAATTTGAAAGAGGGTGAAATAGGACGAAACGTTTATCGTGGCTTTTTCTCTCAACAGCGGAGAAATCACCGAAGTTTCTGTAGCCTGACAAATTCAGTTTCATTAAGTTTATTTTTTCACATTTAGATAGCAGTAAAATACAAAGAAGGAAGAGAGATGAAGAGTTCTCACTTTCATGCTATGTTTTGATATCTACCATAGGCTACTTAAAGACGTATGTTAAAATCTTGGGTGCTTGAAGTTAGATCAGAGTCTACCGTCTTTATTGAATCGACGGCACATCTAATAGAAATATTTGGTGGATGCTCTTTATGAAATATTAGTAAAAGAAAATGTTAAACACGGGGGCATATTAAACCCCTTCTTAACAACTGCTGTTATTTTGCAATAGGTTTTTGCCTTGTTTCTCCTTGTGCCTTCATATTAAGGACAGAATTATCTGAGCGTAAAATACAGAAGATCACTAATAAGTGATCATAAACACGTGATGATTTTGAAAGCTAAAATACTCGATAAAATTTTTCTTTTCATTAAATCTTCATAAATGGTTTTATAAATGGTTTTACTAAAATCGGTACTGAAAGGCATACTGATGAAGGATTGTGTAATATTGGCACAGGTATCACTTGTGGATAGATTGCGGTCAAGAGAAACTGAACATTTATCGACAGATGTCGGTAAGAACACCGCTGTTTAGTAGCAGAGGTTTTTCACGGGCTGATCAGGTGAAGATTTTCAAAAACGTGTTGTAGACACCTTCAGCTTAGGTAGTGTGATTAACTATGTGGCAGTTGGTTCAATAGGGCGTCCAAATCAAGTGCATGGATTTTGGGTTGCATCTTCAGAATTGTAAATAATATACTCTTTGTAGAAATACATTGAAATCTGTAGGGATATGACCTCATGGGTACTACGCGTGTTTCCATTCTAATAAAGCAGATGGACTGCTCAAATCAATTTCTACAGTTATAGACGTATACGATGTGAATGTTTTGTAAAAGTTATCAACATTATAAGCAGAGTAATTCAAGGGACTCATGACCTTAAGTCATAACCGTTCATACTATAGATAACTGTGTTGTCATTCCAGCAGATTTTATTTGTGTAAGAAAAAAAAGAAATTGGAAATTAAATAGGTGGTCTTGCTAAAATATTTACTTTTCCTTTCACTCATATGCCCTACATGTCTTATGCAATATGTTAGCATGACTATGGAATCAGTGAACATCATTTTGTAACCATAGCTGCTCATATCCTCCCTGCCATGCACGGAAGGTTGGTATATTAGAGACACAGCATTTCGGAGTCGCGTTACTATCTCCGATAATTTGCGGTCTTGACATATGGAGCAGTGGCACTGATGACCTTATGAAAATCGAACTATAAAATGCGATAAGGGGAAGTGCAGCAATCGATATAATTTTTTTTATTACTTTATTTGTTTATTAGTATATTTGAATTTTTGACCTTTTGTCTTGTTCTTGGTATTATCTTGCTTCAGTCTTGTTTATTTCACATTCCAGAGCAAATGGCCCATCAGAAATATGAAGGCCGGGTGTTAACCAGATAACATTCCTTTTATAGTAGCCATGGCAGCTGAAGCAACTGACCCCATGTTTATCTCTCTTTTGAGACTTGTCGCTACTTCGTGGAAACCGTTAGAAATTAAGTATTTCAAGCTTGCAGCAAACACATATTGTCAATTTAACTAAAGCTCAAAGATAAAAAATACGTAATTTTGGTCGATTCCCTTACATGGGATGCTGTTACGTTCTGAACTTATTTACATTCTTTTAAACCAAAACGAGTATTATACTGACCAATCTGACGTCACAATATCTGCCGGCTGGAATATAGTGACTACTGACAATACCCGTTTCTATGATATACTTAACTATTTGGCTACATTTCCCTCTGCTGCTTTCTTGTGTTCGAAGCTCTTGAATACATATTTCATCAAGATTTTAACAAAGAGGAGTTGAATTGTTTCGGCAAGATTCGTGTTATGCCAACAGTTCCGTAACGAACAACCCAAGACTGTCGGTTTGCAGAAATGTACTAGCCGACTTACTGAATACTCTTCTCTTGTTTCCCATCACAGCCATTCCCAATTGTTGATTGTTTAATAAGCAGTCGTTCATATTTATCTCCATTTTAGCAACTTGGTGTAACAAAGGTAGGCCACGTGAAGAGGATTCTCGAAAAGGTGAAGCAACTAGAGAAATCAAAACCTCAGAAAACGGGGAAATGGTCTCGCAAAACAGTCTCGTGAACAAGATTGATTAACCAGCCAATGCAGCATGCTTACGTCATCGTCATGGCTGCTGCCGATCGCAGCGTTGTTACGGCGCTCCTTCACCGTTTGCCGGTGTTTTAATATAGTATTTTATCGACGGCTAAGAGAAAGCTGATCTGGCGAATTTTATCACTTAATTCAGCAGGACTATTATTTCACAGGGACAATAAACTGGATACAACCGGGCCCTCACTAAATATTTTATTACGGAAGGTGTCCGGTATGTTTTCATACACCCCTCTGAGAGGAGGACCTTAAACGTGGTACCAATGCAAGCTTGTCTTCGAGGGGCTGTCATAATTATCAACATTTTCCGACGGTTGTAGAGCATACGGTTGAGGTGATTCTGGCTCATATGCGTGTTTGCAGAAAATGTTTCTTACGTGGGATCGACATTGATGCCTGGAAGATGTAAGGGAGAACATGCAGGATGAAGTAGGTCACTAGCAAAGAACCTTTTAGTTGAAGTAATTGTTGATATTTGTGAATAGCCCCGAAATGTACTCGATAAACAGAGATACTCCACGATGTATCTTATAGAATTTTATCTGGGAACTTCCAAATGCAAAGACTTTAATTATTTTACAGTTCAGGGGAGATAATTTGTGCATTATTCAGTATGCAGGTTGTTTAAATCTGCACGCCGATGGATACTATTTCATTTTCTTATACAGTTTTTGGTATTTTATTGATTTTCTATATTTTGCCATATTACAACTTAGAGAATACATATATAATTAGTGAAAACCAGAGGTTTCCTCTGTCGTACCTAGTTACTGTATTGCCCGTATTGCCCGTTCCCATCGGACACCTTGTTAGTGTTAGTGTGTCTAAGATGTAGAATGAGGGGGGAGCAGAGGGCATAACCCCTACAAAGAGGTAAACGAACCGTTACTACCCCCTTCTAAAACCTCAGTCTAGCAATTAGGTCCATGTAGAGGTTCTCCCCAATTTCTGACTCCTTTGAAACACTCGTTATGTGCTATTTTCGCTTCCTTTATGAACTAAGGTTGCTAACGATAGAAATAATTTTTTGTCTGTGCTGCACTAGAAGCTTGCATTGGATTTCATGGGCCTCTATGGGTATCGGTTCGTTATGCCTTGCCCCCGTGACCGTTTTATTCTCTCAGATTATACACCCTATTCGTCAGCAGCTGAGAATTTATAACGGCTGATGTGTCTTACTGTTATTCAAACTTGGTACAAAATATGTTTGAGTTGGGTAGCTGGCCGAGTGGTTACAGCGACGATATTTCACATTTGACATTTCAGACCTTAAGTCGAATAGTATAGTGTGGGGATTGTAAAGCACGTTTACGTATGGCAAGAATTGATTGCCATGGAGAAAGGAGGGCACCTTATCTGTTACCCAGAGACATGAACAGCTCAGCACAGTAGGTTAGTAGAACGTGGCAGAATCGCATACCGCAGTTTTGGCAAACAGCGTGCTCCCGAAAGTGTATTTGGTTCGTGGTGATTTCAAATTGTAAATGCTACAAATAGCGAGAGTGGATTTTTTAGCATTCACTCATAGAATGGCCCATTGTGACATAGCTCTGCTTGAAATCTTGGTCAGTGTATCCCATATACTGTGGATTACCCAGCGCTGAAGGACGTATGTGCCTCACATACTAATGATATTTCCCCTAGCTAGACTGGTATTCTCATACTTTACTGAAAGTTTGAAATGATTATGCTACAGCTGTTTATATGACAACGGTTGTTAAGTTATAAATAGATACAAGGTTACGGAGTTTTCCTCATATTAACTTAAGCGGTCTTCCATTTTCGGAGAAGGGAGTGGGAAAAAGAATACCAGACATGCACGCTTCCTAGACTAGCTGCTTATGAAAGTGGTGTATATGATGTCAGTATTGTTTAACTTAATAAAGAGACTGTACTCGGTAAGGGGTGCCTGTAGATATGGAATTCCACCCCATACCTTATTATAACAAATACTTTCAATGTATTATTTTTTGAAAGAAAGTTTCAAGTCGCTTCAATTTAAGGCATATGTAACGTGTACGGTATTTAACAACCCACCATCGTATTACAGCTGTGTACTTTGCCGTGACCGCCTCCGTATTACACAGTTTTGTGTCTACTTAATCATCTTATCAGAATATCCTCAAAGTTATAGTCGTCAATTCAATGTAACTATGTATACAGGAAATTGCTAGACTTGTGCATAAACAAGTTACCATCGGCCTCACGGGCAAAAGCAAAGTTTCAGGTGATAACAGCAGATTTTTGCGGGTTGTTCTTTTGTGGATGAGAGAGTTTCCAAGACAATGAAAAGAGGCCTAAGATCTCAGCTATCGTTTGGGAACATCTATGCAGCTCAAATTATTTTCTTCGTGGGAGGGGGTCATGGTTTTGTTGTTGTAATTTTTTGTTAGTCGTCAGATGACTAGAGGAATTTTTGAGTTGAATGCCAGCATAAGATTTTCCTGTTAACTAGTAAATTGGTACAACAGCATTTGGCAACTAAGCATTTCAGTATTTATTAATATTCTCGCAATGTGCCTCCGTTTTGTTGCGTTGTGTTAGGCTGGGCCTCGACTGACACTGGAACGTGCGAGATTTTAAATTCTATCATTTTATTAATTTAAATATAGGTTTTACTGGAAATTGCCAAATTTATTGTTAAGATTTTATATGTATATGTACGTACTGGTATCACATGAGTGCTAACAATTGTAATGAATTTATCGCAAGTTTCGAAAGAGGGCCATTCTTGGCTTCCATGTTGCCTCTTTGCATCATCTACTCATATATTTAACTGCACTTCATCCTGCTTCTTTCATTATGGTAGGGTGGATTAGTCAATGCAGGGATTGAGTCTCGTGTCCGGCTTGCTACATTTTGTTGTTATTCGTTTTAGTACAACTGTTCTGAGGGGCTAATCTAAACGAGCACAGATTAAGGGAGTACCACGGGACAAGTCATGGTATAATGTTGACGATTTCTTTAATTTCTATCGATTACTCGTACACCTTGTCCTGGTCTGGTCTACTAATTTAGGGACTAAACTTATAAGGTTCACAAAGGGAGCTGATGATACCCACGCACCCCCGCCCTTACAGATGAAAGCTTCTAAGAACTGAAAACGAATCTATAAAACATAAGAATAATATGTTAGTGGAAATGTTGGATGAGACATTGGATGTAAGCAGCGGATAATAGATTTTAATTTGTCGGATCTTAAGGTTGATCAATTAAATATACAAGTCCATTAGAAGCAAACCTTCGGAAACCAACGATTATTCACTATCTAGAACTTTGTTGAAGTGGTGACAATCAGCCTTTTTTCTCTTTCTCCCGCTAGTCTAAACCTCATGATATTTTGATACTCTCACAAAAACTGTCCAAATGTCCCGTACGACATGTATGGAATCGCCCATTTACAACTTTTCAGATCCAGAGTGATCACAACTAAGGGTTGTGTAATGTAGTTTACATTGCTAAATGGAAGGGTTGACAGCAGATAGGTTACTACGCCAAATGATTGATCAAAGCATTGCAGAAGTGAATTAAAATAAACAATTGATCCATGTTTTAATGCCAGATGAGGATTTTCGGCATGTCTTACATATGGGGCAGGTACAGCCTCTGTCCCCCTTATCTGTGTGCCTGCTCTCATGGCTTTTAAATGAATGCTAAATTGGTATACTCAGAGGAGGGGAAAACAACTTCTCCACAAAAAGCATACAGGTTTACAATTAAAACCATTGGATTCCTCAAGGACTTCTCATAACACGATATAACAACCCTTCAAAAGTAAAAGAGATTGGAGTGGAGTGATTTAGCCATAGTACTGAGAGATAATAAAAAAAATTCACTGATTTTTTGCTGAACTGTTATCCAGATGATAAGAGAATGGAAGTTGCTTTTTTAATTGAGATATCTAAATATTATTTTCTTTTAACAAGAAGTATTCACATTTTTTCAATCAGCAAATGCCCCCCCCCCCCCCTGTTTTTTTGTCCAGATTTGAGGCTAGGGACTTTAGAATTTTAGAAACTGAAGCATAGGTTAAAATGCTTATTTTTATTACGGATTGGACAAGTTCTCAAAATACACGAGGTGCCTCTGACACACTGTTTACATGATTACGGATCCAAAGTGCTACAGATCCAAACTGGTCCGGGTCCAAATGGATCCCGTATAAACACCCTAGAAAGACAATCAGATCCATTTGAATTCAGAACTCTGCATGTGAATTCGATCAGCAAATCAACAGTTTGTTGTATTGTAATAGGAGCTGCAATAAGTGGCAACGGTTGAAGTATGAACAATAGGAGATTATGGATCAAGGTGTCAATACAAGGACAAAAATTGAATCTGAACAGGGATTACGCCAAATTTACCTCGTAGTGGTATTTTTTCCACCTCATTTATGATCAGTACCAGTTTAGATTCGATCCCAAGCGTTTACATAAGACCTCTTTGGGTGCGGATCTAAACTGGTCCACTTTCATAAGTGGACTGAAACTGGTACGGATAGCAGATCCAAAAGAGTTCAGATCTACCAGGTCCCGTGTAAATACAAGCCCGATTTGTACTGGTTTGAATCCTTACCAGTTTGGATCCGTACCCGTGTAACAGGGTCTGAATATTATTCTGGACATATTCTGATTAAAGTAATTATTATTGCATTATGGAAATTGTTTCGGAGCCTTTTTAAAAAGCAGAGTGTAGAGAATAGCACTACTATGAAAAGATTCTGTAACACATATATGGCATTACAGGAAGAAGTTCACGTATGAAGGTATAAATGTGAATAGGTAGGCTCGTTAACAAGCTCTGTTACAGCAAGTTTGCTCACAGCGAACCATTGAAACAGAAGATGGCCTGTAACTCTGTACTAAAAGTATGTATACTGTTCTATAAACTTGTTTAAGACTGTATGGTTAAAATAACATAGTGTTTATATTCAGAGGTAAAAAATTGAATTTATTAAAAGCATCCTCACAAGAGTTTACTGCACTCATCTTTCCAAATGTTTTAAAAGCATCCCCTCAGAATTTGACATCACTAGCAGGAGTGCAACTACAGGGGGGAGGGGAGGGAGGCCTCCCCTGCCCTAATTTTTCTGCCGAAAATTGTGCCCACATCTTAAGCACAACTAGAAGGGAGGCTTTGCCCTTGAACGCAAGATGCTAACTGTTGGTCTTCATTTTTATTTTGTTCCAAACAATAATTTCATACCCTATTGTTCTCCTCTTAAACCTCAGCCCCATGCTTTAGAAATGTATTCCAATCAAAGGAAAGTATCTGTTATTTTGACTGTTCACGTGGCATGAAATCTACAAGGACTTTCTTGTTCATTCAAACGATTTTTCACCCATAGCAAGTAGAGAATTTCGTTGATTCAAATGACTCAGCATGGTTTCTCCATGGTTACAGCTTTCCTTCTTTGCTTCCAAATCTTCAATCAGACCTTGCAAGGCAGAAAGAGCTGCATCTGGTATTTGCCAGCTGAAAACAGCTTATCGGAGTAGGATGAGTCACATGCGAGAGACAGACCTCAACCTTATTTAAATGCAGCGTTTACAAATGATAGATACAGACAGAGTGCTTAAAATTTTCCTGGAGGAAAGCAAGCAGAGGCTCTTTGCCAAAGTTTTCGTTCTTTATGATTATTGAGTACAAAAGTAATTGTATCCGTATTTAAATATGTCAGGTTTGATTGAGCAGGAGCATATGAATAGGAATAAAACACTGTTATAGGATAGCTTTGAGACATAGATCTAGATTTTTGTTCTGTAGGTATGAAACCTTGCACTCTTAGGAACATAATCATAGAGAGATAGGCATAATTTTGCATTATTTGAAATTTTTCCTCAGAGAAACTAGAACCCACCCAGTTGAGAGTAGCAAAAGTTTTGCAACTCCCTCAATTTTAAAAAGTATTCTCTAAATTTGATTGCCGCTGTTGAAGCTCTCTCAGGGAGTTTAATGCCCTTTTCAAAATTGCATGTTAAAGTTTTGGTTGTTCATTACCGTTTGAGGACAAACTTCCTACCCTCTAAAAACTAGATCTCTACTATTCTATACAGTGTTTCAATGCTCCTTTATTTTTCAAAGTGTCTCTTTTTCCAAATTTTATATTTTCTACAAATTGCAAAATTTTCACACGAAAAATCTTGCCCTAATTCTGATAAAGCTCCCGTGCCCTCAAAAAGTTCTAGTTGCACCCCTGACTAGAAAGCATTTCAGTCGAGACATCAAATTCACAGAACAATAGACTAACATTGGTGATTCCTGATAATACTTTACAAAGACCCTGACTAGAAAGAAGCAAATTTTTCAAAGTGTCGGTGCCTCATACAGCAATGTTTATGAATAAAGTAAATTGGAATAATCAGACAGGTCTGGACTTTAAAGTAGCAAAGAAACCAGCAAGCAAATAATCAGCAACACTAAAAGAAAACCCTTTTCAATGACCATCGTATGGGACCAGCCCTGCGAATTGGGAAGCACTTTTGTTTAACCAAAAATCACTGGTCAAAACAGCACAATACTCACATACCTAATATATATGCACATTACTACATATGTAACTCTACGAGAATTACCTCAATACCTTGCAATTTTACAGAGCTAGGGGGATTCCAAACCTTGACTTGAAAACCCAGACCTCATTGATTGGACCATCAGGTCCAGCAGCTAAGGTGAAGGTTTTTAATGACAATCTTTCATGAATTCTCCTCCACTCAGTAGGTTTTGTGAAACTAATGATTATTTATTGTGTTCCAACTGTGAGCCTTCATGAGTGCCAGAGTTATAATTATTCTCAGCTCTTGCTCTCTCTCTATGTATATATATCTGAAGAAAACTTGAAGTTTCCTTGAAAAAGAAACTTGTGAGTTTGATGCTTACTTTGTGATCATCAGGTCAAATGTCCCGTTTCCTTGTTCTATACATGTTCTGTATTTATAATTATAGTTAACTTCCACTGTACAAGTTTAAGAGGCAATTAAAATTTAATACTTCTGATTTATATTATGTATTATACTATTCATATAATATATTTGTTTATATATAACTCATAAAGATTTTCCCAGCAATAACCCCATTTATTTGGCAGAAAACGGCCCATAATTTACAATGTCATATCATGCTCATTGCTTTATGCCCTCCGCAAAGTAGTAGTTAGAAGGGCAAAACCTGACAATAGGTAAGGCAGATCAGTTTTGACAGTATAAATAATCAACGATTGACCTGTCATAGTCAGAAATGTTCTGTGTGTAGTTAAAGTCCTAAATACTGCCTAAATATCAATAATGTATAATTCATAGGTTGCTTCCATCAGCAGCCATCGTTCACTCAGTATGGAGACATAAAGATGACTCTAAAATTATTGATAGATGGATATCTAGACGTATTTTGTAATAATATCCACAAAGAGATGTTAAACATACTACCTATGTAATCGTTTGTTGGCTTCAAATAACTTAAATTGCATAATTAGAGGCAATTGGTGATTGTTTGCTACTTGAAGTTAACTTGTTGGATTTCTTATGACGATTTCTCAAAAATTTGCTATGGCAACCTACTGCATATTTGGTATCATTTGATAGCTTATACTCACAATACTCTGGTATTTGTTTATCTATCCAGTCATGTAGAAACAAAGAGAGAATGGGCTAATAGTTGAGTGTGACATACACGTGATGCTGGGCTTTTGAGACCAAAATACTAAGGTCATCCACACGTGACCATCAGCTTTCGTGCAGTGAAACCCACTGTTTTGTAGGCATGATGATAGGTCACAATGGGTTAATTCCTATAGCTACTCTACAGTTATTAAGCACTATGTTTTCAAATGCTGTTTCTAACAAATTTCTTGGCTGTTAGTATTAAATGTTATAATGTTTCATATAAAAATGACAGTGTGATAGTCATAATGTTTATTTCTTATTTATACTGTCTGGTACATTTTTATTATTAGGTCTTGTGAATGTTGCCAAGTCAGTGGACATCACCTTGTTAGCGCCTAGGAAAAAAATTACAGTAATGCTAATGGGTAACCATTCTGCTGGTAAAAGTTCATTTATTAATTGGTGAGTATGTGCTTTTCAGCCCTTATTCTTTTTGCTGATTGTGTCGAGAACTTATTGGAAGTCTTGCTTAATTTAAGATCCTGTAGCTATTCCTGCCCTAAAGTAATGCAAGAAGTCTTTTATTGTTTTACTGTTGATAAGTAATGGTTTATTGTGTTAAGAATATTACTATACAAATTGTTAAAGATGCTGCAGGGTATCTATCATATGTTTGTGGATTTGGAGAAGGCCTTTGACAGAGTGCCTCAAATGATAATGTCTAGAGTGAACCCAGAGAAGAAAGAAGGTACCTGAAAGGATGATGAGAGAGATAATGCCCTTTAAATTGGAACTAACATGAGAGTAGGAACAGCAGCTGGAACATTATAGGACTGTCAGCGCCCTGAACTGAACTAATATTCTTTTCTAAAGAGGATGCAGCACACTTTCTTTTAGTCAACAACCATTAGTTGCTGGATAAATTGGTATCATGAAGAATTGAATCATTTCCTGTTTATTGAGTGAATGATGCCTTTAGTCACGTCGTGATAAGCTCATGTAGCAAGCAGTTGTATATTGTCAGTACCAATCGTTTCGATATTTCTGGTCCCAAGACTAGTATGGATTCGCTGAATGACCTGCATCCTGGTGTCTTGTCACATTGTTATTAACCCCTTGGTTGAGTCTGTTCTTTTTAATATAATTTTGTATGTTTTGTAATGGTCACACAGCCACACATTCTACAATATGATTAATGTCAATTGCGGGGTTGACAACAGGACTTTGGAATTGGTATGCACCATGGTTCAATGTTATGCCCATTGCTATTTGCAATGCTACTGTATAATGCAATGGAACAAGATGGATATGAGACCCTATGGGAGTAAGCGAATGTTGATGATCTGGTATTAATAGCAAAGTCAAAGTTGGATGTTGTGGAAGTAATTTTGAGATGAAGAGTGTGGTATCATGAGTCAGCATTCTGGAAAGTTCCAGATGCCTCACATGCTAGTGTTAGTTTTGATTTGTCAGCAATGTACCAGTGATGTAATATGCCTAAAGCATAACCTGTAAATATATAAGCACCTCGGTCAGAAATCAAATGAATAAGTGAAAGTGTTGTCTCATTACTACTTTATACTTCGTCATTGAACTTCTGTGTGCTTAGGTAGATCATTTTCTAGTAGATATATAGGAGGGAGGAGGCTTATAAGTAAGAGGACCATTCATATTAACCTGGATAAATTGAAAATGATTGTGACTGGTAACGAAGCTATATTTAGGGTATAATCAGAAAGATGGCTTTGAGGATTCTGTTGGAGAGGAGTGGGAGCAACACAATTATTCTGTATGTAATGCAACAGATAGCATCATTTAAAATGCCTCATTATGGAGAACTTTAAATGGTTTGCTGAATTTTTGTTGTCTAGAATGTAGAGGAGGAGTGAGTAACAGAGGAGAAAAGGAGGAAGGACTCATGAAAGGGAAACAAAAATTAGAGAAGTATATGAGTTCTACTAGCTGGAAGATGTGGAAGATTCATGAGCAAGGCATAGAGAGAGCTAATACAGCTAGATTGGCTATATCTGGGAAAAGATGGAGAGGCCAAAAACAAAAGAAAACCACTGGAGAGCAGAAGCATTGTATATAAAGCCTGTATTAGGTCAACCAGTAGTATGGTACTTGGACTAGGGCAGCAACAGAAAGGGTATAGGATTTTCTTATGAAATGCGATAAAGGATGTTGAGGTATAAAATAGGGTTAAGTTGGCAAGACAAGGTGTCCAGAGTGGAAATGGCTAGAAGTTTACGTCATAGTTTTGTCACTGGAGATGCCAGACTAGGTTAAGTGCTACTGGAAATAGGCAATTTCAATAATGGTATTGTCAAGGAGCTGTCCTTTACTTTTTTGAGTCAGGTGCAGAATGGGAGTAAGAGAGAGAAATTACCAACAAAACAAGTGATTAAGGCATATGATAGTGTTAAATGTAGTATTTTTTTTATGCTACTCAATTTAATACTCAACTAAAAACGTATATAGTATTTCACAGTTATGATACAATATCTATTCATATATAATGTGAAATGGTTACATACAACATTTTTGAATAAATCAGTAATTATTCTGTTCTGGAGTATTACTCAAAAATATTGTCATTATTTAAGTAATATAAGTAGATAATAAAATCCATAAGTCCAGTGATTGCGTCCAACAGCTTTTAGTGTCAGATATAGGTGACAATTAATAAATATAATTTAAGAAACCCACAAAGACATTGTTGCCCATGGTGTGCAATATCTCTATTTGTTGGTTGTTGACTTCCACCTACTAACACATATAAACTACTCTGTCAGTTCAGACATTGTGAATGCCTGGTAATATAAGAACACTTATGTGAAATTGTGGAATTCTCATGATATTTGTGACTATCTCTCATGGCACACTAGTGAGCTGTGGCAGATCGGTAGAAAACATGGTCCTGCAGTGTAACACCATACAAGAGGGGAGTGGAAAGGAACTCAATGTTTCAAAATCCTTATATGCAACCAGTTTGATAACTTTTACACTGCCAACCATTCACGGTATATCAACTTTCAAATGTTAAATTACAAGAACCAGAAAAACTTTCAATTATTAAGAAAGCTGATTGCAATTCTAAAGCCAAATGGTAATGTTTATATTTGTCTACCTTTCTTACAGATATCAGAGCCATATCTGTATGTACTGTACAATTCCAACCATTCCAGAGACTCAAAAGCCACACCCAAACTCAAGCTTTCAAAGCATCACCTTTACTTATGTCCATACTTTCTTCCTCATCCATCAGCTTGGCATTATATAAATATTGATAGCTGTTGACCTTTTGTAATCAAAAAAACTTTAACTGTTGACATTAGTTCATGCTTCAAACATTTTCTTTAGTTTAGAAACGCACCACATTTTACTCCCTTGGAAGTGGAGCATCACTAAATAATCAACTTGTTTGGATAATTAGGCATTGCAAATCTGCTTATTGGTAAAGTAACCCGTAGCTAAATGCATAACTGGGTAACTAACAAACATGTTGAAAAAGGAACATTTTCAAAGAGTATAGGAAAGATTATTCCCCATCAAATGACATACTAATATACAAGGTGATAGATAATATTTGTCCTTAAATAGGTATGTTGAAGAACATATTCAGAAAACTGGAGTGGCAATTGAAACACAAGGATTCACATTTGTTACTAGTGGGAAGAAACGGGAATCACTCACAGTAAGTTTCAAGTAAAATGTTTTTCATAGTTATAAAGTTCTATTGCCTTTGGAACTGAGGGTAAAACTTCAAGAATGAAGAGCAAATTTCTATATGTATGTGCCATATTTGTTGTTATCTTATAATAAAATAGGGCTATTATATGAAGTCTCTTTAGCAGCTTTCCTAATGGAGGCTGCTTGTAAAAAAGACGGGAATCTGAAGTGAGCAGATTCATTGTGGAGAACATGGCAATGTAAAAGCAGAAGAGCACTACGCCTTATCTGCTTTATCTAAATGCGATATGGTGTCAGAAGTGAACTGGAGAGTGTATTGATTTACTCTGCCTGTTCATTAATTCAAATCTATGGCTGCGACACCAAATTTACTGCCACCAAAGCCTCTCTCATTCCAAGGAAATATTGCAGAAAAGTTTATATTGTTTGAACAGCAGTTCCACCTTTTTATTAATGCAAATGGCCTTTCTTGAGCTAACAATCAAAGAAAATCTGCAATTCTATTAACTGTGGCCAGAGAGGAAGCTTTAAATATTTATATTGCCTTTCCGTGGGGACGTACACAAGGGAGAACAGTAGAGGATGGATATTTACCACCTAGGATAGAGAGGACCCCAGTGTGATCCTGGAGAAGTTTAGGGCATCCTGTACACCCAAGATGAACATTACCTACGAAAATATTGATTTAACATATATGTACAAGCACAAGGTGATAGTTTTGACTCGCTTTTATCAAGTATTCATACTCTCATTGGCACTTGTTCTTATGGAGATCTTGCGAATGAATTGATCAGGGATAAGATAGCTTTTGGTATTAACATTGATAAGGTAAGGGCCGTATTCCTGAGGGACAGTAGTTTAACTTTAGTAAAGGCTATAAATGAATGCAGAGCAGAAGAATGCTCAGGTCGATGGGTGCAACAGATTAAAGGGGGTGACTGATATAACACTCAGGTTCATGCAGTGTGCCAGAATGAGATATCAGGGGATAAAAGTCATGTATTACAAAATGGGTATCAAAGCAAGAAACACAACCAAGGGGGTGGTCTTAAACGATGCTTGTGGTGTGGTAGAGAGCCTCATTCTAGAGATAGGTGCCCAGCCAAGGGAAGTAAGCGCAATAAATGCCATAGAATGGGACATTGGGCAAAGGTATGTGGAGCAAAACAGGGAACAGAGGTTCAAGAAGTGGATGACACAGATGTTCAAATGGTAGACGAGGCCCATTGGACGGAATTTATTGCTGATGGGTATTTTCTGGACATCTTCTGTGTTGAATTGGGGACAGTGAATCAAAGCAGACAAAAGAGGCATACAAAAGTTAGAGTGGCAGGCAAGTCTGTTTCACTTAATGTAGATACTTTGGGCGGATATCATCATTATTCCAAAATTGCTTTATGATTCGGACTTCTCACATGTTATTTTGAGACAACCTAAGAGAATCTTACGAGTCCCTGACAGAAAGAACCTGTCAGTAGTTGGCTATTTCAAGGCAGAACTAACAAAAGGGGCCCAAACAGTTCAGGAGAACATTTATGTACTATCGCAAGGGTCTAATTTGTTGAGCAGGGAAGCCAGTGAGCAGCTTCGTATTGTAAAACGTATCCCGGAAATATCCCCTCTGACCCAATAAACTCTGAAGCGTTCATTTCCCTTTTTCAGGGACTGGGTAGATTCGAAGTTGAATACCATATTACTCTATATTCTAAAGCTGAATCTTAAGCCGGGCACACACGAGCAACTTTTCCCGACAACTTAGTTGGCCAACTTGAGGACAACTTGCAATTTTGGGCAAAGTTGTTCGTGTGTGCTACCCGCTTGTTTGCTTGTTTGCTTGTTTGCTTGTTTGCTTGTTTGCTTGTTTGCTTGTTTGCTTGTTTGCTTGTTTGCTTGCTTACTTGAATTTGGCTTTTTGTTATTAGCTTGGAATTTTGCTGACTTGTGGGACGTTTTTTTTCTCCTTTATAATTTCATATTAATTTAATGCCCCTTTGAATCGAATCCTGAGGTCCCATGTGAAACAAGTGGAAGATATTATTGTGCCATTAAGAATAACAATACAGGCATTGAGAAGAAAAAAAATGATACGGTTGGGGTGTTGTTCGCTCATCGTCAATTTGGCGTTCTGTATTCATTCCTTATAATTAGTCATTCATTCCAATAATTGTGAGTGTTTGATTGCATTTCTTTATTATATGTCAGGAAAAATAAATTGCGAGTTTAAGAAATTTGTTTGTTGGTTCCATACATATTTCTAATTTTGATCCTCTATTTCATAAATCTTACTTAATTGTACCATAAATTAACATGTATCTACATACATTACAATATAGCCTCCACTTAACTTGAAAATGATATTTTTAGTTATATTTTCTTCATCAAAAATCCGAATAAGTTCTAATGAACTTACATTTTTGACATTCCGTATTTATATACATATATATAATACTTATATTAGTACTCAGCAGACACATAGCAATTATTGCATATTAATCACCGAGTGGAGCATCACCACAATAGCTTGCTTTCTTTTTTCACTAGCGGAGTTGAGGGGATTCAAACCCACGACCCACTGGTTTGAAAACCAACACCTTAACCATTGGACCATCAAGTCCAATAATTAAGGTGGGAAATTTTCAAGTCAATATTGCCATGTTCTCACTTGGAGGAAATTCATTAATTATATAATGTAATACTTATAAGATATATACATATTATATTATAATATAATACAATATTATATGATAATAAGGATAAAATAAAATAAGAAGAAGAAGAAGAAGAAAAAGAAGAAGAAGTTGCAAGACATAGAATGTATTGGACATGCATATTAATTTATCTAAGACCGTCAGCATAAAGGCATAGAATTATCAAAGTGTATCTCACTGTCTCTTTAAATGTTTGTAACAAATAAGAAATTTATCAGACAAGGGCGAAAATGTACTAAATAAATTCAAGTTTAAATTAATATGTCAGTTAGAAAAATACAAAGATATTTTTTGCGTGGCCAAATACAAACATTATATGAAAAATACATTTTAGCTATTATGTGGAACTTTGTTTTTAAAACATAAGATGGCGTACATACCTCAATAGCTTTCTCTCTCTGATGTCTTGCCAAAGTCAAAAGTGATTCAATCTCATTTAAGATTCCTTTATTGTTAGCTGTTAAGCTTTCTGTTAACCTTTGGTAGTTGACAGTTCTTTGGTTACCTGAAAATGATCTGTACAGGTTCTTATCGATTCTTTCATCCTCCGTTTTGGCGAGTTGTAATACCGTTTCAACTCTTCTGTTGATGTATCCAACTTCTTCACCAACGACAAAGTCATGGAAAACACCGTAATAATTCAAAGAATCTATTTGCTTCAGCATTTTATCAGCATCTATAAAAAGGAAGACGACATTTGGCAAATTGGCAAGATGAGTTATTACTGACAGGGGTGGGGATGGGGCGTCTCAAGAAACCTCTACATCCTTCCTCACAGACAAAATAAATTACATATGGAAGTAACCATAGCTAAATGTTGTTGAGGAAGGAAGACTAAGATGGTACAGCCATGTTATGAGGATGGACGACGCAAGAATACCTAAAAAATACCTAAGATGGCAACCAATAGGAAAGCGGCCGGTGGAAGACCAAGAAACAGATGGCTGGAAAGAGTGGACGAGGCTCTCAGCAGGAGAAAAACAAGTGCAGCCTGCGTCGAAGAAAAGAAAGTGTGCAATGACAGAAGTCGCTGAATACCATTGTGAGATGTTCACCAAGATGACAGATATTATCTAACAGGAGGATGATGGATTTCGATGATATATATATGATTTATGGAATTAAACGTAGCTAGTTAAATGAACTTGAACAAAATCTATAACCCGTTTACAGTAACAATACAGACAATCATTATTTGTCTCATGGTATTGTCACTGTCATTTGAGAACGCAACGTTTCAACTGCACACTGTTAGTCTTTGACAGGCAATGTGTCAACTCTTTGTGTGTTACAATTTGTACTCGACGCTAACTGTCCAAGATAGGTTGATCTTCGATCCTCGTACTTTGGTCGGAAGCTGTTTACGTGAACTTTAGCCCCAACATTTGCCAACATTGGCCTCCAACAATTTTGTACGTCAACAATTTTTGCTCACCTTCCACGCGCCCTTTCCCACTCTCGCGCATTCCCCACCCCCCGCACATTTCCCTACGCCCGCGCACGGCCACATTGTAGTAACGTCATCTTCTCTTTAGAAACTAATTAAAATACTTAATTGCCATCTAGACAAGGGAATACTCCATAGAGTCACGATCACGTTAGGGTCTCCATTCGACTTCTGTTGATTTTAAACTACTCTTTGGTGCCTAATAGACGCCCCCCCCCCCAACCCCGCTGATTAATTTTTGGAAAATTTTCTTTTTCGGCACCCCTTGTCTATTACATTTTTGGTCATTTTCTACCACCTCCGACTATTCTAACTCCCCTTTTTATTTAGTTTTGGGAATATTTTTCAATCCCCCATTCATTCCTGCCCCACTTCTATTAGGCACACCAGAGTAGTTGGAAGTTGACGTTAGTGGAGGAAAATAATTGCATTGTCAGGACAGTAAGAAATTTGGCTTGTATGATGCTTCTGCACTAGCTACTGAGTATGGAACATTTATCAACATTGTGTTTCTTTAGCAACACGTTAAAGAAGACATGTTAAAAACCTGATTTGGAAAGTGTTTATAATCTTGCATCCCAAAATGCTTTAGTAAGATCGCAAATAAATTGCAGCAAATGTAAAAATCAAATAAAGTTATATCTTACAACTAATTGAGTCAGCTGTAATTGCGGTGTCCTTCACAAAGTTATAAATTCTTTTTGCCTCTTCTCTTTCATCAGATCTATATAGTGTGTCTGCTTTCCTCAACGACAAACTCCAGATTTTGTCATCATATAGTGCCTTATTGGTGAGACCAGTAGCGAAATCTCCATCGTCGCCTGATGACGTTTCTTGCCCGCTAGCTGTTAAGCAATGAAAGAGAAAATTCTTTTTAAAAGTGGAGATGGTAAAATTTTCCATTAAGTATTACACGTGACACTAACACTCGAGAATCAGAAACAAAATAAAGCGACAAAATCAGGATCAAAAGAAAGCAAGAAAATCAGAAACACAAGAAAGCAACAAAATCAGGAACAATATAAAGGAACAAAATTAGAAAAAGCCAAAGTTATAAAATCAGGAACAGCGACAAAGGAACAAAAATTATAAACAAAAGACGGCGACAAAATCTTAAAAAACAAAGCAATAAAAAATAAACAATAGAAAGAATGAAACTCGTAAAAAATACGAAGCAATAAATCAGAAACAAACGAAAGCAATAAAATCAGAAACAAAACGGAACAATTAACACAGAAACAAAAGTCATAAACAAAAAGCAATAAAATGAGAAACAAAACAAAGGAACAAAATGGGAACAAGCCAAAGTGATAAAATCAGGAACAGCGACAAAGGAAAAGAATTACAAACAAAAGACGGTGACAAAATCATAAAAAACAAAGCAATGAAAAAATAATCAATAGAAAGAAACAAACTCATTAAAAATACAAAACAATAAATCAAAAACAAAAGAAGGCAATAAAATCAACAATAAAGAAAGCAATCAAATCATAAAAAGACAAAAGAATCAGGTCAGAAACAAAACAAAGTAATAAAATCAGAAACAAAAGAAAGCAACAAAGTCATAAACAAAAGTGAAACAAAACCAGAAACAAAATAAAGCAACAAAATTAGGAACAGAACAAAGCAATAAAATCATAAACAGCCCAAAGCAAAAGAATATAAACAAAAGAAAGTAAAAACTTATAAAAAACAAAGCAACGAAATAACCAACTCAACAAAGCCAAGACACTGTGGGAAGAAAAGTAGCACTATGACATTCCACACAAGCTCTAGATAAAACGCTGGACATTTAAATATTATAATGGATTGGTCAGCCACAAGTGCTAAGAACTGGCAATGTTATCTCCCTGTCTTACACCTGTTCTTACATTTAAAGGCTGGCTATGTACTCTTACACGACTTCTAAAAATATGTACTTAAAATTTCTAAATAATGTCAATATGATTAGGTCTTTAAAGCCAGGTGTAGGACAGGGAGTTTTCTACGGTGGTTTTCTTGAATATATCTGATTATTTTTTCTTTTCTTTTATATTGGCTAAAAGTATATTTATACCAAAAGAAATTTAAAGACTGTCAAAATTTGATATGACGTCATCAAGTCATTAATGACATCATCACTTATCACCTGTTTTTTGAGGCAGAAATTAATTTCAAATTTCTTCAAAGTTTTTTTTATCTTAAAGGATGCACATATACTTTTACAATGTTTATCCTTTTATGAGTTAAAATCGCATTAAAGAGATTTAATGTTTTATCATCCTAATTTTGTTTTGTTGTTTTATTTTCATTAATTAAAAAGCTTGACTGACATTTGTCTAATATAATGTAACGTTTATTATACAATTATCAAATAATATTAACAAATAATTTTAAGTTTAAAAAAATCATACTGCCGTCTTGTCCTCGTTGACCATTTCTTCCAGAAGGTGCCCTTTCCGTGTCAAGCATAATCATAAAACTAATTCTAGGAACCATCCTCTTTCCCATTCCTCCTGTCCCTCCTGTCCCTCCTGTGTTGAATAACAATGGGAAATAAAATGAAGTAAACATAAACAGGAGATTATTTAAGAGAACAAATAAATTATTGACATTAGTAATATCACTATAGATATTCTAAAGGTGGAAAACAAGGTCTACTTCTTGAGAAAGATAATCGGTTGTATCATACATTGCACTTATTACATATTCCGTAGACGTGACAAGAATTGGCCGGAGCCCGAATTACTTGAATGGCAGGCGTTGTACACTTGTATTTAGGCGGATGTGTTTGCAGGGTTTTTTTGTAGTTCTTTTTGTTATTATTATTTCTATTATTGCCATTAGTATTATTATTTTGACAGTGTTATTGTACTGTTAACTATTTGGGAACCAGTCGCTTTGTATTTTAATCAGTCATACATGCCTAATAGTTGTGAGCGTTTGACTGTATCTCGTTGATATATGTTGAAAAGTAAATTTCGAGTTTAAAAATTGTCATTATTATTTTGAAGTGTTCTGAAGTAGCCATCAGAACATCTTGCTTTATATTTAATAGGCGCAACAAAGACTGGACTTCCACGGAACTATTACTTTTCATGTAATAAATTTCTTTTCTTTCTTTCCTTTTCTTTTCTCTTTCGTTTTATTGTTGCTGTTGTATTCGTAAATATACTAATTGAACACTCCTGTATATCAATCCTGCTGTCCCGTGTACCATGCCAGGAGAAAACAGCAGGAAATGTTATTGTATCATGAAGATTAGCAATAAAGGCATTGAGTCTAAAAAAGATTATTAATATCATCATGAAAATAATGTATCCTTATATGCCTATGTTCCTGGATATATACCCAAGGAAATTCTTCGAGACTCTACGACCGGATATAGTCGTAACTTCCGGTAGAGATTACACTCTTATAGTGATGGAATGTACAGTTTGGTTTCAAGACACTTTGATAAAATCAAGGGAGTACAAAAATAACAAATACTCTAATCTTAAAAGGGGACTGATTGATCAAACTTTAAATTTAAAGTTAGTGACTCTTGAAATTTCATCTTTGGTTTTTT
This sequence comes from Alatinidae sp. Z8VKAUB7J3, assembly GCA_010016025.2. NCBI lineage: Eukaryota > Metazoa > Cnidaria > Cubozoa > Carybdeida > Alatinidae > Alatinidae sp. Z8VKAUB7J3. Next base: position 10,599,922 of record JAAAKM020006971.1, on the reverse strand, counting down.
TACAAAGGATTCATTCGATTTTATCAGATTTGTAAAACATTTAGACAAAGATGCAAACGGTCTTATGATGAAGGGTTTGGAAGCAGTCTGATCCTAACTGATCTTAACTGCACTTACTTGATCTTAACTTATCTTACTTGATCTTAACTAATCTTATCTGACCTTAACTAATCTTAACTGATCTTAACTGATCTTAACTGATCTTAACTAATCTCAAGTGATCTTACTTGATCTTAACTAATCTTAACTGATCTTAACTGATCTTAACTGATCTCAACTGATCTCAACTGATCCCATTTGCTCTTAACAGATTTTAACTGAAGTTAATAAATCCTAACCGATCTAGATGGATCTTAACTTATCTTTTTAAGGCATGCCGTGAGAGTGTTATAAAAGTCATTTTGTGCTCAAGTGACATCACACAAAATATTTACCTCCTGTATACAGTTAATTATAAACCAATTTTAATATTTATCTCATGTATCCTTACCCTGTCCACCAGTTCCTCCCACTCCAGTTCTCCCTCCGTCTCCTCCACAAGCTCCAAAAATTAGCTGTATGCCTCCTGGCTCTTGTGACGGAGTAAGGACATGCCATGTGCCCCCTTGTCCTCCATTACCTAGAGATTTTAAAATAAATGTTCATAGCATTTTTTCTCGTGATACTATACTATTTACATACATTAATTATCATCTGTCAGTCATTTTTGCGCGCTTATAAATGCAATCGTTATTAAAGAAGTTATATTCCTCAAGAAAAAGAGTAAGGTAGTAAATAGCGAAAAAATTTTGTGCCAAAAGTCATTTTTTATCTGACACTTCTCAGAGTACAATCGTCAGAATGATCAAAATTAAACTTACGAAAAAACAAACCAAACTGCATATTTGAAGATGATTGTGTGTATGTGTGCATGTATGTGTGCATGCGTGCGTGCGTGCACATGTGCACGTGAGTACTGTGTAAGGGTGTAAGGGTATATGTGTCTATGTGTCTATGTGTCTACGTGATTATGTGTCTATGTCTTCATGTGTATGTGTGTATGTGTGCATGTGTGTATGTGTGCATGTTTGTGTATGGATATATATATATATATATGTATCTCTCTCTCTATATATATATATTTATCTGTTTATCTATGTTTGTGTATGTGTGTTTCTTTGTGTTTGGGTGTGTGTGTTAAATGTGTATGTATGTATGTGTGTATGTGTATATGAGTGTATATGTGGGAGCTGTGTATGTTTGTATGTTTTCATGTATGTATGTCTGTATGTCTGTATGTCTATGTGTATGCGTTTATGTCTATTCGTGTATGTGTGTATGGGTGTATGTGTGTATGGGTGTATGTGTGTATGGGTTTATGTATGTTTCTATGGGTGTATATGTATATGCGTATGTGTATTTGTTTGTATGTTTGTTACGAACAAGCGTAGTCATTACCTCCTGTTCCACCATTTCCACCATTTCCTCCATTACCACCGTTTCCACCGCGTTGTCCACGGAATGATCTCAAGGCCTGTATTGGTTTGGCATCCTTTCCCTATTGAAAGCATAAAAAGTGTTGTTAACATCTTGTAAATGATATTACTCTAAGAACTACATCTTGGCAATCTCTTAATCAAAGACCCCTTATGAGCAGTGGACCCAACATTGAAACTACCCTAAATAAACAGAAAAACCATCAAACAGGCTAACAAATAAATAAAGGGCAGCTGGGGTGTCCAAGGGCGACACCCATCAATTTGTGCTACCAGGCAGAGAAGCGAGCCATGAGGCAGGCTCAACCGCCCAGTAGGACCGCCTCACGCGGATTATGGATTATGGAAATTATTATGGATTATGGAAAGCATCTGTCATCTGTCATCTGTCATCAATGAGAACAGATGCTACATCCATTCCTTGCTAAAAGGCTGAGAAGCCGAGAACTACCTCTTGGCCCTCCTCAGCACATTCAAAACAAATAACCTCAAAATTGCATTTGAGAGACTAAGCCTTATCGTCTGGTCCAATTAATTGGGAAAACATTGCATAAGTAAATTGAAATACACTTGTAATCCATCTTTTAAATGGCCGTTAGGATTTTTATGGGGGGGGGGCAAACGGGGGCAAGTTTTATCAATTGGGCGGGCACTTATTTTTATAGTAAAAATTTGTTTTCCGCCTGGCTTGTCCATTGTAGTTGTCATGGTAGCGATTTGCTTCCTGGCGACATCTCACATCTCTGAAATACATTAGCAAGTATAGAAAGACTTCAAACTCTCGCATCGTATTTGGGTAAAGTGTATGATTCCCAACTGTTCTCAAAACCGAGTGCTAACCTTATAACATCAGGTGTTTTATTTTTGTCTTCGTTTGGTTTTTACATTTGCCTTTGCTTGTCTTTCTTTTTACCCGCTCCACAAATGACATGGCCTTCTAGACCATTTGGCACATGTAGGGTATACTGTCATGAAAGTATATTTATCGAGAAGAGAGGATTTGAAATGTTAGTTTTGAAAGGAAAGAACACTAGAGAAATAGAAAAGCATGTCACTACCGGGTTTCGAACATGGCATGAACAGAGAGCCTGGTCTCCAATTGCGTTAAGCTGGATGTCAATGTCCACCGGTGGATGATTGGTAACTCATGTGGCGACTAGAGAAATAAAAGTATGTTAACATCTGAGGTCACCTAGCTCAGTAGGTAGAGCGCACACTGAGAAAGCGTTGGTAACGGGTTTGATCCCCGGTGGTGACATGCTTTTCTATTTCTCTAATGTTCTTTTCGAAAGGATATTTCTAAATTTATAATAAGATTTTCTCTCCCTCTTATTAATAGCCTTTGTCCTCTTATGTCTTCTAACTAACAACCAATGAACAACTAACAAGCTAACTCTAGCCACTCCTTGATTCTTGTAAACCATTATTGTTCTTTTATTTTATTATTTACTTCGAGATTGGTCAATTTTATGAATATGTATGAAAGTTACTGTGAAGAAGGTGACCGAGGGACTGTAAGAGTGTTCACAGTTCCTCCCAATCGATTTAAATAACTGAAGATAGTGTATACTGAATGAAGAGTTACTCTACCAAGCGCAAGCAGCAACGTCTCCCGTTACAATATTATCTCTTCTAGCTTCCCTTGGACGCTTGGACTGCCCTCTCTTTAAACTCTTTGGTGGTTTTACTGTTTATTTAGGGCACTTTCAATATCCTGGAAAACTGCTTGTCGGAGGTGTTGGATTGAGCGATTACCTCAGTTGCTTTGAGATAGATGATCAATTTATAACTGTTTATATTTGCTCAACTTGCTAGGTAGCTTGAAAAGAATAACAAAGATTTAGTATGCTCAGATTGCACCGGTTGGGTTCATATGAGACGAGACCATTGCTGGACAGTGGGAAGGCCCATAACCTTTATGCACTTTTTGTTTATGGATCAATCTTTTATGGGCTCTATGAATCATAAGCAAAAAATATTATTGTTTTTTTTATTTATGCAAATAGTGAAATTAAATGCAAAATTTATAAGAAAAAGGATAAATATAAAAGGAGATAAAATCTATAGATTTTACTTACTTTGTGTCCGTTAGCACCATCGCCTCCATCAGTGCCATCAGTCGCGTCACCGCCATGTCCCCCATTTGCAGTAATTCGAATTTTTCCAGAAGAAGTAAAATATGTTGTCGTGACTGTAAAATTAGAGGAAAACCGGGTTTTAATGAAACATCAAAAAAAGGAATATTCTATGCTGCTGTAAGCTATAAATATTCTAAAATAAATAATCATCTCCAAACAGCATATTGGAATTTTAACAGTATTAATGATATTAACTATTAAGGATATATATTATTTTTTTTTTACAGCATTTGCTCTGGCTGATGGAATTGCCGTTTATAACCCTGTTAGGCGAGCCATAACAAATGGCCAGGTGGTCTGATGGGTGTCCGAAAAATCGATCTGATGGCAGATCTGACAGACGGATCTGATCGTGTGAATAGGCCTTTACGGATCTTTTTCTTTCTGTGGACGATAAAAAAACTTCTTCATCAGTTGATACAAACGCCTCTCTCAAGATGGCAAATAAGTCTTCTGTTGTTCGTCTCTCTCCTGGGTAGTGAAATATGAGTTCGTCCCTTGCTGTTCCCTAAAGATGGGCAAGGACGTAATTGACAGCTTCTTCATCTTTTAAATTCAGATGACCCAAAATATGCCGAGATGACACGGCACATTTTGCATCTTCGATCCACTGTTCTATCTTTTTTCGTCTTGCTTTCCCAAGTAACGTCTGAGCCTCTTTTCTCTGAGAATCGTGACCATATTTTCCTTTCTTCCTCAAGAAGTCTTTTCAAGTTTTCAAGTTGTCGTGCAACATCGGCGATATCAGCAGTGGCAAATGATTGATAGTTGTTGGTTGCTGCCCGTTAGGTTTTTGATGCTTCAATTTTAGCAGAAAAACAGCTTTTTACCCACCCCTAGTACCAAAATGTAAGGCTGGCGCAGTTGAAGCCGTAAATTCTAATAGTGCAAGGGGTGTTAAACAGGTTGAAATGAATGGAAAACAACCGGTTGTTTTGTATTTTATTGCAATAAGCGTTGAAATCACTGAAACACTCAAATCAAAACAGGCAGTTACTGCAATTACCTCCAGATCAGCTCCCTGATCAAAATAAAAAAGTACAGGACAAGTTCGATAAGTATCAGTCACAAAAACGACAAAACAAAGTAGATATTTCACATAGCAAAGGCCTCAACGTAGCATTATTGCTTATCTGAAACAACTTTGAATCATTGACAAGGCCTAATTTCCTGTATGCCGGCAAAAGAAACGATCTTGCTCGCTTTTCCTATTTTCGTGCAACTACACAATACAATAACCAAGTAGGAGGCCGCAATATGTGTCGGTTCGGAACTTCACATTGCAACTGATTGTGCCTAACAGTAAGAAGGAAGTTATTGAGGTATACTAGTAGAGTACACTTGCTTAATAAAGTAAAAACACGAATACAGCTTACCATGGGATGGTTAGCCACTTTTTTGAATGGACTTGTCTTGTCATAAGGACAGTTGGCAAGTGAAACACAATGGTTGTGCAACAGCTTATAAATAAAACTTCTGGATGATGGTATGTATTACTACTTTGCTGTATCTAGAAAATGACAGCTCCCAACTGTAAATACCTACGTTTAACCCATTGCAAACAGGCTAGGAGCTAACAATCGTGTATTTCCGCACAACATCCGTATACTGTTGCCAATTCTACTCCATATTTAGTCAAGGAGACTAAAACGTATTGTAGTTTAAAAGTCGTCACGTGTGTATTACACTACACAAACGTTTTTTCACCTTAAAAAAGGTACACTAGCAAGGTCACGAGCAAAAACGAACTACGTACCCTTACCTTTAAGATGGCAAATTAAAAAGCCTTTTTGTGAAAACCGTCCTAGGTCAAAATAGTAATCGATCCCAAATTCTTAACAGTTTACTGTTACCTGCTTACATTCTTCTTGTTTGCAATGCAAGAGAGAGAGGGTTTTTTCTTGCGTTGGGGAAGTTGTGTAATGTTAGTCAACACACTACTGTAGCTGTATTCACTATTGGTTTTATTATTTCTCTCCTACGTACACCCTTCCTTGATTATTCCTTCTTCCTTTTTTGGCCAGCAAAGTCTGCCATTTCTTTACATTCAGGATATGTGTAATCATCAGGCTTGAAGTGTCTCACACACAAAGTCGATGTTTTTGTAGGTTGCCATTCGTCACGTCTTGTGGCAATTAACCATCTTTTGAGTAATTCTTCATCTTTAAGAGGAAAGCTATTGGATAAGAAGCACGCGTGGTATACACTTTAATTGGTGATTTAAGTGAACAATCGTTGATATTAAATATAAAATTTAGAAAAAAACCCATAATACCAAATGTAAATGAAAATGTGTATCTTTATGAGTTATGTTTATTATTCAAATGCATAGGACTATTCTTGCTGATTGGACAGATAACACTGGTCAACACGATATTTTGTGTCTAGAAACAAAATATGTTTTTTAGCTAGTTTTATGGTGCTGATACCGAAAATGACATTAACATAACGAAAAAGACATTACCATAACGAAAGCAAAGGCATGGAAAGCCCTTGATAGTGTGAATACCATATGGAAATCCACTTTATCCGACAAGTCTGTTATTGTACCTGGCCTCGCATATTGTTCACCTACCTGGACATTGACCAAAAAGTTAGAGACATCATTGGACAGCCCCCACACCTGCCCCCATTCACACAGCTTTAAATATTAGGTGGAAGAGAGGCTTGATGAATAAAAGTCTTTATAGACACCTCCCAAGAGTCTCCGCTGTTATTCGAGAAAGAAGGCTCAGACTCGCCAGTCAGCTATGGAGAAGCAAGAATGAACTCGCCAGTGACATCCTTTTTTTGCAACCAAAACATGGTAACTGATCCATTGAAAGGCCTCAAGTGATTTATACGGATCAGTTAGTAGATGATACTGAACTGTATATGGAGGACATTCCCAGATTGATGGAGGATCGCCAGGGTTGGAGGGAGCTTGTTAAGCGAGTTAGAGAAAACTCAACCTCATGATGATGATGATGATGATGGTTCCGATAATTACCTAAATTTTTTATTTTTAGCTACCATTTTTTCCGTACCGGAAGTGCTCATTTTGGTAAAAACATCAGTTCATGGTCTTGGCTGATCGCAAATTTTAATTTATAAGGATTATAGAAACCCATCAAGTTTAAGGTAGGCCCAACAATTTAATACCAGCCACCTAAAGTATGCAACTTTTATAAGAAAGTATAGAAAACATCGTTTTTAAGTTAAAAAAAATAAAACAGAAATACCTAATTATTTCAATTTATTTATCCAAATTCAATTTAATTAATAAAAGTTATCGTTTATTATGACACAGTTCATTAAACCTTATAGGTAAGGTGGCATTGTATATAGGAAACCCTAGAATCTTCTGTTTGGAATTAATCGAATTTTCTTCGACCCGGCATCTACAAATACGATCCTATTGAATGAAAAGTGTTTATTGATTGTCAAGAACGAAGAACGTTTAAAGTGTGTTCGCTCCATAATACCAACTATACGTCATTCAATAACACGGAAAGAGAATACGATGCTATCACAAAAAGAGTGAATGGTAAATTTTCTCCGTGGTCAAGAAAGTAGTTGGACGAAATGTTATGTCAGTGACAGCAGACATGAAAAGGAGCACTGGAAAAGGAAAGATAGCTTCCCCGAGATCTGAAGGTTGGTCAAATAACGCTATTAGTGCAGTTCTACTTCTTGAAGAAGAAAAAATCATATTGCTTTCCATGCATATCAAATTAGTGGTGATGAAGAATGTAGCCAGAATAAACAATTTCAGGGGTATCAAAATTGGCTAGTGGTGTCGTTTGCGAGATGGCTTCCCACTGCCATTCAGTGCAACACTACTGTACCCAGAGACTAACTTCGTGACGCTATCCTCCCCTTCATTAACCGTGGTAGGGCACCGAAATAAGCAATGCAAAGTGCACCACCATTGTTTTGGACACTGAACTTATGAAAGCCTGTAATGTTAAGTGTAGAGACGACGACGACTTTCATCAAAAATTTGTTGCCCAGTGTTATCAGACACCCGTGTGGCTGGATAGCCATGATGCCCACCAAGGATTGGTCTGAGAGCTACAATAATGTGTGTAGCTGAAGAGGCACAGACTCTATGTACTTTGAAAAATAATCTATGACAACGGGAAACGTAATGCTATTAAAGTCACACAAATCGGCAGTTGTAATCTGCCAAGGAAAATCAGACACATGCCTTAATAACTTAGGGTCCTAAGGATTTTGCTGATGGTGCTTTAAGCATCTAGTGCAATTTGCAGTGAGTTCCTTTATATCCTGATTGAGATCTGGCCAATAAAAAGAGGCTCTTGCCTTACACTTTTTGACCAGCATGGATTCTGTTTAAAATATCCTGATGCCAAGCCTTTGGAATTACAAGGCGAGGATCTTTTATTGATATGCCTTCAGCAAGTTGCAGGCTCTCTCGAACATTCCAGTAAGGCCTTACTTCTGCTCTTACCAACCTACTGCTACTATGTCAACCTTGTTTCAGAAAAGAAATAACGTCTTGGCAAACACTGTCCTCAACAGAATACGATTAGCAATAATTCTTTTTCAATTTGTGCATAATTCTGTTCCGCACTAGTGAGTGGTCGAGAGGCATATGCGAGGGGTTGTCTAACTTGCATGGGGGAAGCACTTTAACCAGACTTGGAAGCATGAACCTGCAAACAAGGATCTAAGTTTGTATCAAAAACTTTAAAACTGGGGCCTGAGTTAAAGCTTCCTTCCGCTTAACAATAGCAGCATCATGTTCTGGATACCAAATCCACAAGGTCTGCTTATTAAATAATGCTCTTAAGAGTGCCATAAGCATTGAAATGTTAGGAATATACTTAGCTAAAGTGCTAACCATACCTAGAAGATGTTGCAAGCTGTGGTGGTCTGACGGACTTGGCATATCAAGGAGTCAGGATTAAAACATCATCAACCAACATCACTTACGATTTCGTTTATGTACTTCACCTCAGGAATCGGAAGTTGGATTTTCTTTTGGTTGAATTTAATGTTCGACTGTCCCGCACGTTCTAGTACTCTTTGGAGAATGGCGTCATATTCAGTGACATCCTTGCCGGCAATAATTATGTCGTCGTTGACTGGAATGGCTCCTTTGATATCACCAAAGTGTCGCACAACCATCTCTTGGGCTACATCACTGGCACAGCAAAGACCAAACGGCAGTCAAAGGAAATGCCACCTGCTTAAGGATGTGTTAAATGTACACAACTAAGAAGAGTCATGAGTAAGGCGTTTATGCCCTTAAAAATCAGACATATCAACAACAGTAAAAACCTTACAGCCATTCAGAACACTTTCAGAACAGCAATTACTTTCGCTATTCTAAAGACTCAAAGGTGGATTTTAAATGATCAAGAACACTAAGAGGTATATATTTACTAGGTTGAATAGCTGGTGTATGCCCACCCTTTAAAAGAATACTGTACTCACCGTCAACACAGCCCAGCCCTTCAAAAGCATTGCTGTACTCATCTAGTAAGCTGTGGGTAGGAGGATGGTCAACAGTATTAACACGGACAACGCTCTAATTCACATTCAGGGAGAGGGATAAAATACCAAGCTGCAAACTGGTTGCAAGGCCTAGCAGAGCGCGTAAATTGCCTCGCACAATGTAAAAAGTAACAGGAAAACTCCTAGCACAAACAAAGCTTGCACTTGCCTACGATAGCCAAGGGTGTACCTCCGTATTCCCTCTGCACAGTGTCCGTATTTTCTAGAACAATCTATTCTGGGAGAATGTTGCATTCTGCTCCAGTGTCCAACTTAAAGCCAACAAGCTGTTGATTGATTTCAAGACAAATATCAACATTTTTCAAGTCCTCCACCGGTTGTTGGTCAACCTGGTTGATTGTCAACCCATATGAGACGTCCAGCTGCAGTTTTGGTGCTTAGAGATCTACAGTACTAAATGTGAGGCTTCGACCTACAACGCTTGGGGAAGTGGTTCCGCTTCTTGCATGCATGGCAGACAGCACCGAAGGCAGGGCACTTCTTTTGTCCAAGATGCTTTCCGCAATTTTTACATAAGGAATGTTGATGCCATTTGAACTTTGGCTGTGGCTTCGTGTGTCTTGTACTAATTTCAACAACCCCAACATTTAGAATCTTGTCTTGCGATGCTGACTGTTCTGAGAGACGACAAAGTGTAGCAGCCTTATCTAAAGTTAAATCTAGTTGAGGAAGAAGTCGTTCATAAAGGATCGGATCGTCAAGACCAAGAATGGGTTGATCCTAGATGAGAGATTCTTTCAATGTTCCAAATTTGCATGTGCCAGCTTTCTTATGTAAATATGTCAAAAAGATGTTAAACGAACGTGCACCTTGTTTTGTCATGTGGAAAACATACCGCTTGTACGTGATGTTCCTCTTCGGTTCACAATAGTTATCAAATGCCTGTAATACACTGGAAACAGTACAGTTTTCGGGTGGAATTTCAAACGTTCCAAAAACTTTTCTGGTATCTTTTCCAAGGACATTGAGAAATGTAGCCACTTGAACTTGGGCAGATTTCTCGGCTACTCCACTGGCAAGAGAATAAATATTCCAGGAGTCTTTCCACTCTTTCCAGATGATTGAGATATGATATGATAACGGTGGCTACAGGTACTCCGTTTTGACTTCATTATATGTCTTAGGCCTCGACTCAAACAATGATCCCCTAATAAATAAACGACAAGAGTTTTTCCTGGTACCAAGTAATGTTATGCGTAGTGACGACTATAAGAGCATAACAAGTTGTGTTCTACCAAACAACAAGCAATCTGTTTCATATCTACGAGTATATATAAAGTAATAAGATAAAGTTATTGACAATGACTAATGTCCGTTACAGCACATATATTGCTTAGACGACATAGACAAGGAAGTTATCATTGCTTAGACGTATTAGATGATAGCAGCTGAAAAGAAAGATGAGTGTAGTGACTTATTATTACACAACCGACCCTTAATAACTTAACAGAAGGTTAAAGTCCCAGACGTATATTGTACACTAGAAGCACAGTAATGTAGATAGCAATATATTTGTAGTAAGAAATGTTATTAAAGAAAAAGCATAGTAGATAATATTCCTCCTTCAGCATAGCACATTTTTAGGCGAGGGCTAGCTGAAGTAATGCAGTATTCCCCATTCTTGAGTAAATGACAACAAAACACCGAAGAACAGCAACTTGCCAGATAATTTCCCTTTCTTCCCGCGACGATTTGTACAATTGGTGGCTGAGCACAAGTCAGGCTTTATGTATGGTACATCAATTATTCAGGAAAGTTAAAAGTAAAATTTTCTTCCGACATTCAACTTTTAGCTGTCTGGTTTGTTGACGTTGTATGGTTTCGCTCGCTTTCTGCCCTGATGAGGCTGCTATCTTGGTCATTTGAAATAGTTACGCCAAATTTGACAAGCTGTTTTCGCCTAATTGCTGGATAATCTCAATTGTGACAAGTCGTGAGCTAAGTATACGCCCATTTAAATGCTAGAGCCTCATTGACATAGCATAGGCTACGACAAACAATATAAAAAGTAATAAAGCTCTCTACCTCTTGCGTCTTCTCTTTTAATTCTTTGATGTAGTTGACCTCTTCAACTATCTTAACCTAACAAAAATAACTAAACCAAAAATGAGGTACGTGTACAACCTTCTCAATTGTGACAAGTCGTGAGCTAAGTATACGCCCATTTAAATGCTAGAGCCTCATTGACATAGCATAGGCTACGACAAACAATATAAAAAGTAATAAAGCTCTCTACCTCTTGCGTCTTCTCTTTTAATTCTTTGATGTAGTTGACCTCTTCAACTATCTTAACCTAACAAAAATAACTAAACCAAAAATGAGGTACGTGTACAACCTTCCGGCTTAATTTATCTATAAACTACTGGCATCTCTGAAATAACCTAAACTATTAAGTGACTACTAAGTATAGGTTTCCTGTTTGTCAGATTTTACCTAAATGAAAGTGCCTGGGATTTGAATGAGGTTTTTACCCCCCCCCCCCTTAAAGATGACTAACGAGTCCGTGTTTATAACGTGCCCATTTCACCCGTGCTTATTACACTAAAAGTTTTGCCCTTGCTCTTCGTAACATTTCAAAATGTTCCCTTCAAGGAAACAAACCTTTCTTATGTCTCTCACCCTGTCCTCCAAGTTAATTTGATACCGCTTGTTTGGCTTTTTCAGGGATACTCCATACTCCCGCATCCAACCACTGATCCACTTGTTGGAAAAATGGATTTCTTCCTTTGGTAATTCTTCCTGTTGCAAAAGCCATTCCCGGTAAAACTGTTTGCATTTACTCTTAAATAATGTCTTTGGCAAGCGACCCTTTAGCCCACCTCTAATGTCAATAAACCACTCGAACAAATGAACTTGAACATTTTGAACAGTTGGTTTTCGGTTTCCACCTGGTGCTCGACACTTAAACTTGGAACTGGTCGCTGCTAAAGCAGGATCCTCTGCAGAACACTTCAGTGTTCCTTGGGCCATTTTCATCTCTTTCACTAAATTGGGATCATTGTGTTTAACTGTTTTTAGATCATCATAAAACTCGCAAACTGCAGGAGAAATTGACGCCCCTTTTTCGTTGATTTGTCGTAAATTTCTTTGTGTTTCAATATCACTTTGACCAATTATTTTTTTCATCCATGGTGTACTTGGAGTCTTCGTTTAAACAAACGGTTTTGCTGCATCTCCCCATCCTCGCATACTATCGACACCAATTCTTGTCCCTCCGTCATGAAAATTAGCACTCTTAACAACAATGATATCTCTCCTTCAAGAGCAGTTGCTTTGGCTTGCCCAACATAACGTCACATAATGTAACTTTCTGCGCATCAAGTCTGTTCTAACACTTGTACTTGATTACAATTCGGAAGTTGGTTAAACTGTCCACTTGATTTTATCAAGTACAATCTATACTCAAGTACCCTGAAACACCATGATAGACTAATTAGCAACTATTTTAGGATCAAATTTTGCATGGGAAGTTATTCAGGTGTTTTTAGACATTTATATTTTGAATGCTGGGAAAATTCCTTAAAATTAGTAAACGGGAGGTCCTAATAATGAGCGGAGGGGGTTATAAATTTCAAAAAATTAATAAGCGAGGGGGCACGATTATTTGGCACTGAAGAGTACTTAATCTGCCACCAACTGGAATGACCCCTTCTTCAATAACTGGTGGCAACAAGCTATAACCCCTTTTCCTTTTCTCAGCCGTACTGAAAACACATCTCCTAAAGAACGTACTTGTACTGCTTTGATAAATTAACAGTTAGAAACGGTTCACTTCTTACCTCCACTTTCTTAAACTGCTCTTCGTTCGCATGCCTCAACACGTCTGAGTTTAGACCACGATGAAAATATCACTTTACAAACTCTCATATGTTACTGTCAATGTCAAAACTACCTTTCCTTTTTTGACTCCTTCATCTCTCTCATTATGTTCTTCAGTTGTCTCTGTTGGCTGAACCGGCCAATATTACCTATCTTTTCATAAAAATGTAGGGCCATTCTTTCAGAAATGCAATTTCTCCCTTTCAAAGGACTTCATTTTTCTAGAGGCCAAGTCTGCAGGATTCTCCGCTGATCGTACATGAGAGACACCATTGAGATACCTCGGGGCTCTCTCTCTTATTTTTGCAACGCTATTGGCAACAATCATGGAATCTGTCCAGAAGACAATACCGGCAATCATAACGTTCTAACCTTCCAGTTCTTTAAGCAACATATCATGTACAGACACTAACACGAATGCTGCTGTAAGTTCAAGCTTGGTGACAGTCATGCATGGTCTTAATGGATTCACTTGTGAATCCTAAAACCAAAGCTTGAAAAATGCTCATATTATGGACTAGTAAAAAGGAAGTAACTGACTGTGTCATATCTATGGTCTTCAGAAGCATCTGGAAAATGGTGTAACTCAATATGATGGATGGCAGACCAATTACATCTGCGCATCTGCGCACAATCACCGGGCATAAGTGGCCAGACAGCCTAATATCAAATGAGGCTCTATATAAGATGTGCAAGACCACCCCACTTTCAACAAAAGTGCGTCAACTGAGGTGGACTATGTTTATATTTCATACAATTCAAGCTCGATTTTTTTAAAAAATGCTACAGAGCTTCTTTATGTCCTAAATGATGAGTCCTTGATGTAAAAAGGTTAAACTCATATTCCTTCTTGAGTCAGGCGGTAGAAGGTTAACGTATTTGGATAAGAAGGGCCCGAGTCTGAATATATAATACTTAATGTAAAAACTTATTTTAGTAAGTCTTTTTAGCATAACGTTAAAAACAAATTCAAGTTTAGCGGCAATCTTTTTGCTTCTACAAATATATCTTACCGCTGACCGGACGTACTGAGGCTCGATATTACTAGCGTATTAAATCCTTTCAGAAATTGTTACATAACATTAAGTGATCATCAAGATGTTTTAACTGCTTTGAAAGTTCTGAAGATCTAACTGGGCGTATAAAAAGATTGCAGCTACCGCTTTCTGTAACGATGGATCAAGCTTTCTTTGCGATAATAGAAAGTTGGAATGATCCTGTCATCGCAACTTTAAGAATATTATATCACGACACGGTGTATTATTGGTAACGGAAAGGCTAAAATTGTCGTAATGCTTCCCTATAATTTGCATTTTAATGCTTCCCGAAGAAGTTCTACTTCAGCACCCCAGATCTTAAACTCCAGTCACCTTCATTTTGTATTAAATGTCAAATCCAGCGCAAAAATTTGTAGATGAAGCATTTATTTAATACCCGTTGTCGGAAAATATGGATGATTTCGCGTTGTCTCCGGCCATTTTACTTTGTGCTGGGTGAGAGATCATCTGCTAAGATGACGAATAATCACCCAAATGGGTCTTGCTTAGTTTCATCTTCCTGACTAGTGCTCATCATTACTAACGATAGATAAGGCTGATTGTTTGAATCATTCATGTTAAAGAAAGGCAGCCTACTTTCCACCGTGCAGAAACCATTTTTTATTTAATCTGCATAACTGAATTATTTTCAAGGCATCAGCTATTATGATTCAAGTTGTAACATCAATGTTGTTTTATTCCTTTATAGATATTTTACCTCTGTGTTGGTCATTGCCATGGATTGGCACATTGCTCTGTTTCTTTTGATATTTGCTGCAAAGACATCTGTTTATGGCCAAGGTATGTAAAAATCTCTCTCCACCACCATGAACTAGAGGAGAGGTCTGCAAGTGAAGGCGCGTAAGCGATTCCGATAAAGATTGTAGACTTAAAATATTGTTTTTATTGCAATTTCTTTCTAATCCAAAACGGGGTAAGCTCGACACTGTACACCATTCAAAGGTCTTTGATACTGACAAATATCAATCAGTTACCATCCTCTGGTAGACTTACCTTACACATTCATAGGGTGCTTTTGCTAAATATGATTTAAAATAGGAATTATTTTCACGATTGGTTAAATAACGCTTACGTATTTGTACTAGAAAATCTGTTGAGGGTGTGGCCGCTCGTTGTTTTAGGGCTATCTTTACATTTGACAATGAAGCTACCAATGGCAAAGAATAAACTTTTTTTGAAAGGTGGAATCGAAACCTCGATAAGGGATATATTTTGAGTAGTAGGTAGAGATTACGTGAGTTCGGGACACCCAAAAGGCAGTATTGTCTCAAGTGCAAGTGTGATGATGAATACCACGTAGGAAAGCGGCATAACATGCGATCATAGTCCACACCTTTGACCTTTGTCTTATGACACACTCTGTTGAGTTAGATTGTCTTCTTTTGTACATTCGATTATGGTTGATGGTATATCTAACTATGTCTATTGGTCATATTGTCAATAAAATTATGCCTGGGTAAAATTCTCGCCACTACGTTCTGTTACCTTTGTGAAACAACGATACCATCAGCCAGCCCTTATATTTTGATGGTGATGGTAAACCCGTATCTGCTCTATTTGCGACATCACTGCTTTTGAGTATGACATGTCGGACTTTAAGCAAAAAGAAGGCAAAGCTGATAAGATTCTTGTGCAAACTACACAGAACCATGTCACCGGCGTGTCCAGGTAAAAATAGTACAATCTTTGTTTATCTAGCCAAACCACTATCTTAATTAATATGAAAACAATGTGCAGGATCGTAACTGCTCGTGTGAGGAAGACACACAATTAGCATTCAACAACTTGCAATTTATTTATTACAAAAAGTCTAGACCTCGTAAAAACTTTGACCCAGCAAGATTTTTATTAACATTTTATAAGGATCTACATAGGGTATGTGTCGTTTCTTTTTATATAAACCCTTTGAAAACTGTCGAGATGAACAGGATATTTGATAGTATAATCGCTTTTACACGCCTTAGTGTTAAATGTTGCTAACTTTTATTCGTCGAAATTATAATTATGACGTCATTCATTCGACTTTTCCAAATTTTTACATTTTTGAAAGTGATTTTAGGGTCAATATTTTTTTTTGCTTTGCAACCTTTGTATAATTCAAGAACAGTCGAATGTAATGTGTATGGCTAGCATTGATCATTCCATTGACTTCGTTGATAAATTGGTTACTAAAAGATTTTTAGTAGTACAAAATTTGAACATTGCGTTGGGTAACGGACTAATTTTGCTGAAGATTGCCGCCGTACACTGATCACAGCAACTGTGAAGTGAGAAAGCGTAAAGGTTATGGCTCGATGCATAATAAAAGGCAATATTTAAGCATAGTTAAGCATGTTTACTTAACGCCATGCACAAGACAAAACTCTTTCCAACTTGTCAAAATTTTGATTTTCAGAATTTTTTATTTTTAACACAGAGAACATTTGGTTTTCCGTAAGATTTCGTTAAAGCAAATTAAAATATAGAGTTTTGGCGCAATTGTTTATGCAGCAAAGGATTATAAAAGATTTTGAGCAAAATATCATATTAAAATCTTTTAATTTGAGAAAGTTAGAAAAGTTTAAGGATCCAAAGGTCCTGCCTTACAGAAGTCTAATAATTGACTTGTTTTCATGGGTTTTTATAAGTAAAATGTCATACAGTTGCTACGTTTTCGGTTTTTTTGCAGTAAACCTTGCCTATAGAAGGTACGCCTATCAATCAGGAACAGGCTGGCACGGGCATCCTGGGAGAGCAGTTGATGGGAAAACATTTGTTGACTACGCTGCTCACTCGTGCTCACATACAACTCAACAACGTTGGCCATGGTGGGAAGTGGATCTAGGTTCTACTCAAAGAGTTTGCTCAATACAAATAACAAACAGAGGTGACTGCTGTGGTGACAGCCTTAGAAACTTCGTCGTGCATGTTAAACCTCATAAAGAAGGACACGGCAAAGAGGAGCATGTGTAAGTAGATCCAAACACTCTTCTCGTACTAAGCACCTCCTTATTCTCGCTCTGGAAAGTGTTTAATCCCCTCTCTATTGCCGAATGGTCCTGCAAATGACATCAGTCAAAGTGTATTGAAAGTTATTGGCGGATCCATTGAAAGATAAACCCTATATAACGGTCTTTCATTACACTGAGTAGCAAATATCCCACGCTATTTCATAGGAACAAGAACATAACATATATACTTTAAACAATATACAACCTCCGACCTACTAACCATACACCGTAAGGTGCATTATGATTTTAGATCATTGGCGCATACATTAACAAAATCAACCCATTTATAATCAATACTTTTGAAACAATTATTTACACATTCCGTGCACATTCGGTGTGCTTCCCGCTTGGACCAGGGTAAAAGTTATAAAGACAGAGAACGTGTATTCCCATAATTATAAAATAAGAAATGACATAAGTGAAGTACACCTTAGTAACCGGACAGCGCCCAAATATTTTCTGCAACTTAAACGGTATGTTAACGAAGTGAAATATATGATTATTATAACTTCTGTACTTAAAAAGGTCACATAATCTAAGTGATCCTAGTTATGATAGTACTGTTCTGTAAAGAAATCCCTGAGACATATGCTGTATCTTTGTTTTCGGTAAAAATATGCAAAGGAATTCACAAATAATTTTGCTGTGAAATATATTGGGAACTGTTAGATACACAAAGGTAATCCTAGACCCTATACAGATTTTGTAATAAGTGGTTTACCCTCTGAGAAAAGCACTCTCATCCATCTTTTTGACAAACGATGATAACGAACAAGTCTCATTTTAATCAAAATGTCAATTATGAAACACATGTAAGGCTACGTCGTACGTGTAACGTGCAGCCTTTTCTCACTTTTCGATCCGAGGTTACTAATTCGATCACAAAGCATTATATAGGCCATATCTTTCTGCAATGACACCTGTCTACAAGGAAAATTGAATAAATGGAATACATATGAATACAAGGGGACCTTATCATTTGGGGTTTCAATAAGAACTTAATAGATTTGGTTACATAAGTTAAAACAAACTCTTCCTTTGCCTTGAAGTTGTACAAAACATACTGGACCGCTACCCACAGGAGACACCACGGCAATTGTTTGTAAAAAACCTCTGCATGGACGGTATGTGAGGATCCTCAAACTTGAACGTGGCTACTTGACACTTTGTGAAGTTCAAGTCTTCTCAGAATGTAAGTGGATATTTCAATAATATGTATATTTTGAATATTGACATAATTAGGATATGCGTTTGCCTCCTCTGTGTCATCATTGGTTTTGTTTTGAATCAATAGCTCACTGCATATCGAGGTTGAGAGCAACTCAGGAGAAAGTATTAGTACAGTGTTATATTTTCATAGGCTTCGGGAATACTTATACCGAGTCTGAAACACATAGAAACAATTCAAAGGCAATTAACAGAATAAGGTTGTAGCACAAAGCCCCGTCCAGGAGGCAAGTGGAATCGGACCTCTGCGTTGAAATGACACGTGGCTTGTGTACAGCCATAGTCCACGAGTCACCTGTCTTCCAGCTTAAAATTTTACAATAATATGAGACGACATTCGATAACAGTAGGCTTGTTGCTAGAGCGGCTGGTTCACAATGCATCTGTGAGACGCCGTGAATTAACTGCTTGCCATGAATAAAATATTCCTAACTCACAATATCTCTACTCTGCCTCATCGTAGAATTAGTTAATGGGAATGTAAGTACAATGTTCAGATCAATACGTATGTACCTCATATGACTGCTGCTGATGATGATGATGATGATGACCATACGCAAGAGTATCCGATATGTGATAGCTAAGTTAACATTGATTTGCTACTAAGGTTATGTTTCGTAAAATATAGAAACTTCGTTAGTTGCTTAGGACACCGGCAAATGCCTAAGGAGAGAAATTCGGAAAAGGAAAATGTGTTCTATCCCTAAATTACTATCACACACGAAAACGAGGTCACATAGAAAATGTGACATCGTCCACTTTAATATAATGCCAAGTTGACAGTGGGCCAGTTAGTTAATTTTGAACTATAGAAGGGTAAAATAAAGTACGCTCACGAAAAAATAATGACAGTGCTTCATAACTAGCTTTTCCGAGAAAACGATTTCCTGGGTCTTCGCAAATTTCATGACAATGGCAAACAATTGTTTCTTATGCGGGCTTTCTTTCCGTCCAGGCGCCATGAATTTGAAAATTGCATAATGGATGTAGTATGACATAAACAATATTACAATTAAATTACAAATTATTACCATCGTAAACTGTAGTCTGCAAGTGGTACTCGTATGCTTTATCCACGTGCCATTTTTTCCTAAATCAGTAAGTTGTTATCTTAAGGCAAATACTCCTGACTTGCTCCTCACTTAGTTCCAGAAATATTTTTGTGAATGTATGTCTTTATGGTTAATATCAAGAAAGTACATAGTAGGCACAATTTTATGTTTTTATATGAAAATCTAAGTTCAATGGCTTTAAGAAATTAGCGAACTATTAGTTTCTAGCTTCTGTTATTCGGTGCGCAGCGGTGCGGTGAATATAGTGACCAATTTCCCGAGACGTTTTTAAATGCACTTCCTGTACTCATTTTAGCACAATAAGTTGACAGTGTTTTGAGAGATTTACTTTATTTTTCAATTCTAGGCAATGTACCGCTCCAGAGGTCGCAAGGTAAGTAAAATTAATTTTAAATGTGATTCTTGAATTCAAATTCTGTTCCTCAGAGTGCCATACCAAGCGGGATAACAGGCCCCCGGATAATATTCTACAAAAAATTACTTTCCGTCTTGATAAGATATTTTACTGTACTTTGCTGAGTTAAAATTGGGCCCACTTAGCTGTCTGGCATTTGTATTTTTATCAATATGTCTTTGGTGGTTTATGAAGATAAGAACTGACTTGATTTCCTATTCCAAGATCCTCTTTGGCTCTTGCACACCATGTTTTCTTTCAGTTATGTACGATGTCTCAGGTGATCTTCACACACCTTGCAAGTTTCAGCTCTCCTATTTTAACCAATAGTTTGAAACATATAGAGCCTGCACGTCTTAATACGTGCTTGGGTCTAATGTTGGTATTTTCAATGCTGGCCTACATGGAGACTCACATATATAATTGTTTCTTAGTTACTCTTTTACGTAGTCAGTGGCCCAGTAATTTTATTGCCTGGCTTCCCTTCATTTGGACTCATTGTCATGGTCCGATACTGATTTTAACATACGGACAAGCTGTCTCTGTACAGCGCATACTCCGTTATCCGAACCTTGATTATTTCTCTTATGGTACTATAAAGTCAATTATCCAAAGCTCGACTTTCCGAACACCGAAAGAATAGTAAGCTGACCACAATCAAATCTTCATTTGAGATAAGATGATTTTTCCCATTGCCATTACTATATTTTTGGGTCAATTTTGTTGTCTTAAACATAAAGGAATATGTTTTCGCAGTCTCTAGGAGCTATTCCATATTGCCGATAGCCGAATAATTTTCTCGTGTATGGTCATTTTTACACTGAAGATGATAACAAAAGCGCCAATTTAACATGCAGAGTTTACAAAGTTTCAAAAACGTATGTTTACTTTGGGACAAAATTGATATTATAGCAAGGTTTGTGAGTTAACATTTTTTCCCCCGTCGTAAATTACTTTCGCTCTGATGGGATAATCGAGGATGTATTATAAATACATAATTTAAACAATTTACGATGTCAA
>JAAAKM020006971.1:10518602-10570365 GCA_010016025.2 Alatinidae sp. Z8VKAUB7J3 | reverse complement strand
CAACACTTACAAACTGAGTACTCTGCGCTGATAATTCTCGATAATTTATCATAACAGTTGGCCTACTTAATATGATACTATATGTCTTCAAATTTTAATTGCTGTAATTGGTTAATTATCTCGTAGACATATAGAGATGGACTAGGGTAATTCAATAAAACGAGGAAGATTTATCGAGCATAAGAAAAGTTACAACAATATTTAGTATTCCAATATAAACTCCTTTTTGGCGCCAAATAGCACATTTTGCATTAACTTATTCATGTAATACAGACAGCAGAAGAAGATGAGTCTCTCGTCCAAGATGGTATTGTTACAGTTGGTATCACTTTATATTCGATATGTTTGATCGTTTACTCTCTTCCTAAGTTCGGTTCAAGTTTTGAAATAGCAGAATGGAACATTCTCTTTTGATCAAAAATATAGTCTCCTCCATAACTTCCAATAATCAGGTTAAGCTGACCATTAGTATCAAGTAAAACTTAACTTGGCCTAATCAGGTCTAATCTATCTGAGACTCTGTGTTGTAGATTTAGATTTTATCTTAATGGGTTTCTTTATAAGGATGGACTTCTTATGATAAATCTTATTTATTGTTTCTAGATTTGGCATCATACCTTCTACAATGAACTTCGTGTCGCCCCTGAAGAACATCCAGTTCTGCTGACTGAGGCACCACTAAATCCAAAAGCAAATCGCGAGAAGATGACTCAGGTAAGCATAAAAGTTACAGCTATACTACTTACGTTTAAAATTAATAAGGGATGCCATACTGAGAGCTGCTATTGCATATTCCGCATAGGCAAAGGTATTATTTTTAGGTAAGGATCTCGTGTATTGTCATTTTGACCCAAGGTGTTCGCTGCTGTACAAGCATATACCGCTGCCAAATTATAATCATGTATAATACATGCATATAGACATAGATATATAGATACACAATCATTATCATGTTCATGGTACTAGCACGGCACTTAAGGAACTTTTATTATATTTCTCCTATAGTTACATTCACGATTTCACTTAAGGTCTACATTTTGCATATCCACATAATTTTACTGGATTGTAGCAGCCAAATGGACAAAAGGGGCATTCCCTTTCTTCTTTTTCCCTCAATATACCGACAAAGTCAATTTTAAAACCTATATAGGCCTTCAGTATTTTTAGACATAATATATATATAAGCACAAAACCCTTCAATCACTTTCTTACGTCATGTGTGCTATCATAGCTTTACCCTTGAACCGCATTACTTGATATCTACTTGTGATAGTAGGGAACAAGCACAAGCAGCGGGTAATTGACCTCGTAGGCGAATGAAATCCCCCGTGCCCTCCTAGACTACAGTCACACTTGCCATATGAATATATGCCTTTGTTATAAACATTTTTATGTTTATTACAGTTTGCAATCGATTTCACTTTAATTTTTTAGATCATGTTCGAAACTTTTAACACGCCAGCCATGTACGTTGCCATACAGGCCGTTTTATCCTTGTATGCATCAGGAAGAACAACTGGTATTGTGCTAGATTCTGGGGATGGGGTTTCCCATACAGTACCAATCTATGAAGGATACGCTTTGCCCCACGCAATCTTACGATTGGATTTAGCTGGAAGGGATCTGACTGACTACCTCATGAAAATCCTAACAGAGAGGGGATACTCCTTTACAACGACGGCCGAAAGAGAAATCGTTCGCGACATTAAAGAAAAACTATGCTATGTGGCATTAGATTATGAACAGGAAATGGCTACTGCTGCGTCTTCATCAAGTCTGGAGAAAAGTTACGAACTTCCTGATGGCCAGGTAATTACTATCGGAAACGAAAGATTCCGCTGTCCCGAGGCAATGTTCCAGCCCGCATTTCTCGGCATGGAGTCGGAGGGAATTCATCAGACGACGTATACATCCATCATGAAGTGCGATGTTGATATCAGAAAAGATCTCTATGCCAATACCGTATTGTCCGGTGGTACGACGATGTATCCGGGTATTGCTGACAGAATGCAGAAGGAAATTTCCTCGTTAGCTCCATCAACAATGAAGATTAAGATTATAGCTCCCCCAGAGAGGAAATACTCTGTCTGGATTGGCGGATCAATTCTTGCTTCCCTTTCGACGTTTCAACAAATGTGGATATCAAAGCAAGAGTATGATGAATCGGGTCCTTCTATTGTACATAGAAAGTGTTTCTAAGCAAACAAAAGGCATGATAACAGCTTTTTTGGACTGTTATTTATCGTCTATGTTCCTGTATCTTTTTTTGGAAACTAGTAAGATGCAGCAGTTCGAAAATTAAGAGTCAAATTTCTCTGACTTGTCCTTTACTTTTCATCCTTTGAGCTCTGGGATACAACTTCTGGGGTAGCAGTAATCGAACCTTGAGAAACAGTGCTTTGTAACAAGGGATGCAGAATGGGCCGTTGCTTCAAGTCCGGCGCTTACAATGGCACGTCGATCCAGTTGTTAGAATATGAATTTCGTATCTTTCATAAAATGCTTATTAAGGCTTGCCAAAGTGTTAGCGCGCTAATTTTTAGGATTCAACAGCCTAGCCTGTGGAAACTACATGCACGCACCTCTAAGGCGTCATTTACCCCTTAGCTGAAGGTTCCTGAGACCAGTTGAGCATTGTAGGGTACTTACCAAATTATGCCCTTAGGTTCTGATGAGTACAGTAGTCATAGTGTCCGAGAAAAGCTTTTCGGCTTACAACATGAGTCGCTTTTTTCGAGGCATACTTCTCAAATTTTTGAAGGGGGAGGGAGCGGCTTCTCGACCACAGCTTTTAAGCTCTATTGTTCTCGGGGAAATAGAAGATGGGTAAAATTATTGCAAGGATTGTTCATCGTGGTAATATACAGTAACGATATAGATAATCATTTGTCTCGCTATATTTTCAATGTTATTCAGAAACGCGACGTTTCAACTGATTAGATTAAGCCTACAGCAACATCATCGATTATCCCCCCCCCGCGGACACCCCTTTCCCTTTTGGAAAGTACGGACCGCGGGGAAAGGCCCCATTGCTTATCAGGGGGCTGCACTGAGAGATTGCGACGTTTCAACTGCATACTGCTAGCCTGCGTTACGCGATGTGTCAACTTAGCATATGTTACAATTTATAAGCAAAGCTAACAGTTCGTGATTCGTTCATTTTCGATCCTATCGTGAGACGAATGATCTATCTGTATTGTTACAGAAAATGGTTAATTTAGATGTGTTTTCGGAAGCAACTCGAGAATTTCTACAATCTACGAAATTGATTTTTCTAACTTTAACTCTGTTGATCGGGGCCATACAAATCATGAATATAGTTTAGTTATTCTTCTAAATGCCTCTCTTGAAAGATTTTCAATAACTTTTTCCAAATTTCTAAAAAAATAAATCCAAAGAGCCCCATTTTAGTTACTTTTTAGCGAAAGATGTGGGCAAAAATCAACGATCTTCTTTCCTTCGGCGCTTGTACATAGTTGAAGACCATTATATCATTTTTTGCATAAAGTACTGGGCTACAACAAAATCCTAGTTGTCAAGTTACTAAGTTGTTTTAGACCTTTGTCAAGCGGTTGCACTGCCCAGAAAATTGATTTCGTTAAGTAAATCGAACATTATTTTGCAATTTATCTCACCATGAGGAAGCGGAGAGCAAAATGAAACTGGGCAGTTGAGCCTGCTTCATGGCTTGCTTCTCTGCCCGGGAGTCTAAACTGAGGGGCGTTGTCATCTAACTGGTACATTTTTCGAATGAACCAGTCTGCTATTAATCCAAAAATGGATATGTGATCTATGGCACTTAGAGAGAATCACGTAAACTATTCAGTTTCAAATGAAGATATCAAAAAATTAAGTGAACAAGCTCAAAAGTATGCTGAAAAACTAAACACAGTTTTTGATGAATCTCACAAAGTTGTGATTGGTCAACAAGATGCTCTACAGAAAATTCTCATTTCAATAATCTCTGATGGTCATGTACTTTTAGAGAGTGTTCCTGGTTTAGCAAAGACGTTGATGGTAAAGACAATGGCACAAATTTTCAATGTTGATCATGTGAGAATTCAATTTACACCAGATTTACTTCCAGCAGATATTTTGGGAACAAAAATTTACAAGAATGCTTCAGGATCATTTGTAACACAAAAAGGTCCGATATTTCATAATTTTGTGCTTGCCGATGAGATTAACCGTGCACCTCCCAAAGTTCAATCTGCATTACTTGAAGCAATGCAAGAAAGAAACGTCAGCATACATGGAGATACTTTTGAATTAAAAAAACCATTTTTAGTTCTTGCAACACAAAACCCAATTGAAAATGAGGGAACATACAAGCTTCCTGAGGCACAAGTTGATAGATTTGCGTTGAAAATTATAATTGATTATCCTTCCAAACAAGAAGAGCTAGAGATCATTGAAAAGAATTCATCTGAACAAGAAAATACAGTACAAACAATTATCAGTCCTGAAGAAATTTTAGAAATTCAAAAATTCAATGAGAAAATTTATGCTGATAAAGTAGTTACAGAATATATCGCAGATATTGTAAATGCAACACGAAATCCAAAGGAATATGATCTGGATTTAGAAAATATGATAGAATTTGGAGCATCTCCTAGAGCATCAATTTGGTTAATGAGAACTGCAAAAGCAAATGCCATGCTTAATAGAAGAGGCTTCATTATTCCAGAAGATGTCAAAGCTGTTGCACACGAAGTTCTTAGACATAGAATAATTTTGACATTTGAAGCAGAAGCAAATGGAATTACCTCTGATAAAGTAATTGACTTTGTTTTAGAAAAAATCAATCCGCCTTAGGTTTAGGCCATGACAGAACTCACAGAACTCTTGAAACAGGTAAAAACCCTGGATATTAAGACCAAAAATATCGTTGAAGGCATGGAATCTGGTGCCTACAGGTCCAGATTTAGAGGTGGAGGCATTGAATTCTCTGAAGTCAGAGAATATGCAGCTGGTGATGATGCACGAAGAGTAGATTGGAATGTCTCAGCTAGATACAATGATCTTTTTGTAAAAGAGTTTGTTGAAGAAAAAGAGCTTAACGTCTATGTTGTAATGGACATGTCTGCAAGTAATGACTTTGGTTTTGTGAAAAGTAAAAAAGAACTTGGATTTGAAATAACAGCTTCCCTGATGTTTTCTGCTCTAAAGAATAATGATAGGGTCGGATTGGGCCTTTTTACAGATTCTTTGGAAAAATTTGTTCCTGCAAAAAAAGGCAAAAAACACATGATGGAAATCTTAAAAAAATTATTAGAATATACTCCTCAAAGTACACAAACAGATATCTTTAGATCATTATCAGAACTACAAAAAAATCTAAAACGTCGAAGTGTTGTATTTGTTGTTTCAGATTTTATGTCAGATTCATTCGTAAAACCATTACAATATCTGAAATTAAAACATCAAATTGTTTTAGTAAATATCTCAGATATTCGTGAAACAGAAATTCCTCAAATTGGTCATGTATATTTAGAAGATGCAGAATCTGGAGAACAAATTCTAGTAAATACTTCTGATAAAAAATTCCAAGAAGAATATTCTAATCTTATCAAGAAGACTAGAGAAGGAACTGAATACGAAATGAAAAAACTAGGAGTTGATTTTTTGAATCTTTCAAATGAAGAACCATTTGATGTTACATTTAATCGCTATATCCATACTAGGAGGAGAAAATAGATGGAAATCCATTTTGAATATCTTTATGCACTGTTTTTACTTTTGATAATTCCTGGATTGTATGTTCTTTATTCAAAATACAATTCTGAGAAAAAAGATTCTATCATGAAATTTAGTTCATTAAAAATTGTAAAAAAATCCGTTATGGGCAAAAACTTTCTGCGAAAACATTTGCCATTTGTTTTGATGATGGGAATTCTTGGATTGGCAATAGTAGGACTGGCAAATCCTCAAATCCCAACACTATCAGTTGAAAATGGCATAAATTTGAGCATAGTTTTAGATGGCTCTGAAAGTATGGCGGCCACAGATTATGAGCCTACACGCCTGGATGCAGCAAAAAATGCCATAAATAATCTGATTCTCAAAATGGGGCCTCAGCACAATGTAGGAGTTGTTCTCTTTGAATCAGGTGCCACGACTGTTTCTTATCTTACACCTGATAAAGAAAAGTCAGTTAATGCAATTTCATCAATAGAACAAGGATTAGGTGCTACAGCAATTGGAGATGGACTTGCACTTGGAGTAGATATGGCTTCATCAATTCCTGACAAGAAAGGTGTAGTGATCCTACTTAGTGATGGAGTACATAATTCTGGACTAGTAACACCAGAAGAAGCAACAGAATATGCAAAAATCAATGGCATTCAAATTCATACAATTGGATTAGGTTCCGTTGAACCTGTTTTTCTAAGAGATGATATCTATGGTGAACCACAGTATGCAGAATTAGATGAAGAAACACTTGTAATCATTGCTCAACAAACATCTGGAAATTATTACAAATCACTTGATGAACAAACACTAAATGAAATTTTTGTCAATCTTAGTTCTAATCTTGCTTATGAAATTGAATATTCTACAATAAGAGATTGGTTTATAGCTGCTGCAATTGGATTGTTGCTGATTGATGCTTACATAATTTATGGTAGGTATAGAATTGTCGCATAATTCATTATTTTTTAACAAAAAAATTATTGGAATCTTTCTATTATTGCCCCTCATAGCTGTCAATCCTGCATTTGCAGAATCTGTAGAAATCCAAATGGATTGGTTAATTGAAGGACAACTTGAAAAAGAACATGTTACAACACAAGAAGCTGAAATAGTTTCTAGTTATGAAAAACTCGTTGTTGAAAATACAGAATCTACAAAACCAATTTATGAAAAATTCATTACCGGAAACAAGTATTCTGTTGGGGATTATAAAATCACAATTGATTCTGAAGAAGGTCAAGCTCTAAATGAAATGTTAATTGAACAACGGGATATTAGACAAGAAAGTTTTAAACATAAAATAAAATATTATGATAGATTTTCTGATGGCTATATCGAAATTGCAGAAGCTCTGTTAGATCCAATTGGTGACAGTAAATATTTGATAAATGGACGATCTCTTGATTATAATCCAAATTCAAATTTAGAATTATTTGTACTTGAACGAGGTTATAGCATGGATAATTTGGAAGCAATTCCAAATGACATATTCACGCCTAAAGAATTCACGCTTGGTAGACAACTCATGGATGAGGCTATACGTAGTGGCGAGGGTGAATTCGATCTAAGAGAATACTCTCCAAATTATCTCTTACTCACTAAAGAACAAATTCAAGAAAGAATGAATGATGCATTTTCGGAACAGACTTTACAACTATTTGACGGTATGCTATCTGGTGAACAACTTCCACCTGGCAAATTCCCTGATACTGGTATAGCTGTTTCTGTACCTGCAAGTGAACCAGAAAACATCTTTGATAATTTCAAATTTGAAAAACCAAAATTCGAAAACACAAGACATGTACGTGATTCATTACAGAGTAATCCGTTCCAAGTAACTGCACCTGCACAAAGCTTTGAAAATATTTCATTGCTATTGATTATTCCAGTATTTGTTGCATTGGTAGTGTTTGGATATATGTTACGCAAAAAATTATCTGGAAGAAAATATGAAGAACCACTATTACAAGTATCAAAACCACAAACAGACTACAGAGAATTAACTCATCAAATGATAAACAAATCTCAAAGTCTGTTTGAAAATAATCAAAGAAAAGAAGCATTTGAAATACTCAGTCAGGCAATTCGATACTATTACTCACAAAACATGGAAATTTACAAAGAAATGACAAATCAGGAATTACTTCGTGCACTTGATGAATCAAAATCTAATGCATATGGTAAGGTAAGAGATTGGTTGTTGCTTTGTGGAAGTGTAGAATATGCAAAGTATGATTCAAGTGATGCTGACTTTAGAGATGCACTATCAAAATTCGCAAAGGAGATCTCTATATGATGAATATCAAAACTAGTTCATTATTTGGAATTATTACTCTATTACTTGTAATTTCGCTTCAAAGTCCAGTTTTTGGTGAAACTTCTGAGGCTAGTATCTTCCCTGATTGGGTAAGACAGTCAACCTCTATCTGGATAAATGGACAAATCTCTGATTCTGAATTCTTAGCACTAATTCAAAATATTCTTGACAAAAATATTTTGCCTGATGAAATAGAATCCGAAGAAATTCTAAAAAATACTGCACGTACTGTAATTCATGATATTCCAGAATTATATGAGGAAAAAACCTCCGAATTAATTCCTCATTGGGTAAAAGATAGAGCAGAGTGGTGGATTGATGGAAAAATAGATGATTTACAATTTCTTAGAACAGTCCATTACTTGAGGGAAGTTGGATATCTAGAATATAATCCTGAACAAAGTATTTTTTCTAACGATGAAACATTTCAATCAAGTCTTGAAAAATATTTGTTAAATGACAAAGAAATTTTGAATATTACAAAAGAAACAAAGTGGAGAATATTTTCTACTGAATATGAATTTGAAGAAAAAGAAGGTGTTGTAGATTCCGTTAAAATTACCTTTAATGACATTACCAGAGTATACGAACCAATTTTTTACAAATTTAAAATCCCTACACTAACAATGCAAATATCTGAATTTAACAACAAAAATGATTTAGATGACTACTGGAATTCTTTTGAAAATAAAGACAAAGTATTCGAATCTGCATATCTTAGTGGAAATCCAAATAAAAATTCTGAATGTTTGTTTAATTATACATCAGAGGGTGCATTAACATCATGCATTTATGAAAATTTTATAGTACATGTTATCATATTTGATCAACATAACGAACACTACAATTATGATACTTCTAATTTAATTTTGGATAAAAATGAGCCTACAACTAGATTTATGAGTGAAATTTTGAAAAAAATTGCTTATTACAATAATGATTACATTAACTCTCAACTGTATAATATTCTACAAGGAAAGATTCAGGAAAACATTCCACAAGAGTCTTCTAATGTAATTCAAACTGTACCCAAGTCTATTGAACCAGAAAAATCTGCAATTCAGGGAGTAGATAATTTTTCATGCATTCGTGATGATTTTGGTTTAGTAACAATCTCTGGTCAATATCATAATGATAATCTAAAACGTTCTCAAGTAGAACTTTCAATATCCTTTGTAGATGCCAAAGGGAATGTTGTAGGAAAAACTAGTACGACTTTTACTGATCTTCAAGAATTTGAATCAAAAAGATTTGTAGGCCATTCAAAATGGAATGAAAATTTTAGCTTCTGTGAAATTGAGATAAAGTGAAAGATCTAATGGTACATTTATCGAATGAACCATTTTCATTATATTCAAAACCGTGTTTTACATATCATATGGCAAAAAGTATAGGCACAATGGCAATTTTCGCGTTTATGATGATTTTAACATCTACAATTACAATGTCAACTGTTTATGCTGATACTGGTTTTTCTAATGTAAAAAAATCTGCAGGAATTATAATGAAATTCTGTGCAAATGAAACTTTCAAACTACAAGATTGTCATGAAAGATATGAAGGAATTGGCTGGACTGATAGAATTAATGTTTTAATTTATGCTCCTGGATGGAATGAAGACACAGACAAAATAGAACAAATTGGTTCAACTTCAAATCCTATAGATGTGTATACTGATGCAGCACGTGTAGATGCTGTTGAATTTTCAGAAACTGGCCCTGATACTGGAGTCTTTATGGGCGTTGTAAAACTAACTGGTGCAATGAGATACCTTG
The DNA here is from genome assembly GCA_010016025.2 of Alatinidae sp. Z8VKAUB7J3. Classification (NCBI taxonomy): domain Eukaryota; kingdom Metazoa; phylum Cnidaria; class Cubozoa; order Carybdeida; family Alatinidae; species Alatinidae sp. Z8VKAUB7J3. Next base: position 10,560,579 of record JAAAKM020006971.1, on the reverse strand, counting down.
TTCATGACACCTTTATCACTACAGTAAGAACTCCTGGAATGACTATGGATATGGATATGCCTAATAGAGCAATTTCAACACATGATCGTGCTGTAATGATTGCTACTTCTCCTCAAGATGGAAGAGTTACAGTTGATTGGGAATACAATGAAGATGAACATGTCTACAAATCTGCACATTACGGATGGCAAATTGGTCAAGTAGAATTCCATAAAGATGCATATGATATCAATGAGAAAGTAACATTCTTCATAAGAGATACCGACTTATGGAAACATCATAGAGAATTTTTCACAAATTATGTTAAAGTATATTCTGACTCTGATAGAGCTGGAATACACGTTGGTGTTCAATTTGTAAAAAATATGGAGCATGCAACTATTCAAAATGCAGTTTATGAACGTCATTTAACTGAACCAGCTGCAAGTTCATTAACAAAGTATACTCCTGATGGACAATGGAAAACATATCTCTGGACTGAACCAGGTGGTGTAATAGGAGTTGATCAAGATTACAAATTTAATTTGATGGCTCATGATGGATTAACTGACATCCATGAAATGGGATTGTCATATGATATGGATATCTACCTCAATGGTGAATTAATTGAATCAAGAAATGATCAATATTGGGTAGATGGACAAGGTGTAGAACCTATTACTTTTGAACAAAGAGGCTCTGCAAAAATTGTGATATCTAACATCTTTGATCAACCTGGTCAAGAAGTAAACTTTTCATTCCAAGTTGCACCTGAAGCAATACTAGAAGAAGTTGTGCCTAGACATGGTGCTTTTGAGGCAGGAAATGTTCCAAACTACTTTGTAGGATATGAACATCCTCACTACATCAACTATCTTCCAGGAGAATTCTTCATGACTACTGATGATTCTTCTCAAGAACAAAATAGACTAAGAGTTGCAAATGGTGATGCAATTTACATTGAATATGAAGACATTACTTTACCAAGACCATATACACAATCTGATAGAATGGAGATAGTTGCAAATGCAATAGTATTTGATACTGGAATTCAGATGGCTTCAGATGATTCAGAAATATTTGTTGAAACTCCAAGAACTACAATTACTCCTGTTTCAGCCGATATTGATATTCCAAATTGGGTAAAAAAGAATGCAATGTGGTGGTCTGATGGACAAATTAATGATCCAGACTTTGCAAAAGGCATCGAGTATCTAGTTCAAGAAAATATCATTGCAGTTCCAACTACTGATGAAGTAATTGATGAAGAAGCAAACATCACATCAATTCCTATCTGGGTAAAGAACAATGCATCATGGTGGTCTGAAGGTCATCTTACTGATGTAGAATTTGCAAATGGAATCAAATTCTTAATGGCTTCTGGATTAATCAAAGTCTGAGAATTTTTGTTAACTTAAAATAATTTACAAAGTTTTGATTGTCATGAATCAAAAATTTTTTCTTGGATTATTTTCTATAGCTCTTCTTTTTGGTTCAACACAGCTAGCATATGGTGGCGGTTCTGGCAGTGAAGAAAGTGATGTTCTTTTTATCAATCAAAATTATTTCAAAGTACAACTAGAAACAAGTCCTTCAATTTTAGAAGGAAATGAAGAACATGTTACTTTTGATATTACTACAATCAATGATGATACTGGGCAAGTAGTTTTAGGTGCTGAACATAGAGTTGAGATCTTTGATGGTCAAGGAAACTTAATTGTAGAATTTGATGCATATTCTCCTGGAGAGAAAATAGAGACATTGATTGTACCTAGTCAAAATCTAAATCTCTTGGGTGAAACTGCTGAAAATGATGCTTGGTTAGCCTCAAAGGACTCCCCTTTGACTATAGAGGCTCCATTATTTCTACAAGGTGGCTTGATTGATGTGCAAATGACATTGCTATCAATTGATAATGAACCTGTATCTGGAGCTGATACACCATTTCAAATTTTGTTTACTATGGGCGAATTCATACCATTTTCTATTGACATTGATGATGCAAGTTATGATTTGATGTTTGCAACATATTTTGATAAAATAGAAAATTTTGATTACAATCAAAGAGACAAAAAACTTACTGCACAAATGCCATTTGATTGGAATGAAAATTTTATAGAATCAATACCATTTGTTCATGCTGAATATTACATCCCAAAAACTGTAGATATCTTTGAAAACCATGAAATTATTTTGACTGTAAATGATCTTTCTTATTTTGGTACAATTGATCGTTCCGGCGATGAAGAAATTGTAGTTCACTTTTTGCTTTCATCAAAAAAATTACTAAAAATGATTGATGAAAATCCTACTGAATTAAATGATAAAATGATTTTTGGTATTCAATCAGGTAAACAACGAGATGTTCAAAAAATTGATGCATCACTAGAAGATGGTGATAAAATTATTCAATTATCTTCTGAAGAAGATTGGAAATTTCACTTATCTTTATCTCCCAAAGGAAAAATTAATCCTGGTAATGATATTACGTTGCATATAGAATTTCATGATCCAATTTCTAATGTGATCATTCAACAAAATGTTTATGATCTAGATATTTTCCTTAATGGTAAAATTATAGAATCAAAACAAGGATTAGAAGCATATGATGGAACTGATTCTGTTAAAGTAAATTTTGATCAAACGGGATCTGTGCTTGTAAGAATTTCAAATGTAAATAATTTTGATACTTCAGGAGAATTTTCATTTAGAGTTTCTGAACCAAAAGAAGATTTGATTGGTGATTACTTTGTAGATATTACGCTAGACTCATACTTGCCTGGATGTGAGAATGATGATTCTTGTTACATTCCTGCTAGTTTGAATATTGAGTCTAATCAAGTTGTATTGTGGGATAACAAAGATAGTTCGGCTCATACTGTCACATCTGGAACTCCTGATGAGGGTTCTTTTGGCATATTTGATAGTGGGGTTATGGCCGCAGGAGAAAAATTCTTCTTCAAATTTAAAGAAAATGGCATTTATGATTACTATTGTACTCTTCATCCTTGGATGGTCGGTTCCCTTATTGTTGGAGAAACAAAACCTACTGTTCCTGAATGGATAAAGAACAACGCAGGTTGGTGGGCAGAAGGTGCAATTGATGATGATGCATTTATCCAAGGAATTCAATTCTTGATAAAAGAAAATGTCCTACAAATTCCTGCTACATCTGTAGGTGAAAGTACAGATTCAAATGAAATTCCAGCATGGATTAAAAACAATGCAGGTTGGTGGGCAGAAGGTGCAATTGATGATGATGCATTTATCCAAGGAATTCAATTCTTGATAAAAGAAGGAATTTTACAAGTTCAAAATTGAAAAATCTTATTATACAAATTTCATTGAAACTAAACAACTAATGTTACCATTAAGAGATGAAAATCCCCATCCACCAGGATTCAAACCAAAAATAACAATTGGACTGATCATACTCAATGTTGTAATATTTTTCTATGAAGTAGCTGTTACTGGTCAATTTTGGGAATTTTCGAATCAAAGAGCTGCATTCATGTTTTTTGAATGGGGTGCTGTTCCTAGTTGTATTACTGGTTTCTCAACAATGATTCAACCAGGAATTTCTTGTCCTGACACTCCATACTTTTCATTATTTAGTTCAATGTTCATGCACGGTGGTTTGATGCACTTGGGTGGTAACATGTTGTTTTTGTGGATATTTGGTGATAACATTGAACTAAAGTTTGGCAAAGCAAAATTTCTTTTAATTTATCTTGCATGGGGAGTTGGTGCAGGCCTAGTGGGCCCGACATTGAAACTACCCTAAATAAACAGAAAAACCACCAAACAGGCTAACTAATAAATAAAGGGCAGCCGGGGGGGTCCAAGGGGTGAATTTAGATGCCAGGCCCAGAAGCAAGCCATGAGGGAAGCTCAACCGCTTAGCACGACCACCTCTCGCGGATTGTAGAAAGAAGGAAAGAATCTGCCGACAATGAGAATCTCTTTGGCTCCCCCCTCCCCACCTTTCTCCCTTAGTTTTACAACAGTCGCTTAGCCAGATAACGCGGTAATAGCCTCCGTTTGACTCATGTTTGCTTTTTATTTGTAAGTTGTACGAGAAATTCGAGAAATACGGTTCAAAGAAATTTCATTTTCAAATCAACCAGTGGACAACATTCCTAATGCATGCCAACGGTGATAGTATGACGTTTCCGATCCTGAGTAACACTCGTTCAACTCAAACGAATGGCACTAAATAAACATGGAAACAAATTGGTGATATGCGTAAAGAAATCCAAAGAAAATATTCTCTAACCATTTATTATACGTTTCAAATTCCCGTAAAATGTCACCATACATTACAATGCATTCTAGTCAACCTTTTTACGATGCCTCATTATTTTAAGTTATCGATGTTTAGATGGAAGGCATGTGTACATTTACCTTCAAAAATAGGACAGTGCTTATGCTAGAGAAAATGCAAAGGCAATGGCCATGAACTCTCGATAGTCTTGTTTTATTGTCCAATGTACATAACGAGACGTAGTAACTTTTCATGCGATCGTGCGAACTTTCTACAATGAGATGTTGTAGGTATTCCCACTTGTGCAATAGGACTGTTCAATAGACTTTGAACTCCAACTTTCCAAACAGAATAAAACAGGATTTTCGACATTCTGCTACGTTATGAGTAAACGAAGTAGCAGCGGTGAGAAGTCAATCGAGAAGTAATATATGGTGTTACAAGGAACGTTCGCTGCAGTATAGTTCACCTTATGGTAATTTCTTACGCTGAGTTACAGAGCAGGTCTTTAGTGGATCTTCGTTCGAGGAGACGGAAGTACTACAGGGCTCGACACTCACGTGCCAATGAGCTAGCTTGGTTTGTCCCGCATCTTTGGAAAGGGAAAGAAGCAACCATGGCTATGGTTTTGGAACATTTTGGAGATAGCTGCCCGAAGGCACTGTATCGTCCGAAAGGTATGTATTCATTCATATAAGTGACTTTTGGGACAAGATGAAGGCGTTAGAGGATTTTCAGATGGATTGAGCTCCTAAAATTAATAATGGGGGTGAACGTTAGTCTCCAACAGGATTTTTCTCCTTCTGTATGGAATAACAGGGGCGTATGCTGCCTCATCTTTCTCAAGATTTACTACATCTAGCACTCAAAATTCCCAGTCTTGAAGATCCTAAGGCATTCTTCCACTTTGACTTCAGTTGTTTATAACAAATTTATATAGCTGGACGCACAGACAAAAAAGTGTATGTAGGGCTATGTGTATATGAGAATACAGAATACTGTGAAGCCTTTTATGCTGTTCACTTAATGTACATTTGGTTTCCTTGTTGTGTTGCACACCACTACTATTGTACTATTAACTTCAAACATTGACCATATTAGTATTTTATTTCTAATATAACAAAAGTCAGTTTTGTTAAAGTGGAGGACATTTTACTTAATGGACTGGGCTAATGGGGATTTCCTCCAAGTTAGATGGGGTGGAAGCTCGTATTGGTAGACAAGGTGACAGATGGGGGGATTGACCCTGGAGGATGCATGTTACATTCAACTTATTTTCATTCTTAGTTAAATTCCTTGTATTGGTTCCGATTAAATTTGGGCTTTCATTTAATTCTTTTAATTGCAGCTAAGCTATATATTATTATATTCTAATCATTTTAGCGTTTGAAAAGTTAGTTCAACATTGTATTCCAATTAATTATATTTAAGTTCAACTTCTTTCAACTTGATATATTTCCATGAGAAACACATTTGCACGGTTGAAAACGCATACCTCAAAACACGCCTTGCAAAGCTACTGGTGATTGGCATTTCGTGTTTCACTAGATTGTGTACCTGACCTAAAGCACACGTTTGATATCAAATTAATTGTATTCATCTTTGTCATAACATTAAAGCATTCTTCCTAAGCAGTAGAACTTATACTCTTCTTCACAAGTAGAAGGGTAAGGCCTTCCTAAATATATGGGTGTACTTTTTGACTTTAGAGCTCATAAAGACCCGATGCCCTTTGTCATCACCAATGAAAAGCAAGTAAACTATCCACTGGATCATGGTGGCGTTATACTAGTTCGTCCCCCCCCCAGGCAGGTGGGGTCCAGCATTTTTTTAAAAATTGTTTAAGTGGAGGTTGGCTCGAATCCCATTTACAGGTGGGGGTGACCTCTAAAGTTGGGGTTGATATTTGCAGGTTGGGGCTGTCAACCATAGTCTAGTATTGTTGTATTAGCGATTTTGGTATACCTAACTTAAGGAAAGTTTTTTTAAGAAGGTGGGTGTTTGGGTTGTTTTTTCTTCAAGGAAGTGGCATTGTGAAACCTTTCAACTGATAAAATGAAGTGCCATTGTGTAACTTTTCAACTCATGAAATGTTTCAATGGGCGAACTCTAAACCAGTGTTCCATTTTCTATTTACACTATTGGTTGGAAGCGGTGATTTGAACTTAGTTGGGAATTTATGCCGCAAAATTTCTTCCAGGTGGGGGTTTTCTATGTAGGTAGGGTTGATTTTTTTAGGTGGAGGTGGAGGTCCAGAGCTGTACCTGGAAACATGTTTGTACTGTATTTGTTCTATTGTTTTTATGCAAAGAAAAATGCACCATTGATAGATTGATTCATAATGTTGTTTACAAGAGTGTTAGCTACATGGCTTCAGAATCAAAGTCAATCCATGAAGTCCTCAAAATATATGACCAGATTAGTAATTCCCTCAAACATGTTTTAATTTCTGTATTGAATGGGTGGGTATCAGGATATCCTACTAGAACCTCCGAAGTAAGAATACAGACTGCCCCTGCTACCCTCTGTTTGTTTGCTTGCATTTTGGTTGTAAAAATTGAAAAAAAGTTTTACTAATACATATAATACATATCGTGTAAAAATTGAAAATGGATGTGCTTTTAGCTTTTCGCTTTTCATTAAATTTGTTTGCAAGTGGGAACTAGCAATGACGTGGACACGCTAGCCTTACAATTAGTTACATTTTTCCTGGTGTTTGTACCATTTTATATTGTAAGTGATTTCTTCTTTCTTTTAGATTCTACTAATCCAGAATGACCAAGATGTAAATACTGTACATTTGCTTGTAAAGATCTGCTTGTTGAGGAGTTAACAATTGGCTTTAGAAGTAAGTGAGTAGAATATATCATGCATGTCCTTTCTATGTGTTTTTTCAAACACTTAAATGCAAATCAAGCCTGGAGCTGAGTGGGATCAGGTGGGGCCAGCCCCCATTATTTAACATGTCTCTCCAAAGGTATCTTTCAGTCCTTTCAGATGTCAACATGAAGCATCATTGGAGCCATTAACATACAAATTTTTGTATTTTCCATTTAGCAGCTGATCTTAGATGCCAAGTGCTCTCCTTGCTGTAAGGCTCAGAGTCCGACCCCCTCCCCTTAATAATTTATGCCAGCTCCAGGGCTGAAATACTTACATCCCATTGCAATACATGGCAATTACATAAACAAGGATGCTACTGCATACAGCTTAATGTACATTAATCATTGTCAACAAATGAAATGAAATATACGACAGAATTGTCATATTCATCACTGAAATGAAAATCAAGCAAGATAAGAAGATGAGATGTGGCTTCAGTTTTCTAAACATACAATGTAACCATTGAACTGTCAGGAGTTGCAAATAAATATATCAGGATCTTGTGATAGAGCTTGTCATTTTGTTTCAGACTTCTTCTCATTCTCTATCTGAAATCCCACTTTCATAAACACCATACATATAACATTTCATGAAGCTTTTGAAATATTCATATTTTGAAGTATAACTACATAGCAAATAACAAGATGCTAAGTATCACCTAAAATTCAGTTTCTTTGGCATACTTCCAGACACTGGGTTTTGGTATAAATTTAGCCATATAATTGCAACATCAGCATAATTTTATTGCTTGTTGCCATTAAAAGCCTTTGGTTTGAAATAAAGGAATGACTAAGATAAATACTCTTCCCCCAGTGTAACTGTATGTCAGGTGGCAATTGAAGCTCTATCAAAAACCCTTTGCTTACCAGTCACAGTCTTCTACAGAGCTGAACAACTGCAATATGTACATAAATCCGTGTGAATCTTTGTTCTTATTTGATTGGTTGCCTGATCCAATACGACCCACAAAACCGCAAAGCAAACAGATTAATTCAGTCACTGGTAGGAAAAATATTAAAAATAATGGATCAGGCATTTAACCTGCTCCTCATGGCAAAATATGACCATAGAGACTGAAATTTTTTAACTTTGCCCTTTATTTGTAAACAGTATTGTTTATAGAAATGTTTATGTAGAAAATATTTATATTACATTTTAACAATTTTGAGAATCTATAGAAACTAAAATATCTATACAAGATGTATCACCTTAATCAACCTGTGATCTACAACATATTTAAACACATTTATGGTATACTCCTATATAAATTGCAAGGCTAGAAATTGGTATAAACATGCAAGCTTTGTGTTTTTATGGGCATTTACTGATACTAGATTGTCTCCATTCCACTCCGACTTAGGGAAGAGAATTGAATAGTTAAGTGATTAGAAGGATTTACTTGCAGAATTCTATACACCAGATCAATTTTCTTTATAAAACTTTTTCTGCTCATTCCCGTGCAAAGAATACTGCACAATACTGCACCACAATGACAAATTTTTAGAAATTGCTTAACAAATTATGCATGCTGGCAAGAAGCAAATTTATGACAAAATCATTGGCAGGAATGTTAGTTAATGCGCATGGTTAAATATAATCTTAGTGCAGTATGCTATACATTTACTATACATTAAAATAAATTATGTGGGAGTAATATGTGTCCTATGTAGGAGTGACATTTATATCAAAAGGCTATGAGAAAGCTACATAGAACATAAAAGAAGCAATATTAACAATAAGCAATAAGATAACGTGCACCTAAATATTTCTGATAAGCTTGATAAAATTAGATGAAATGAGGGCTGGGAGCCACTGGGTTTGTGGAAACGGTGACCTGCTGTGGGTGTGCTCCTGATATTGATAGCATTGTATTTTTACAACTGGATGGCATGAGAATATGAAGGAAAAAGTGCCCAGAGTTTCAAAGAAATCTTAAAATTAGTAAATTCATGTAAATTACGTAAATAAGCCCAATGCAGTGTTTTAAAGTGTCAAAGGGAGTCATAAGTCAATGCATAAGAATATATACTTGAGAATACATAGAAGGGCACATAAAGAAAAACAAATTCTCAACAGGAAGGAAAAACTCCAACATATTTATACATATAAATACATACATAGTGCTATCAGATAAAACCGAGTGTAACCATCCTTGTATATACTCATTTATCCCCCTCCTCTATTCTGTCAACGAATTGTCTTGGTTTCAAGCAATAGTGCGTGTCATTTGAAACCATTCTTCTACAAGGCATTATGAGTTGTACTGATAGCTTGTTTATTCTTCAATCATAGTTCAATGGTTCAATCACTTCAGGATCATAAAAATTGTACAAACAATATTTATAAATTATAGAAAACAAAATCAGACAGAGAAAAATGCATTTCAAACCTAAATTCTAGGGTCTCAGGCTAGTGGCAACCTTTTAACCAGTTGTTTACCAGCGACTTGCATAGCCCACTGGAGGTTTGAGACTGGCAAGGTATGCAGTTATTGGTAAATTGAAATGAGAAATCACATGCAAAATGATACATAGACGTTCTCCCCCCTCCCCTTCCCCCTCCCCTCAAACAATGCAAAAGGGGCTCAGTTGTGCAAATGAAAAGCAATTCAAACAAAGCACTATATTCTATGTATTAGCCTACAGTTTAGCGCATGGATGTGAAAAACAAGCATGGGGCAAAATGAACAAGGGAAACAACTAGACAGAATTATAAACCTGCTAAAACTTCCACTGGTGGTATGTAGATAATCCTAGATTCAACAATAGTGGGAAACTCCCACATTATTACCTATCCTAAAGGAACACTATACTGATAGAAAAAATTAGGAACATAAAAAGCCATAAAACAAGCCATAAAAAACAATAACATTTCTTCAAAAAATTAACATTACCAGTTGCATTGTTGGTTGGTGTAGAAGCCTGTATTTGTCATGCACTTGATCAAAAGTTATCAAAAACCTAGCATAAGAGCAATAGGAATACTTTGGACAAATCAGTAGCAACTAAGGGGAGACTCAATCAGCTCACAAAAATTGAGAATATAAACTAAATAGTCATTATTGTTATTGCCCACCAAATACCATTAGCCATGCTTTGCATAATTCAATTGTATCCAGTCCAGACATTCAGATGATGTGTCAGTGACTCTTAAAATTGTTGGTGAAGCACGAAACTTCTTTGATCTTAGTATCAGAAAACATGGGGATACAGGATGAATAAATGCAGCCCTTACTCTTCATGTAGGACTACTTTGTTCAAGAAACCATGCATAAGATAGATCTTGATTTTGACCAAGCTCATAACTGGCATCTGTTCTACTATAGATCCCAGGTAAAAATTGCTAAATATCAATTCTTGATGTTGTATAAATTAATAATTACTTAATTGATGTGAGGAATAAACTATGAGGCATACACTATTAGTACCCGTTACAGAATCCATACTGTACACTTCCTTTCTATTTTTATTTACACAAATGAGCCTTCTAAAATGTGTTGCTCACCAACTTGGTGTGGATTATCATAATATAACTTGACCATCACCTCTTTACATAATGCTAGATACTTTATTTACTTTATGTTATTCTTTACTCTTGTAAGGTAGTCCTCAAAAAGCGATGAGTTTTATTCTATATTGTATTTATTGAAGATGAGAATACATTAGTGCATACATTCAAGATTTTAGACGAAGATTTTAGAATTTTAGTTCAATACGAATCTAGTTGTGCATGGTCATCACATATTGACAGTAGACGGGGGTGTGGACAAAAATTTTTAAAATGAGGTCAAAAATCAATGTTTAGAATCAACTGCAACTTATATACAGTACAATATGTAGGGTAATACAATTCAAACAATAGTCAGCTATTCAAAGTCATGGCAGTCCCCTACATGCCTTCCAAGCTTTTAAAAATTTTACCCTCATTCTCCTGCTCAATGACAGTGTTATTGCCAACATCTGTATTGCCCTTCTTCACACTTCTTCAAGCCTTGATTGTTATCCCATAGAAAGATGCCCTTAAATTGAAAAAATGACTTCCTATTCTTGCTAGGTGGAGTGAACATAACAACATAAGCAAATTGCTTGACACTGATTCCCTATTCTGACAAGCTTATCATATTGCTTTTAGTGGAAAGTAAGATATTTCACATTTGCCCCCTTTTCGTGCCTTTTCCACTTTTAGTTTCAATCAATCCGTTTATTATTATTTGATGATTCTATTATTTACAATAGATAAGTCTGCAATAACAAAATGGATATCTTGATTATTATTAAATCAAAATAAAAAAATGCTCTTAAATTTAAAAGAAATGACTTCATATAAATTCAAATACCCAAATATTCAAATCATTTTTTCAACATTCTTTTTTACAGTGTCTCACATACCCAATATATATATATATATATACAAGATTTATAAGGAGGAACACACATTCTCTGTATAAGCCAACCACTACCCCCTCCCTCCCTCCTAATTTAGTTTACCAAGTTCTTTTTTTCTTTACACAGTCATTTAGGTAGGCCAGTTGAATTTGGGTAGAGGGAGCCATATTTCAATATACATACATTATATCATCACTTCCAAAGGCCAGAAAATGGTTGGGATCATGAGCTAAAGTCCAATTGTCAATTTTGCAGTTAAAGACACAGTCCACCCTTCCCTAACCTAAGCTATAGGCCTTGTTGTATATATATTATATACAAATCAATTGAGAAGAAGGTTGATAGCAAGTTACACATATATTTGGCTGCTGCATCAGGGGCAAATTCTAATGAACAAATTCATATTGAACACTACACCCTCTTCCTCCCCAGCTATATATGTCCACGAGTAGGTACACCTTGCTAATACTAGACTGTTAGCTTAATTTTTGGCATTATCTCATTCATCAAAATGTCTTAGCATACACATCATTTCCCAAAATTATAAAACGTAAAATTTATAATATATAGAGACTACTGTAATACACAATTAATATAATGTTCCATGGTTGCCCTGTGTAACACACCGGTTGAAAATAATCTAGCCCAAGAAGCATTCAGCCTACAAAAGAAGTAAAGGCCAGTTACTCCGGTAACAATAGCACACTATCTCCCTAAAAGGATAAGAACACTAGCAAAAATTATGGCATCAACTTAAATGTAATAATGAATGTCAGCAAGAGAGGTTTTGATAGAAATTGATAAAGTTAAGTACAATGGGTAGCCTATTCATTTGTATGAGTTTAAAGCTAGTATTTTATTTTGCATGGACATACGTAAAAATTTCGCCTTATAATCAGACTGCGGTCGCGCAAGCATTTACTTCATGGTAAACATTTGAGGTAGCAAGAGTATAAATGTTGAGAAGTTAAAAAAAATTCCGTTAATAAAAAATTTCTTTTATTGGGCCTAGCCGTTATTGTAAGTGTGTTTCTTTTTGAAATGGTCAAACATACCGTCACTTTTAAACCAACATTTCTTACGCTATGACACATTACTTGGATACTTGGAAGTCATTTATTTATAAATTTACTCAAGCAAGTTAATGAAATCTCTTTCCTTGAACAACTGAAAACGTAATATCTGGTAAATTAAAAGTCAAATTGTACAGTACACTTACCATTTGTATCAAAAGTGAAACAAGTTCAATCTGGGATGAATCTCAGCCGCCATCCTTAGTGTAGCATTAAAACGTTTCTTGTCCTACAAGTCAATTTCCCAATGAAAGATTATTAAAATATTTCAACATAAAGATAAATGTCAAGGGCTCAAATGTATCTTGTCTTGGATCAGATATTAAAAACGTAACTGCGGTTAAGTGCTTACAATGTACCCGATACACGTGACAGTGCACCATTTCTCTTTAACAATCTCTAAGTGACATGAAGACCGGTCAAAACTCATTTATATACTCACCAAAAGTGTGTTTCATCGTTCAATTTGATGAACTAATAGTAACTGACAATTCAGCAGTCAATCAATCTCGTCCATATCCTTTGATTTGTAACTTGGTAAAAATTATAAACGTCTTCATCTTAGTGCCAAAAGTCCAATCAGATAAAAAATAACAGCGAATTCATTCCTAGCCTCAACGTTCATCGTAATTTCATAAATGGCTCCATATCTGAGCTTTATAGTTTAGAACTCAACATAATTCCATACCATTTGAACTGCAAAAAAAATCTTCATAGGTAAGGCAGAAAAACCGGCGCTACTGCAGTTTCGTACCCCCCCTCCAAAATCATCGATAATGTATTCGTATTTAAATAAAATTTATAAGACATGTAGTTTATTCTATCGGTGATTTAATGAAGCCTAATTCGTAATTGTCACATACGCTTAACCCAAGATACAGAGGTTTGTAAGTACCGTTGTTGCACTTACCGATTCAAACACGAGCCCGACCGATTCCATGTTTATCCGGCCGAGCACTTACCATGGAAATAATGACAGAGTAAAGGAAGATCAGCAACGTCTCTTCTGGGAGAAAAGGGCTGTAGAGAACTGACTAGATCATCTCTAACAAGATTGCAAAGTCGATTTTGAACACTGCCAAGGCAAGTAAGATTGCTCTGAGCAGCACCTCCCCAGATCTTACAGCAGTACTCCATCTTAGGGCGTATCCGACTTTTATATAGATAAAGGATTAAATTGGGCGTCAGCCACTTTCTGGAGTGGTAGAATGATCCAACCATATTACCAGCAGCTTTGGCAACAGATTGGATTTAAGTATTCCATTCAAAGTATATCTGGAATGAAAGTCAGTCCTAGGAGCTTATCGAGGCAAGGGGCTTTTTCTAGAAGAGAGCCATTTATTTCCGGTTGAGGAAAACAAGGATCTGAACGTTATTGGTGAAGGGACAGAAGCTTGGTTTTAGAGGGGTTGACAGTAAACAAGACACGTATTTCCTCCATTCCACTACATGCTCCAGTTTAGCCATAGACAGGTGTATTGTCCGCATAGATGCCAACAAATGATCCAAGAATGTGATTTGGAAGATTATTAATGAAAATCAAGAAAAGAGTTGGGCCTAGAATAGAACCATGAGGTACACCGACTTTGATACGATGTCCTTAGACTTTTGCCCATTAACAACTACTTTCATAGACCTATTAGAAAGAAATGATTTAATTGTTAAGAAGATATTGCCATATATTCAATAGCTAGCAAGTTTGTGAGGGATTCCTTTGTGCCAGACGTTATCAAAGGCCTTTGATATGTCAAAAGCGACTACCCTAGAAACAAAGCCCCCATAAAGAAATTCAACTATCCTATGGGATATTAAAGTCAGGACACCAGCAGTTGATCTTGCCATACGAAATCCATATTGCTTGCCATTAAGCAGATTGTTCTTGCTGAGGTGATTGACAACTACTTGGTTTATCATGTATTCAAACAACTTACTATCGCCACCAAGGAGACTGATTGGTCTATACTGAGGTGAAGAAGACTGCTCAGCAGTATTTTTGAATATACTGGGCAGACTTATGAAATTTTTCAGGGAGATGGAGAGCATTTCTCTTTTAAGCAACAATCGAATAGCTCTGTAAGGGTAGGATCAAGTTCCGGAAACAGATTCTTGAGGACAATGGCTGGAATATAGTCAAGACCAGTGGAAGGTCAAGACCAAGGAAGTTGATGTCTTTTATCGTCAAGGGTGGAATATTCAGATAGGATCTTGTCACCTTTTTTCAGAGATTTGCTTAATAACAGCAACTCCATAGTCTTGGGGACGATAGAGGAAGGCGCTGTGAAGAAGAGCAGCGCAGAAACACATATAAGGAAGCTAGGGGTCTTTATTTGAAATGTCCCTACCACATGGAAAAACGTCTTTGATGAAGGCGCAAGTTCCATAGCCATGGCGGTCTAGTAGGTCGTATTTAGTGGCTATGGTAAAATAACAAGTAACCTTGTTGAAATCATTAAAATTATTTGATGGGCCAATGACGATTTCACAAACAAACAGGAAGTCATATTTGGTCTCATGTAAATGGATCTCTAGAAAGTTTGAACGCAGACCCCTAATGTTTGTAAAGGAGATTTGATAGTAGGGATCCACTTTGGGAGTTGAGGAACTGGGTCTGAATCTTTTATTTGTCCAAGAAATAGGTATTGTAGAAATATGTGGAGCAGGTCAGTAGATGTAATTTAAGCAGAAAATAGAGAGAATGAATTATCTATCATTGAGAACCATTAAAAAAAAATGGAATCGTAGCAATTCCCCCTAATATGGCATCGAAAGGGCCCAACGGAAACTACTAGTTAGGCCTACTCCAAAGTTCGGGTCCCTGGACTATCAGGCGGATAACGTCAAACTCGGATAAACGTTTACCTCCACCACCTTTATTAGTGACATGGTATCAAAGCAAAAAAGTTACCAACAGCATCTCCACGTACTACTCACAATCAACATCAACCGAAAATGAAAAGAACAATTCTTCTCCTTTCTCAGACACATCGCTCACGGAATGTAAAGACTAAAGGACAAAATAGAGAAAGCAAGCGTTACGAGGCTGCCGAAAGTAAACACAAGGTCCACCTTGTACTGTGCACTACTGTGGATGGCCGCCGGCTCAACTAGAGCTCCTTCGTCGTTTGATGCTGTTGTTTGTAGTACTGCTGAGTGCCCTCAACATCCACGTCATCAGACAAGACAAGGCATGACTGATGGGGGTACCAGCTTAGTCAGGTGTCAGTTTAGTCAGTTATTTTATTGTATTAACAGCAATCCATAAGAAATGTTATTGTTAAAGCGGAACCTCGTATGCCTGAAGTGGTGAGTGGTTTACACCTCGGCGAAGAGCACGGATGTTCATAGAGTTAAGAAAACATTAAACCTTATGTCATTTAAGTACGGCAAACTGTATTTACTTAGCTTTGCCTCTTATTTGTTACGGGCTAAAAATAAATACTAGAATTTTTAGTTACGCCAAGTACCAGGCAAATGCTACATTTTGAGATAATGAGATACGATATTAGATAAACAACTTTTTCGTAAGCTAAATGCAATAAAGTAAAGTCTATAATAGTTCGAGATATTCCTTTTTTAGGATCATTCTTATTTCGGTTGGATATTGAGGATTGTCATAACTATACTCAGAAACTACAATATTTTTGCTGACGTCGACAATTTACTGTGATTTTTTTTAAGTTTATAGCTTTTCGAATTATCTTTTTCTTCTCTAAAAATGGAGATTATCAAAATAGATAGATGTTGTATATGATAATATATGATCAATTGTACATCAGTTTAATAATTACTACGATTGAGATTGACTTACCAGCTTACACAGGCCAATGAAAATTTAGCACCACCATTATCCTCCATTGGAATCAAAATTAACTTACTCTCTCCATTTAGCTCGTAAAATTTACGGTTAGAATATAATATTCAATAGGATCCACACGTTTTAGAAACTCTATCTCCATTTATTTCAACGAAGAAATTGTAGGAGCATATTAGTACGTGCCAAAGGCTGTTTCTAATTTCCCATTTTTTAATTGGTATTTGTATTGATTTCCGATCTAAATTAGGTATGCGAGTCATTATTTTTAATCTCCATTTCTAATTTGAAAGATTGTTTTAATTTGTTTATTGTGTCTTTTCCTTTGTTAGTGCAGAGTCCAGCAGTGTCATTTTTGTTGCTTTAATAGATCTTTTCAAATATGAAAGATAACATTGCTCCCTTAGCCCTTATGTTTATAACAGGTGATTCTTTACCTTTAATTTGCAAATTAATGCATAATACATCTGTAAATATTACGAACGAGGAATGACTTAAAGGATAAAAATTGGTTCCAAATTTATCGATTTAGCAAAAGAGAGTGTGCTACTGTTTTGCCTTATGTCTTGTTCAGTTGTTAGGTTACAACAGCTTTTCTCTGGACTTTATTTTGTATAGTGTTTTCTGTAAACATCTGCATGTAAAAACATGAATTGCCTGTCCTTCTCGGTCATTGTAATTTGTGATTTGGGGAATATATCCTTTCACAGCATTTAGTGACAGTTCAAAGCCAGGAACTAACTTCTGGTATTCGATATCGAATAATTTTGTATCAAAATGTACACATATTTCCCATTTCAGCTGACGTTTTATACATAATTGAGTCAGCTAGTGTGCACGAATCAACGCAACACCTGCACCTAATACTGATATTTATTTAGGCCTTATCTTTTTTAAAAATGGTTTTAAATTTTCACGATGGTTTTCGTTGCACCCTTAGATTTCCTATACAATTGATATAGCACCACTTGAAGTATCCTATTATGATAAAAAATTGTTTGCTGCCAAAGATGCACTTGGATGGACAAATGGGTTAGATGCACTATCTCTGATGAGTATCAGGTTCAAATGCACTATTTCTTAATTAACACAACCATATAGAAGGACATCAAACACTTGATTTTGATAAAGAAGTGGTTTCCATTATGCCAGAGAAAGCAGAAATCTTTTGATTGTCTTATGACAGTTTCTTAAATTTGAATTTTTAATTTGCTATATAACATGATTCGTGTATCAACATAATAGCTAATATCACATGGCTAATTAAAGCTACATATTAAGGAATATAAAATGGTGACGGGTCTATCTTAAATATTCCATTTCCTTACTCGTATCCATGGTCATCTGGGAATCTCTGCTTTAGATACAAGGAAGACGACTGGACGTTATATTCGTTCCGATGATTTCAACATCTTTTCGTCAAATTTTCATCGTTCTATTCTCCAAGTTTTGCACGACTTTAAATTGTCAAATGTCGGCACTCTCTCTTTATTGTTTTACTACACTTCACCATCTACTCAACTCTACTCGTCTACTCTACTCAATTATATTTTTGTTCCCTATGTTTCGTAAACCATTATCATTAAAACTATTTCATATTACCATGTTATTCCTATCTTCTTCAAAAACGACGTTTCCGTGTGCTTGTAAAATTTTCTCCGTAGATGATGCAAGATAGTATCGAAAGCAAAGATGAATATATAACCGAGATGTCTCTCAAATTCGTTTTTATTTCCTTGGTATTTATATTTAAGACAAAAGTGTTGGAGTTTGACGTGCAGGTACATTGCGTTTGTACAATCAAGCTAGGTGTCAAATGTCGGCAACTCCAAAATGTCTCTACATACTCCATTATATGTTCCCGTTTCGTTTAACTAATTTGTATTCGACTTTCACCCTCAGTATGAACTGCAACTGTAATTCTCGTCTTTTATTCAATCAGTTTCAAAGACGCTTAAAGTAGAGAAAAGAAGGGGAAAATATTGCATAGATTATCACCTTAGAATAGAACTCTGGCTATCAATAAGTGTTATGAATGACTGCAGTAACTGGTACTGTATTCATATATGGCAAACATACCGAGATAAGTATTTAAGCTTCGTATGTACTTTGAAAAGCTCAATGCCGGAATCAAGATTCCCTTACGCGACCAAATTGCAAACAGTTAAAAAAAAGGTGTCCAGTTAAAGAGTTTGCAGTATTCATGATGATGCAAGGAGAGCTGGAAACGATGTTACATTCCTCGTATGAGAACCAACTGGGGGCAAGGACAGATGTTATTAGCCCACCAAGACCAAATAAAATACATTACTGCAGACTACAAGAACGGCCAATTCCTAAATTTCTACAGCTATTCAATAATTTTTGGGGGGGATGTAAAGTTCTCTTTTTATGGTAAATAAGCTAAGCAATGCTTAACTAACTTTCTATGTTATAATTTTATGTTAGCAAGACGTGCTCTTTTTAGAATGACTTTATCGGTGCTATTGATGACCTCCTCTAAATTCAGAAAGACGAAAGAGTTTATTATTATCCAGTAAAATGCGGAATGGCTCTTCACTATTATAAAATTTTATTGGGGTGCTACTAGCAAATCAATTAGCTAAAACTAGGCAATTCTGACATTGACCTGAGCCATAAAAAGTTAAATTGAACAGTTGTAAAATTGGTAGCCTAAGGGAGACATTCCTCTAACATTTCCACCACGCTGCTCGGGCAACCCTCCGGACTCTGTAACATAGGTCCGTACAACAGTTGCATTTTTGCAAAGCAAATTGCAAAGTGGTCTTTGGCTATAATTTAAAATCTAAATCAAATATGTGTTGTACTTGTGTGTTTTATTTAATTGTTCATGTAAGCAATTAATGTACTAATTGACAGGCGTGACTAAACAAATCTGATCTTTTTTCAATTCTTTCATCAAACTGCGTTTTGAAATTTCACGTTTGTTTAAATGGCCGTCATAAAATCTGACACAATGCTTTTCATGACGATGTTAATCCTCTCAATTCACCCAACGAAAACAACATCAGAGGATATTTATTTCAGCTATATTTCAGATTAGTTCCAGACAAGATTATGCTGAGTGTTTCTATTGAGACGACCTGGTTGTTTTCAGTGGTTTAAATATAAAATTCGCATAACATACTAGCTTATGATTGTCATTGCTACAAACGTACAGTCCTGGAGATTCAATTTAGAGACAAGTTTCTATTACTATTTGTAAAAGAAGTTTGCAATTTTAGTACGGCTACTTGTTTGTCGTTTCTTGGATATATTGCAGTTTGGCTTAGTAGCCAAAATCTCTTGGATAAACAGCATAGCAACTTGACATGAATTTTAGTATTTTTAATACCATTTAGCAGGAATTTCATAATCAGCCATAAAGAAAAACAACTATTGCATGTGTTACCTACATCCATTGCTTGTGTTTTGCATGAAGACTGCTGTATTGTCCACAATGCAATATCAACCTGCTCATAATAGAACAGGTAAGGTCAAACGATGCTCTCTGGCGTTTGGCTATGGCTTAGAAAATAATGGTGTCCATCAAGTGTAAAACCGATTGAATCTCGCTACTGGTGTCTACAAAACTTTCATTAGGACGTGAATCCAACACACGAGGATTACAAGAAATTCTTATTAGAGCTTGATCTGCGAGTTAACTTTCTTAGCAAATGGCAATAATTCTGCAATTGAATATGTGAAGGGTACGCCTTGCTTCCGTATTTTAAGAGTTGATCCTTTTGGAAGCACATTCGTAAGTACAGTTGTTTATTTGTTCGCCTTACCATTGTTAAAGTCGCCAATTTATTATCACCTCGGGTTTAATGGTACAGCTATCCGAATGAACCCAAATCAGTGATTGCTAGGCCAACCATGGATTTAATCTTGTTTGCAATCCAACGTTTGTTTGTATAACTATTTCTTCCACGAAAATATCTGCGTTCAAACGCTAATGATTTTTGTGTGCACCAGTAAACTTTCTCCCGTTCTTTTGATGGAGACAGAATAGTGTAGCGCTGTATTCTGTGCTATACAGTATTTAATGCATTCGATTACATAACACATCTTACATTTTACGTGAATTCAGTTGTTCAGTACATTACGCTTCATAAACATAACAAAACCTTTTTTTTATTGTTTGGTAATACCCATCGCATTTACAGGGTGCACCAATTTTTAAAATGCAAAACCTGGCATATTTATTAAAGTTAATAATTTAATTTCTGCTTGCCATAACAATGTTCTGCTCATTTAATATTTAATTTGAAAGTTTTCAGGGGTAGCAAATTTTACTTTCTTTTCATCAAATGAAACAAGCAGTTATTTTCGTAGATTTCCTGTTTACATCTCTATCGCTACTGACTTTTTCATAATAAGATACACAATTTCAACAATTAAAATGAAAAATGACAGAATATATCATGGCTTAAAGAACCTTAGAGTATACAGGAATGTAATAAACTGTTAAGACGTATTCCTTTTTAGAGTTACGCTTTTCAAAGTTTGCTGTTCGGTTCACTAGACATGATCGTATTTCGCTGTTCTATGTTTACATGCATGCGGACCTCCGAGATGACTCGTATAGAATTGTTTCATACTAGAAATGTTAGATTATTTATTGGATTTTATAGCTTTTTTTATTTTTGTTATCGAGCTGTTGATATTTGCAGATAATAGTTGGAGTGAAAGACTTCAACTGTATACATTTCAATTGTATCATTATAATTGTTACTATTACTATCCTAAAGGTCGCTGTCTCACTATCTTTAAGATAAATAGGATAGAAAAAGCGACAAGTTTTAATTTATTGATCCCAGACATGTTTCAAAGAAACATTCTTCATCGTCAGTGGTGATTTGTACAAATCCTGCATTCCCTTTTTATACGGATATCATCAATGAGATATTTCCATGGGTAGCTTTAAAAGTATACCAGTGCGTGTAGAAAAGAAAAAGAAATGAATGCATAGGGTTTTATTTCCAAATGTTGTGTAAACAAAGAACATAATGTCTAGTATCATACTGCCTACAGGAATGCATAAATTACATGGAACTTGCATTTCTTTTGCAGAACTTTATTGTTGAGGAGGGATTTAGTCTGGTTGATGTGAAACGCCTCTTTAACGTCTAGTTAATACCGAGTCCGCGTTTTATCAATAATGGTAAATGATTCCGGACTAGCCTCAACCCCGCATCTTACATTTTCCTTAAGATGCTTTGTGATCTGGGTGTCTGCTAAACCCTTGATCTAAGTGTTCAGCCAGGCGGGTCACTAAGTGGCGCATTGTTTGGCCTATATAACAAGCTTTACAGTTTGAACATGCAAATTTATACACCACACATGACTGAATACTTTTAGGTAAAGTGCTCTTGGCTGAAAAGATTATCGAATCCTTTCCGAATTAAAAGCTAATCACACCTTAGAGCCTTCTTTGCGTAGAATCTTAGTTAATTTGTCAATTTTCGAGGAGAGGCATTTGCTTTTCTGCCCTGGAAACTGCATACGAACAAAAATTTCTTGATGTTGCTTTTACTACTATTATCGGAATTGCTGTTGACAGGTTCTTCTTCGCTGTCGTTTTTTGTTCAGATCTACTAACAAATTAACCTCTAAAATTTACCAATATATCTGGTAGCCGTCGAAGACGGGAACTGGTTACGTTTAAGTATTGTAGAGATTTTCTCGAGATCTTTCTCGATGACGTATTGTTAATAGTAAAGGCCCTGAATACCAGACTTTTGATTAATCCTAGCTTGTATGTAATCGGTACATAACTATAGAAATTGGCGCTAGACATTACATTAATACACAAAATTAACGTTGAACATTAATTGACATTTTTGGAATCAAAAAACGTTAATTAAATCCACGTTAATTAGATGCTGAATGTTAATTTTTGAAACGTTAATTTCAACGTAGCGCTAATTTTTGAAAAGTTAATTTGTGCCAAAATTTTATACAAATATGGGCCGCTGTAAAATTTTCCTTGACGGCGGCTATATGTTGAATCTCAAAAGGAAGCATTTGGTTATTTTGCAGTTTCTATAGATTTTGTTCATAGATTTGTATACCATGATACCAAAGCATTGTGTGACTCGCTATTGACAGGATTGAAGGTATACCAAATTTGGAGGGAAATGATAACTAGGAATACATGTCGAACTGCGCGAGTTTAAACCATTTACTTTTAAATTCGAAGACAAATATCAGTAGAGAAAGTACAGAGACGAAGGCACCTGATAATACCGCGGTGCTTTACCTAAGATCTCCAACATGATGCTTTATTTTTGGTGCCCACCTTTTAAACTTTTGTAACTGAATTTTTGGTAATGTTGCCCTTTAAGCCACTTTTATGCAAGTATGCAACATTTTTTGTCATTTATTAACACACGCATTAATTAACGATAGCAGTAAACAACGTTTGATCGTTTGAACGAAGATCAACGTCAATAAAAGTCGCGTTAATTTGTGTACACGTTAATTTTGTGTATTAAGATATGTTCATTGTTTACACAACATTTGCTAAAAAATTCTATGTATTCGTTTCTTTTTCTTTTCTACGCGCACCGGTATATCTTTAAAGCTACCCATGGAAATATCTCATTGATGATATCCGCATAAAAGGGAATGCAGGATTTGTACAAAATCACCACTGACGATAAAGTATGTTCTTCGAAGCATGTCTGGGATCAATAAATTAAAAATTGTCGTGTTTTCTATCGTATTGATATTACTATTATTATTATTGGTTTTATTATTATTATTATTATTATTAATAGTAGTAGTAGTAATAGTAGTAGTAGTAGTAGTAATAGTAGTAGTAGTAGTAGTAGTAGTAGTGGTAGTAGTAATAGTAGTAGTAGTAGTAGTAGTAGTAGTGGTAGTAGTAGTAGTAGTAGTAGTAGTAGTAGTAGTAGTAGTAGTAGTGGTAAGCAGTTCATGAAGGGATACTTACCCTCGAGAAAATCACTGACTTGACCCATCCCATGTGTCTGGCGACCTCCGTAGCCTCCGACGTGAAAACACGTTTGGCTCGTTCTAGTTCAGCTCTTACGTCATCCCTCTGGATAATTTGAGAATTGAATTGTTGCATGATGGAGGTTATCACGATTGAAACAAATAATTTCAGTATAACGGACACTTGTACGAACAACCAAAATCAAGGAAAGTAGAACAGAGACTGCAAAAATGTGCACTAACCACGCTTTAAGAATAACGGGTGGTGTCATCCAACAACTCAAGGGGGCACAATACATGCTTTACGGCGTAGCGTCCTCCACAATGGGCAATCTTCTACAGGGTATCGTATGGTCCAAGCCACTCTGTTACCTTCCCTTTAGAGCTTTAACGTGTTGAGTGTGCAGGTCAGGTGAAGTCGTATCACGAGGCCTAAAGCTAGAGGGGCACATCGTATGTCATTATTGAATTAACAACCATAATTGCTGGTGGATTAACTCCATCGAAGATTAGCGTCGTAACGCATCCACAAGGCATAGTGTGTGGCATACTTCAAATGTATATTTGGTATGCTATAGATGAATGCAGTTCATCTAAAACCAAATCAAATTGTACCCGAGAAAATGATGTTCAAATGCGGAGGTTTCAGTGTGCCTTCTCATATTCTTTAATGGTACTGTTAATATATTTACCTACAGGAAGCACAACGTTACCTTGCAATAGTGAACTAATTATCGAAAAGTGCTGTTGCGCAGGACCAACCAGTGGATAATTGGTTTCGCATTCGTTAACTTCGAATAATCGAATTTCGGATAATTTCGGTTCTAAAAGACGAGATTGACATAGTCGTGATTCGAATAGTTGAGATTCGAACAGCCGAAATTCGCATAGTCAAGATTCGCATAGTCAAGATTCATACAGTAGAGATTCGCACAGTCGAGATTCGCATAGTCGAAATTCAAATTGTTAAGATTCGAATAGTTGAGGTTCGAGTAATCGTAGCTTAAGTAATTAAGATTTGGAAAATAACAGTCGAACAGGTAAGATTTGAATAACAATCGTTGCTCGGACAATAAACGAGACTGCACTATACTTACATCTTCAGGGCACTTGTTAATCTTCCGATAAGTTTCCACCAACGCCTTTGAGTGTTCCCTCATGGTTTCTGTCACACCATGTACTTTACTCAGCTGCCTGTGCACAGTTGTATGGTACATAAGAATAATATTGTCAAGTAACTCAACTAGTGTTTTATCAAGGGTCTGACCAGTAGGGGCATTTGCAGACGCAGCAGCACCAGACGA
Organism: Alatinidae sp. Z8VKAUB7J3; assembly: GCA_010016025.2. Classification (NCBI taxonomy): domain Eukaryota; kingdom Metazoa; phylum Cnidaria; class Cubozoa; order Carybdeida; family Alatinidae; species Alatinidae sp. Z8VKAUB7J3. The sequence goes on along the minus strand of JAAAKM020006971.1, from coordinate 10,535,917 downwards.
TGAGCTAGAACCCACCAGTGAACTGAAAGCTGACGATAAACTACTCAGTCTTGAGACGGGAGACGATCTTGCTGTTTTCAGCTCATCTGAAATACAAAGTAACGACACGCCAATAAGAGCGAAGCTGTAATAAAGTATATTAACAAGTAAGAGAAAGTAGTACTGACAACAGATATAAACAACAGCCATTAAAAGCAATTATGTAAAGAAAATCTTTTGAATCTTTTGAGTCTTTTGAATTTCTATTCTTTCATCTATCCTTTCGCACAGTTAAATTCAAATAGAAATTTAGAACGAATAAAAAATTACGAATACTTTTACAAAGGCCGCATATATTGCTTATTACTTTCACACATAAAATTAATTATTAACAAATATTTCATCTGAAAACACATTGTTTACACATTCCTACGAAACATAAATGGTTTATAAATATCAAGGTCAAATGTGATATTAATACAGTGATAACGTATCGCCTGAATTTAAGAATAAGCGAGAAATAACACTTAAGGAAAGGAAATTCAGCGAAGCCTCATGCCACTTTCTGCTCTTTGGTCCCACAAGTATTCTAGACCTTGGAAACAAAACACGCCTTAAAGCATAACATCCCGTGCATTAGATGACCTACTGGGTGTCGTATGGCCTGAGTCACTTAGTACGCACCATCGTTGGGTGGAGCAAAAATTTGAACTGGGTCGCAAAAACTCTGTCAAATAATTGGCGTAGGCGATTGGGAAAACTCATCGAGACCCCTATAATACAACCAATATGTAATTCACGTTTCCTCCCATCTTACATATGTAGGTTAATTTTCTAACAAGAAATGCAAAAACCCGGGTAATCACATCTGAGAGACATCTTGATAAGATTTTTTCTTCGCTGTTCATGCTCGAGACATTTATCAAACTACATATATCTTCCAAGATCTTACAAGCATTCTAGACTTTGGAAACAAAACACGCCTTAAAGCATAACATCCCAAGCATTGGATGACCTACAGGTTGTCGTATGAGTCACTTTGTACGCACCATCGTTGGGTGAAGAAAAACAATTTCAACTAGGTTGAAAAAACTCTTCCATATCATTAGTGTAGGCCATTCGGATAAGCGTTCCTGCCGTCTTACATATCTATTTTCAGTTTTCTAAAACCACACCTGAGAGACATCTTGATTATATTTTTTCTTGGCTTTCGACGCTAGTCATATAGTTCACTTGATCCTACATGCATCCAAAATTTTGGAAACAAAATTAAGGAATACATACCCCTGTAGGCTTTCTTTAAGTGTGAAATTATCCCTCCAACCCTGTCGAAAGGAGGCAAAAGAGATTTGTTCAACTATCTGCATGTTTATCTCTATTTCTCTCTGTCCGTCAGTCTGAATGCCCATTTCTGCTTGTCTCTCTCTTGTCAAACCCAATCGGAAAGCGTGTGCTAACCATGATTATAATTTCAATAAAGCTTCCTAGTAGGATCAGATATGTACATCACATCCATGCTACATGTCCGTATGATTACTTGTGAAACTCATGACGCCAGGTAATAGACTATTGACCATTTTGTCGTCGTTCTGTTTCATAAGGTGCAGTTACACATGACGTGGGAGACGCCGACCTCAGGATAATTGGATGGGAACTTTGAAAGAATGGAGTGGTGGTAAAGGAAAAGTCGAGCTGAGCAGGCTTACAAAGGATCGGTATGCTGTCAACGAATGGGTGTACCCATGGCCGCTTTGGCTAAAGAAAAGATGACGCTGCATGATATAGCTGTTCTCATGTGCTAACATGAGGGAGATATATTATACAAAAGCGGGATAAAAAGAGGGCAACAACTAACAATTGGAATAACGGCTAAATAGATAGGTCCAAGAATATATGAAAAGAAAGTAGACCTACCTTGCCAAGTCGAAGAAATTTACAGAATCGTCGTAAAATATATTGTGTGGCACATAGGCATCTAGAAATTAATGGAGATCATAGTGACTCATATTAGAGCAGTGCAAAGTAGTTAGGGACTGGTTCTATGGAACAAACAATAAATCTCCTTTTTATTTGTTAATTCGTGCTGTAAGTATATCTAAGTATTAACTCTAGAATAAAAGAATGGCAAGAAAAGCCGAGATAACGCCCACATGGGTCCATCTCAAGCCCATCTTTGACCCATTTTCAAGAAACAACCTGCTGGTCTTTAGCCCGTCTCAAGCTCTCCTGGTCGCCATCTCCAACATTCTTCCACTTGTTACTTACTGACCTCTAAATTGACCCTTCAATCTTATCTCCAATCCTGTCCCCTCACTCTAAAGTAGTTAGGGATAGTTAAAATAGTTAGGGACTGCTTCTATGGAGCAAACAATAAATCTACTTTTCATTTGTTAATTTGTGTTGTACGTATATTCAAGTATTAGAGGTGATGGAAACACTTAACTCTAGAATAGAACAATGACAAGAAAACTGAGACAAGCCTACATGGGTCCATCTCAAGCCCATCTTGACCCATTTTCAAGAAACAACCTGCTGGTCTTTAGCCCGTCTCAAGCTCCCCTTGTCTCCATCTCTAACACTCGTTTATTTATCACCAACTGACCTCTAAATGGACCCTTCCAACTTATCTCAAATCTTGTCCCCTCACTCTACTGATGACAGACGTCATCCATCCTGAGGCTTTGCAGTCCTCACAATTTTCTAGACGGAAAGGCCTTTTGGTATTTTAGGTGTTTTTGACATCAATACCGTATGCTTAAAATGCACTAAGGACCTTAAGCATATTTTCGGTGGTTATCAAGAATTATGCCAATGAACTGCCAACACACTATCATAGCAGGCCGGGGTATATTTCACTGTCCCAAGTTGATTCCTCAGGACTAATACAAATATGAAAAGGCACATGCTATAAAAAAGCCCTTAAAACTCAAAGCAACAATAACAAAAAAGGGCACTGTAGGTTAAACCTACCTTCGACTGGTATGGCTCCACACGTTTCCTTGACCCATAACTTCCAGTGGTACTTGAAGGCTTGTATCAGCCGATGCAGGAAACAGGTCATTACAGGGCCGGAGCACGCCTGAACAGGCTGGAGCTGAAAGGGAAAATGTAAGGAATATAAGAACTGAGGTTAATGACAAATGTCGTTGGTGCGGAGCGCAAAATTGAACACTTTTCTACATCTGTGAAGTAAATACCTACATATCTAAATCTCAGCCTGTCTGTGTGTCCGGATGTATGTTTGTATGTCAGAAATTTTGCAAATTTCTTCATGCTAAAGGAGGCCAAATTTGGGGTCAATGCGTAAAAGCAAAAACTTCTAGCACCCCCGAATTACGGTACACGCCTACAGAGGGGGTCTCCGGATCAATCCGGGCCACCCCCGGCTGTTTCAGGCGATATTTCACCAGAACAGATATTCCATTTGACTTTAAACAAATTCAGTTTTCAGTAGAATTAAGCTTCAGCATGACCATCAACAAGGCACTGCAAAGGTTTGTGTTCCTTACTCAATCAGTACCTGCACAACACCACGTATTCCAGCAAGTTAGTATCTTCGTTTAGTGCGCTATTAATTAGAAATCTATCCGGAGGGCTAGCATAGCTCAGATACATTTACAGAGACTTAATTACTTTTCAACAACCCCAAGAAGTAGCGGAGTGCTGCTTTTAAAACACTAAACCCAGACCAACACCCTTCACTCTCCTGTCGTTGCATTAGCTTCCAATTCACCACCTAAAAAAATAGTCTTTTTTTTGCCTTCCCTACGTGCGTACACTAATGTTTAAAAAAAGTCTCGTCTAAGACTTTTTAACAAAGTACCTACCGAACTGGAGGCTGAATGGTGTTCTTGGAGCATCTTTCGTAATTTCTCAGAGAGGATCATCCTCATAGGTCTTGGATCCTAGCCAGGAAGGATACAAGTAATCAACGACAAGAGATTGCAGCATAGTTCTAGTTGTCCTTCTGCCGACATATCGAAGTGCAACACTATTTGCATGACAAAAGATCTGTTAGACAACACCCCTGTGAGAAACCATAATATTTACATGAATCGGGCGATAACGAGAAGGCGCTACGGACATCAAAGCTCCGTAGGACCATTATCCACTATGTTCATGGATAACACTGTCAAAGTAGCTGTGACAAACATGTCTTAGAAAGGATTGAATGATTTTCATCTTTAATCGCTGTTTCCATATTTGATAAGAATAATCTGGGTTTACTTAATCCCAACGATAAACATGATCAAATCTACTTTAACAGCCTTTTGATTGCCTGGTTATCTAACAAAGATGACAGAACTTTCCTAAATTTTATCTTCCTCACCAGGATTCGAACCCGAGACCGACGAATTCATCACGTGTGCTCTACCAACCGAGCTAGATGAAATCCAATGACATATTTTCTATTTCTGTAGTAACTTTCAGAAATGTATCACTTTAAACACTCTCTTCTTGATAATAATTTGCAGTTTTGAATGGGGTTTGAAGAGGTTAATGGGCTGGATGGGGTTCCTTATCTGGTCAAATCATATTGTGCAGAAAGGGAGTTCGCGATGTCTCGAAGAGCTGAATGTTGATACCCACTTTTTGACAATGGTGAACTGCTAGTGTTTACTTAAAGTTTTAGTGGTTGAATATTCTGAAAATTTTGTGGTTATCTAATAACAATAACAGACTTCTATAGATCTTAGAGTTTATAATGCCGTAAGTTATACGTAGTCTTTCACTGAGCTACGTCCGTGAAATACTTTTAATATTTCCAGGCTCTAGGGCTCATTAAGTGCCGAGTCGGAGTCTTATATTGAGCTACATTTCGAAAGGTACCCTTCCCACCTTCAAATCCCATCATCTGTAGCATCAACAAGTTGACAGGTCTTGAAATACCGCATTACCTCCAATAAAAGACCGCCCTCTATTTAGTGCCGCCCTCTTATTAATGCCGCCCTCTATTTAATACCGCTCTCTATGTAATGCGACTGTCTATTTAATGACCACATGACGCTCCCTATTTAATGCCGCCCTCTATTTAATGCGGTTCGCTATTTAGTGCCGCCCTCTTTTTAGTGCCACCCTCTTTTTAATGCCGCCCTCTTTTTAATGCCGCCCTCTATTTAATACCGCTCTCTATGTAATGCCACTGTCTATTTAATGCCGCTCTCTATTTAGTGCCGTTCTCTATTTAGTGCCGCTCTCTATTTAATACCGCTCTCTACTTAGTGCCGTTCTCCATTTAGTGCCGCTCTCTATTTAATGCCGCCCTCTATTAAACGCAGCAACCAAAAGCTGGGGCTTGTAATAAACACCGCGGAGTATATTTGAGGAAATACGGTACATAAAACTGATGCCCAGTTGAATGAACTTTATCTGAAGTTTCTAGAATTTGCAAAAACCAATCCTTTAAAAGCATCTTAGCATTGCATTCACCAGTGTACATGAGGCAGAACCCCTATACTTAATGATGACGTTAACATTCTTACCCGCTTAGAATTCGCATCGTCAACTTGCATTAGAATCTTGCACATTTCCACTTGAATGTTCTCCAGCACTATATGGGCGAGAAAGATGATAAGACATTGGAAGTTTACGCTCTGATGAACACTCAAAAGATCGCATAAAAAGACCCAGAAATACGTATCATGCCTCAAGCTAGGAAATATATTTTGAAGGCTCTGTAAAAGGCATGAATAAGGGTTGAATATCACACTCTGAACTGAGCGTCAAAAGCAATTTGCAAGGCTATGAAACTTTACTTCGCTTGTTTTATATCTTGAGCAAGAACGTTTAAAGTTGACGTATTAGAAAAGTAAGACACATGATGGGCTAAGAAAAGGGCGATGCGAAGTTCAGCATCATTCTTCATACCTAAAACTTTGCTTTCGATGTAATTGCAGGATTCCAAATACTTCTCCCTCTTTTCGCCAACTTCCATTTCATCGTCCGCAACCTTTTAAAAACAAAAATATTGCATATATGACTAGTAGTAAATGTTTTCTAAAAAGCCCCGTCTATTCAAGAACGTGAGGCCTAAGGCCCGCAACAATTGAAAAATATTAATACAGAATATTGGCATGCTCAGCTTTAAGGGTAACGTCAGTTGCACGTTGTACATTCACCCATTACACACCATAAGAAATAAAGTTCTTATGGTCATAAAACGTTCGAATTTTAAAACAGGAAACATGAAAACGGCAGACGTCATTCACAAGGGCGTCCAAGCCAAAGGGTTAGGGGCTCGGCGAAACCGGATCAGATCGGACACAGGTTTGAGCAGGTTGAACATCCGAGTTTTCAAAATGACATAAAAATTGGTTCTTTACATAGTCAAGGACTATTCCAGTAGTCCGTGACATAGTCGGATGTCAACACTTTTTGTTTGCCTTACGTCCATCTGCTGAAATAATTTCGGGTGTCTTCCCTATGGTGGGTAAATTGGCTTTTTGTTGAAAGCAAAGGGTGTCAAAAAATAGCTTTTTGATCTGTTGACCAAAGTTACAAAAAGGTCGCCTTAGTCTTTATACCAACACTGATGCTTGTGCCAAATATGTAGAATCCAATACCTTGCGTGAATATGAGTGATGCCAGTAGATACCAGTCAGATTTTCTGAAATTTTAAAAATCGCTCAAAATAAGTTTGCAACCGAAGCAGCTGTAAGTGTTGAGGATCTATCTGATGAAAAGAACGATGGATCAACACTAAGTGAGGTAGTATCTCGTTTAATTATTGAGAAAGTAATGGTGCAGCCACTCAAAGGAATTGATTACCTAGATTACGAGTGACTCAGCAACCCGATGATGTGAGCTACTTCTGGCCGATGTTTTGAACAAGTCATTACTTGCAAATCCACTTTGTTTCATGGAGACGTTTGTTTATGTTGATACTAAGTTTTAATAGATACGTTCCTGAACACGTAAAGACGTTAAATCTATTTGTATGCATGGATGAGTGCGTTTTGGCAGTACATCATTGATATCCAGGGGTGAGAGGGGAATCTCTCAATTCGGATAGTACCGGGCAAAGGAGTTGTAAATATCCACCTATTTCTCGACGTCCTCAGTCAATAGCCCCCAAGTAGGAAATACAATGCTTCTCTTTCACAATGCTGAAACAACTTTTAAAAACAGGTCCTCTTTTACGAGACACGTAAGAAGACATGAAGCTCAATTAGACAAACAATTTATTAATTAGATTAATAAGAACTGACAGCAAAATATATTTTGCCAATGTAAGGACAAAATGCGTACTAGATAAATAGTCACGAATATTTTGCTTAGCGAAGAAATTACAACAAATATCATACCACTGGTAAAGTCCTTCCCTTACGAGGTTAGTGAAAAGGTTGCTTAATGCAGAGTAACACGCACATGTCAAACTATTGGAGGCCTTAACCTCACTTACATTCATCAAGTGACAAAATCACTTACCTCCATCCCTTCCCACCAGACCATCGGATATGCTTCCTTGATTCCTCGATCATCAGGAGGTCGTACATGCAGCATAAATGGAAATTTGTGGAATGTAAGAGTAGTCAAGGTATCAAACTTCTCTCTTCAGCCCATAGCTGAAGTTCCAAGCGATAGTCGCGCTAAAATTCGCACAAGTATATCGTTATTTCACATTTACCGATTGCACTATGTACAAATGAGGAACGTAAACAATATTTAGTAAATATCTACCTCAACCCTAAACTCACGATTAGTCAGTTTCTTTTATGCAATGGACTGCATTTTCAGCTTCCCTGAACTGCGAAGCCAACAGTCAGCGGGGCCATGTCCGGTGAATAAACTTTATAAGGAGGTGACCAGCACACCACGGCCGCAGAACGAATTTGTTCTAATTATTTTAATTTTTCTTCGCGTACCGCTTACGTCTCTGCGTCACCCCCAAACTCGCATACTCCAGAGCATGGCACTTACCTAATATTTGATCAAGTAAGATCAGTGAAATTGGTTTGTCTGCCTAAGTTACTTTAGAAACTTAGCGACAATTCTGCTTCCTGACTGGCTGTTAGTACGTAAAAATTTTCATCAAAGCTCAAAAGGGATCAACAGGCAAACAATTTATCTTACTAATGTTTAAACTTACACACAGCATATAAGAAAATATGGGTTGCCCCCCTTCAACAATGTTATGATCTAGCCATTTCGGGCAAAAATCAAAAACTATTTTTGAAAAAAAAACTAGATAAGAGGTACGTTTAGAGAGGTCACAAGATTTTAGGTCTCTGTTTATACAGTAACCTGATTTACGAGGTAAAATCAGATGTGTGAAACCACCGCCACCATCCCCACTCCCCCCACTTGTGATGTGTTGATAGAGTTTATGACGTGAAGCAGTTCTGTTATATTTAGTTGCAACATTTCACATACGCTACACTGGAAAAGGATATAAAACACCAGACAGCCAGAATCGACATGTCGCTTCGTGTCGCAGGAAGCTCAGAGCCAGCGTTAAATGTCGCAGCTGCTTTTCGTAGTCAAGCCACCAAATGGCTGGTATCAACCAATAAAGTTCCGTCAAGTTCTCTTTCGACGAGGCCGCCAAAGGCTCCATACCAAACTTTTCCCGAGCCTGAAACTTCTAAGCGAAAAAGACCTTCACGCCCGATGAAAGAGCTAAAGCCCGCCCAATTGATTCCCATTTTGACCAAAGGAGTGGCCGCCACAAAAGCCCCTGGCTGCAAGCAAAGAGAATTATCCTGGAGATCAATTTCACGAATCTCTCCTGGAACTTTTTGTGTCAGCGTTAGCCTTTGGGGTTGTTTGCCATGGTTGATGAAATGACCAATAAAAAAAGTTTCCCCACCAAGAAATTTGCGCCCCAGAGCCGATAATATGGAGCCATTGACGCGGGCTTTAAGATCAATGTGATTCCCCATACTCGCCATTGCTCCTGATTCGGCAATAAGGCTTTCACCTGGTTCCAAATCCACATGAATGTGAGAAAAGGCGGGGCTGCCAGCAATTTCAGATTTCATAAGTCTCCAGCGATTTGCTGTCGGATTTTATCTTGAAAAGACTCAAAATCAAAATTAATTTGGGTGTGTTGTTCAGGAAAATTTTCGGCCTGAATCATTTTTCTCAAATGTTCAATACGATCTTCGGTGGCAGGGTGGGTACTCAAAAAGTCCAAAACTTGGTCTAGATTTTCAGAAGAAGAGCTGTCTTTAAGTTGTTTGCTTTTTTCTTTTTCCAGAGCCATCATTTTTTCAAAAAAAGTGATCAGCCCTTCGGGGTTGACGTCAGCTTTTTTCATCAAACGAAGACCTTCTTGATCGGCCTCGGTCTCATGGGCTCGTGAAAAACTTCTGGTCAACAACAAAAGGCCATTGTCTGCTGCAATGGTCACCAAACCTGTAAAATCACCCAAAAGAGCTTGCACCACTAGATAAAGTCCGGCGGTTTCAACAAGTTGGCGAGTACTGTGTCGGCAAGTGACATGGGAAATTTCATGAGCCAAGACACCCAAAACTTCTTCAGGAGTGTCGGCTTTTAAAATCAATCCGCTGTGAATCACAATCACCCCGCCTGGGAGGGCAAAAGCATTGGGAATGCTTTCATTGGCAATATGAAATTCAAAAACATAAGGTGTCTGACCGAGAGCCTCGAGCAAGGGGGTCACAAACTCTTGGATATCTTGCCCAATCGATGGGTCTTCAATAAGATCAAATTGGCCTTGCATTTGATCAAAAACAGTTTTTCCTAATTTCACCTCCCATTCGGGGGGGATTTGTTTAGCCACCCACGAGCTCAAAAGATGGCGTGACGACAAGAGATGAGAAAAACTCAAACCCAGTAAAAGAAAAGCCAATAAAAAGAGGCCTATCTTCAAATGTCGTTGTTTTTTTTGCTTTAAAAGATAGGGTCTGAGGTCGGGATATTGCTCTAAACTCTTAGCAAATTCAGATCCAGAGGCATAAATTGTCCATTCGGGGTATTGAGGGTGACTGAGCATCCAGAGTCGATTGCCTGCACCACCTCGTTTGATTTGCAGGGAGACACGGGGAAAGGTCACCTTTTGATGTTCTGACTCAAAATGAATCCCATCGCGCTGGAGCATGATAGCCCCCGAGCTTCGGCCGCGGGGCAACGAAGGGTGAAAGGCACCTCCTGCAAACTGAAGGTCAGCAGTTTTCGTTGACAAGGTCGATCAACTTTTTGCGATCCCAGGGCTTTGTAAAAATTTCAATCACGTTGGGGATATCACGGAGTTTGTCGATTAATTCGTTTTTAGCATAGCCGGTGATTACAATAATTTTAGTTGAATCTTTAATGAGCTCAAGGGCTCCGGCGAGGTCAAAACCTGACCATTGAGGCATCATGATGTCGGTAATGATAAGGTCGTATTCTTGAGTTAGATTCTCTTTAAAGCCAGCCAAACCTTGATGAACAGTGGTGCAGTTGTGACCAGCACTTTCTAGTTGTTGTTTGAGGATATCCCTGATCTCGTCTTCGTCATCACAAATCAATATGCGTCCCATTTAAGCTCCTACCAAAGTGTCAATGTTGAGCCGATTCCCATCAAAAGTTTTGTTTATTTTAACATCTAAGATATCGGCTAGGTCAATTGTACCAAGACTTTCGAGAGGCTTTTGATCTCGAAAAAATGTTCGAATAATAGGGCGATCCACCTTTCCCACATTGGTGGAGATGACACGACCAATGTGACCGTCGTTGAGTACGACCCAGGTCCCAATGGGATAAAGCGAATTGACTTGCAAAAAAATGTCAAAAATCTTGTTGTCAACTCGCCCTTCACTAGCTTCACGAGCCAAAAACTCCATGGCTTTGTCGGGAGTATAGGCTCCGCGATGGGGACGTGGGCTCACCAGGGCACAATAAATATCTGCCAACATGGCAATGCGAGAAAATTTATTGATAATTTTCAGTCGCTTGCGCTGGGGATATCCCGAACGGTCTCCACGTTCGTGGCATTGATAGGCAATCAACGGGGTTGACAGAGGGACCCCGGGCAAGTTTTGCAACATCGAAAGACTATAGCTGGGATGTTTGAAAACTTCATCTTTCTCAGCAGCGGTGAGGGGGCCAGGTTTGAGGAGAATTTTTCGAGGGATCTTGAGCATCCCAATATCATGTAAAAGAGAACCAAAAGAGAGTTCAAAAACCTGTTGAGCGCTATAACCCATCATCGAGGCAATTTGAATGGTGTAGATACTGCGATTGATGTTGTGGCGTAAAATAAAATCTTCATTGATGCGGGTATCATGAAGGTGGCAAGTCATCAATAGAAGGTCTGAATCTATCAGAAAAGCTGACAGCATTTCTTTGCTGACCCGAATGGCGTCTTCGGTTTTTCCACTTCTTCCAATTAAAAGTTTGTGGCAGAGATTTTTGAGGCGATAAAGACTATTTTTTTGGAAAAGTCTCAGGCGGTCTTTTTCATTTTCAGTGCGCGCCTGATAAGGATTTCGATCAGCCACTTCATGGCTCAAAGCCTGGTTAACATCAGGGATGACATCATTGCCTAGGCGGAGGGAAAGTTGATCTACCCCCTCGGTGGTGAAAGTGTCTTCAGAGGCTCTTTGATAATCTTCGGGGATTTCTTCGACAATCCGGACATAATTAAAGATCTCAGAATTTTCTTCTTGCCAGATTTCGTAGAGAAGTTGTCTAAGTAGCTGGGATTTTTCTTCATCTTGGGTAATTTGTTCATCTGACTTTCTGAGATAGAGTGTTGAAATTTGTTTTTCTTTCAGGCGATTAGCTAATTTTTTTGTCCAGGTTTCCCCTGAGCGCAAGATCAGGTTCCCTTGCTGATCATAAAGCGACTGACTCAGTGTTCCCTCTTTTTGAAGAGCATTGGATTCCAGAGAAATGGCTGTGTTGATAGCGTCAAATTTGAATTTTTCTTGCTCATTGAGAGGCACTGCCACAAGTTCAATAATTCCGGATTGTTGAAGAAGGCGAATAACTTTTTCAGATAGTTTTTGACCGGCGTCGACAATTTTTTGACCTCGGTTCAAAAAAAGGTCTTCCGGGGCCGTCAGATAGTTTTTTAAGGATTCAATATCAATAATTTGCATGATTTTTTTGAGATGAGACCATGTTTTTATATTGCGTTAGATTGACATGTTAGACCATTTTTTTCATAAAGTCAATTATTATTTTCAATTAGTTAATTTAAACACTTCACTCTAAGGCTTCTATGATTTCTTAAAATGTTATATGATAAGGTTTTATGAAAAAAATACAGATTAATCGCCCACATGACCACCCAATTCAAGGCTATCTTCACGGTTCTACTGGGGGAACTGAGGCCCTCATTTTGGTTCACGGGTTTAAAGGTTTCTGTGACTGGGGATTTTTTCCCTGGTTGGCAGAAAACTTGTCAAATGATCGACGCCAGGTGATTCGTTTTGATTTTACTCACAATGGTGTCGATGACGTTCCTGAAACGTTTACCCGTTTAGATCTTTTTGCTAAAAATACTTTTAGTCGTGAAATCAATGAGCTCAAGGCAGTGATTGAGTGGGCACGCCAATTGTTGTGCCCTGAGCGGTTGTTTGTGGCTGGTCATAGTCGTGGTGGTGGGGTGGCCCTGTTAACAGCTCCAGAAATAGAGATAGAAGGTTTGGTGACTTTAGCAGGCATCGATAGTGTTTATCGCTTTGATGAGGCCACGCTTGATCAATGGCGTCGTGAGGGGGTGATTTATGTTCTCAACAGCCGAACCGGTCAACAAATGCCGATGGATCTCGAGATTCTCAAAGAGATCGAAAGCGATCCGGCGAGGTTTGATGTTGTCAGTCATGCTCAAAGAAATTCACAACCTTGCTTGCACATTCACTGTGAAGATGATCTTTCGGTTGATGTTAAAGCCGCTTACTGCCTGGCCGAGGCCACGGAGGGGCAAACTCTGATTCTTCCGAAGGGGGGGCATGGTTTTGGGGTGGGGCATCCCTTTCAGAATCCCTCTGAGCCGCTTGAGGCCATTGCCACAAAGATGGATCAGTTTTTTGAAGGGCTATCTCCCACAATTTTCAGCTCAAAATAAAGCCAGGAGTCTTCTTTTTGAGAGGCTGACGTTTCTTGCGTTTGAGGGCTGGCCAGCATACGGCGGGTTTTGCTCAGTCTTTTTTCGATGATTTTAAAATGATCAAGGTTTTCTTTTGAGAGATTGGCTTGCCAATTTAAAGTGAGACCCTCTTGAGGGTCCAGAACTTTTTCAGGGCGGAGGTTTTCTTTTTGACACCACTTAAGAAAAGCGGTGAGCTCGGCTTCGCTGACTTTAACAAGAGGCCAATCGTTTTGGCTAGCTAGTGATTTGACCTGGCTTTCATCTGATTGGCCAGAGACTTGGTGTCTTGTTTTTGGAGAAGTTTCCTCAAAGAGGCTATTGAAATCATTGGGTTGCTCAGAGGCGGGAGATAATTTTTCGGGGGTTAAGGTGGGTCGTTTAGCTGAGGGTTCTCCGGCCAAAAAAGAAGTGTTCATCACTTGATGTTTCTGGTGGTGAAAGATACCTGTCAAAATAAGACCAACCAGAGAGGCGACACTGGCTACCTTAAGTAGCTCGACAAAAACTGGTGGCCGCCGGCGTTTTGAAGGTTTGATAAGTTGATTCATCACACGGGTTTTGAGCCCAGGGGGAGCCGGGGAAAATTCCTCTTTTGATAAAAGTGGTTTGAGACTTTCGAATTCTTTTTTGAGTGCACGACAAGATTCGCAGGTTTTGAGATGCCCTTTGAGCGGGGCGAGACGTTTTTCGGTAACACTGTCTTCAAAAATCCACTCACTTAAAGTGGCTTCATAGCTTTGGCAATCCTGAGGAGGGCGTTTTTGGCTCATATTAATTACTTAGAGGAAAGATTAAGGGTTGAAGTTTCATTTATCTGCCAAGGTTTGGTTTTTTCTGAGTTGACTAGCCAAATGTTTGTGCCCTCGGTGGAGTCGAGTTTTAACTGTCCCTAAAGGAATTCCCAAAAGGTTAGCAATTTCTTGATGGCTGTGCCCCTGAAGATGAAACAAAATCAGAGGTTGGCTATAAGTGGGATCGAGCTCTCCTAGAGCCTGATGAAGCTGTTTTTTTTCTTCTTCTTTTCCCATTTGGGATTCGGGAGCTGCTCCGTGAGCTAGGGGATCTTGGGAGATGTGCTCTAAAGAAACAAGCTGAGGGCGTGATTTCTTTTGGCGAAAGCGGCTCCGGCATTCATTAATGGCAATTCGTGTGAGCCAAGTGCCAAAACGGCTGTCACCACGAAACATTTCTAATTTATGGAAGGCTTTGAGAAAGACTTCTTGAGTGATATCAAGAGCTTCTTCAAAAGACCCCATTTGCCTTAAAACAAAATGAAACAGGCGATTCTGATAACAATCAACTAGAGGCTCAAAATCTTCAGTTTTTCCCTCTTTGACTCGTTCGATCAGAGCCGCTTCTTCTTCCGGCTCGAGATTCATCGATTAAGGGCGGTTGTCTAGGGCTAGTTGAGTTCGCTCCTCGGCAGTCAAATTAATTTGCCCCAGGGTATTCGCCGCATTTGACCAAACCCTATCGGCTTCCTCTTTTAAGAGATCATTGAGTAGACCAATCAATTGGTTGCGCTCGTTTGGTGAGATTGCACCTTGATTAGCCTGATAGACAGTTCCCAGACATTCTAGAGCAGTTGCTCTGACAGAGTCATCGTTTGCGGGGTTACGAGAGACCTCCATCAAAGGGGATAAAGCTTTTTGTGAAGCAACCGTTTGCATAGCACGCATGGCGGCTTTGCGTAGCGTGGGAATACGCGTGTCTCGGTCACTGGTGGGTTCACGAAAAGTTTTGATGAGGGAGTCGGCGAGAACAGAAGAGTCATAAATGGTGTTTTTGCCTCTTAAGTCAGCGATTGCTTGGCAAGCACGAATCGCCAGAGTTTCGGCTTCACTTTTGGCATCTTTGGCCAGCTTGTCTTGTCGATGAAAAATTTCGTGAGTGATTTCTCTGAGAGAGGGTTCACTGAGAGGTTTCGAGATGATGGCCACGGCTTCGTCACCATAAATAGATCGAGCAGTGTCTAAACCAATTTCATCGTCATTTGATTCGGGTAAAGCCCGAATCACCGCCGGGATGTGCCCTGTTCGGGCATCTTTTTTGAATTGTAAAAAAAGCTCACGAGCAAATAAGGCTTTACGAGGCAGCTGGCGATCACCCACCGCGACATGACGGATACGGGGGAATTCTTCGTTTTCACCTGCTTTTGTGCCAGTAATATCTGTAGCATCCAAACCTGCATCAATCAAGATAAGGTCATGGGCTGACGAATGATAGAGGTCTTTAATGGCTTCAATCGCACTGCCGGCTCCTTGATAGATATAGCCATTATTGCGACAAAAGCTTTTGATTTGGTTGCGCAAGTCAGCATTGTGACTGACGACATAGAGGTTGCGGATGCCTGTTAGGTGAATGGCCTCGGCCAGAGCCGGCATCACCAACTCATAACCCGTGAAAGGGCTGTCTGGATTGAGTTCAACCGCGGCCACAGCGGCGCTGTAAACCATCAAACGGTTTCCCGTTCGCAAACTTGCAGTAAAGGCGCTGCCATAAGAGGGCTCAAGCAAATGTTGAGGCATCATATTTTCAGGGTCGTTGAGATCAAGTTTGGCATAGCGAATGTCTTCAGCCCCGGTTAAGTCAGGGTTAAAGAGACGTTGGTTGTCATCAAGAGGTTCAAAAGGGATGGGCAAGTGCTCAGGGAGTTGCGAGGTTAAAGCCGGGGGATCTTCAGTCGATAAGGTGGTGCTATCGCCAGTGCAGGCGCCAAGAGTTAACAGCATCAAGACAAACAAAATAATGGGCAAACGAAAGGGCATAAAGATTTACTCCTTTATGGTTGAGAGATCAACATTGATCATCACCAAAGCATCATTGATTTTTTGAACCAAACCGGATTGATTATTGTTGATGGCGATACGCAAAGCTTCTGCCAACACATCGGGGCCAAAAAGAGGGCCAAAGAGTGCCGCTTTGCGCAAATCCTGACGGTGCTTCATTAGGGCCTCTGTACTTTGACCGGTGATTTGAGCTTTTTCGATCAGATTATCCAGAGTGTTGAGCTGAGAATAAAAAATAACAGTAAGTAGAGGATAGATATCCTCGTCTGACAATTCACCCGGAGTCGACAAGGCTTGATAACAGGCGTTTTCGGCCATTTCTAAATGCCAAATATAGTCAGGGACTTCTTGGCGCTTGACCTGCAGAGGTTGAAGATCAAATTCCCAGGTCAAGTGAAGGCCAGGGGCCTGAGCCCGCATCACCCGAGGGTGTTGTCTCAAATAATCATCAGACTGCTTGAGATAAAGGGTCCGTGCTTGAGGGAGTGCCTCGGCGCTTTGCCCGGTAATGGCCAATAAGGCTTTCGCTGTTGAAGTTTTGACAATATTTTTATCAGTTGATTCCCACAGAGCTTTGAGTGCAGGAGCTGCTAAAGGGTCTTTAATATGCCCCAAAATTGTGGCCACATTGGCTTGAATAAAAGGGTTGGGGTGCTGCAATGCCTCAATCAAAGGCAAAACACCTTGTTGATCAATTTCGATCAGAGTTTGGTAGACCACACTTCTTAAAGTGTCTTCGTGCGTGTCACCCAAATGTTTGATGAGAAAGGGCACCGCTGGCGCCCCAATGATTTTGAGTTTTCTTTGAGCATCCCAGGCGGCTTGCATCGTTTGCCCATCTCGTGAATATTGGCGTCTTTCAATATCGCGGACCAGCTCGATGGTGCGCTCGTCATCTAGCTGAATCTGACGCGTAGAAGTCTCCGGAATCAACAGGATTCGGTGGGCAATCCCTCTCAATTTATTGTTGTGTTGCATATCGACTAACGCCATCGTTGAGCTCTCTTTAAGGCGGCGCAGCACTTCTTCGTCATCGGGGTTGTCGGCAAGAAAAGCTTCGAGATGCTTGGCAGCTTCATCAAATTGCCCCAGGTGATAATATTCAAGACCTTTGTGAAAGTCTTCCTTACGGTGATCCTCACTCGCGGTTAGTGGGATTAAAATCAAAACAAAGCTAATCAACCACAAGCCATTTTTAAGCATAAGAACTCCTGAACAGGGTCAATATAAAGAAAATTTTTAAAAACAACAGGGCGCTATTCTAGGCAAGGAAGAAATAAACCGTCAAAGGATTTATTTTACTATCTTCACGGATATCCACTTATTATTACTAGGTGTAAATTTTTTTTTATTTTGTTTGCTACTTTCCAGTAAGATAAAGCCTGGTCAGGAGAATTTGATGTCTGTCTGGGTAGGGATTGACGAGGCGGGTTATGGCCCCAAACTGGGCCCGTTGTGCCTGGGGCTTTATGCCCTTCGGGGAACCAGCTGGCAAGATAATTTTT
>JAAAKM020006971.1:10483557-10503768 GCA_010016025.2 Alatinidae sp. Z8VKAUB7J3 | reverse complement strand
AGCAAATAAAACTGAAGAATTGCACAAAGAAATAAGGAAAAGTGCCTTGTACTATTGCAAAACACTGACCATGCATCGATATTATTGAAAGCTGTTACCTACAGGTATGTGAAGGTGTACATAAACATCAATAATACACTTAGTTTAGTATGTTAATAGTAACAATGGTAGCTACAAATTAAATATATATTTAGCAATATATATGTCCAAGGTCACCATAACTGAAAAGAAGATTTTGACAGCTGCCTTGTTCATTATTGAACCCTTGACAAAAGAACTAGGTAAGCTGACAAAAGACAGTGGGGTTGGATTGACTAAGTAGAACACTAGGTTCACTCTGCAAAGATTTAAAGCCAGGCATAAAGCTGGAACAAATAGAAAAGACCACCCATGACATATGGGGACATGAAAATAGAAAGCTTCTAGGAAGGTGCAGGGAATTTCAAGCAGCAAACTACACAGTGGTGATAAAAGATTTAGAAGTTCTAAGCAAATAAAACTGAAGAATTGCACAAAGAAATAAGGAAAAGTGCCTTGTACTATTGCAAAACACTGACCATGCATCTATATTATTGAAAGCTTTTAACTACAGGTATGTTCAGGTGTACAAAAACACCAATGATACACTTAGTTTAGTGTGTTAATAGTAGCAATGGTAACCACCAATTAAAGACATCATGTTACCTTCCTTTGGGAACTATTAATAAGTGCATGATAACAGCTTTTCATGATTCAATTCTTTGGAAAGGTATTTCTACCTGTGAACACTAGTATGACAAGAATACAAATCAGCAGAAATTGAATGAACACACGTATTGCTGCAATTAGCGTCTTGCATACATATAATCTTGGTTACCCTAGCCTGACAATTTTATGTCAGTGCACATTAACCACTTTATGCTCAAGAAAACACAAGTGTTAACATTTTTGTTACAAACAGGCTAAATAATTACTGATGTTACAGTTGCAACAGTTTTACAGACAACAGGTCATATTGGCTTTACCATATGTATTCCTAATGAACCATTGGGTAAACATCTTGTGAATTCCTACAAAGAAAACACTTAAAGCTTGCAGATAAAGACTTCACCATAAAGATGCAGATGTGCCACAGACTGGTTTAGAAGAACTCGAAATGATAAATTCCCTTTGCAATTTGGATGTAATCATTAGGCTTCGCTACAACTTACACCGAAGGGCAGCAGAATTGTCTACTAAAAATTAGGCATGACAACAGCAAGGAGACACCTGCATGAAATGTAGAACATAACTGGAAATTACTGCTGTTGATATACAGATGAGGTATATAATAGGCAACTGGAGTTTAATATGGAGTTTAGTAGTTTGACAGTATCTGAATCTGTAACAGTAATTTATGGTCTATTGCATCATTACTCTACAGTAAAAAATTACTATGAGCCTACAAACCCATTATTTTAAGTAGGCCTATTTCCAGTTTAGAATCAATTTATAGCAATATATATGTTCCAGATCACCATAACTGAAAAGAAGATTTTCTGACAGCTGCCTTGTTCATTATTGAGCCTTTGGCAAAAGAACTAGGTAGGCTGACAAAAGACAGTGGGGTTGGATTAACTAATTAGAACACTAGGTTCACTCTGTACAGATTGAAAGCCTGACATAAAAAGCTAGAACGAAATGAAAAAGAGACTGAAATAGACCTGAGAGACGTGTCCAGGGAGAAAAGAAAGAGAGTAACTGACAAACCATATGTACTTATGCATTGGGGACCTACCATTGACGGTGAATAATTGTGCAATACTGAAAGATCCACACAAAATTATACCTTCACAGCATACAGGTATGCATCGGTAATAAATATCAGGAGAAACCACGATGCGATGCAAGTAACATGAGTATATTACAGCGAAACTGCAGTAGATCAAAGTATTCTTGTTGCATTTGTAGGCACGTATGTTATATCTAATGGAAAACAAACTGAATCGCTAAAATCAGCAAGGATTTAAAATATTTGACCAACTCCAAGACCATATCATCAATTCCTTGTAAATTAAAAACAAAGCCAGAAAGTTAATCAGTGAACTGGATAGAAATGAGAGTCCTGTTAAGAAGCAGACTTCCAAAGCAGATGCAAATATTGAAGTTTGAGAAGCACTGGATCTTCGACTTCGTGAATCGTATAGCCTAAACATTCAATTCTAAACAATTATATATGGTAGATACCGAAAAGTACAGGAAAAAAGCCAATTTCTACTTCACGATTAAAATTACTGGTTGACATAACCAAGTAATGATCAAACTGTGACTAGACTACAACAATGTTGTGACTACGAAAGGAACAGCACTGCTAGTACTATTGAAATCACAAGAAGATAAAGACAACGAAACCACCAGCTCGAGATGCCACAGGCGGCCCGTGGCAAGGAAACCTTAATAGAAGCACTTTTTTCAACACAAGGTCCACTACATTATCAGTATTCCGTGATTATGTGAGCTAAATAGACCATCTATCAACAACATAGGCCTACCACGTCTCTATAAACTACCGGTATGTCAACTTGTTGTGAACGGGTCAACCATGGCCGTAATTATCCGCCGTCTGAACGGGTCGGAATATCCCTTGTTGTAATAAAAGTAAGAGCATGGCAATATCATGTACCATCGACGAAATATTCTAAAGTAGAACTTCTGCCCCTTGTCTGAGCCAAGCACAGAAGCATCATCCTTGCAAATATCTAACACTACTGCCAGACAAGGCAACTTGAGCTTTCAATCGAACTTGGACGACGATTAAAGTCTGTCGACATTAACTAAATTGCCAACTATCACTTCAGATAGGATATTCTGGCTATCAATAATGTGTCTGTGTCGTTTGCCAATCCATATTTTTCATTTTAAAACGAAAATTTGCACATTTATCACTTCGAAGGCCAACACGATCCGTTATGTCCATCTTTGTCGAACGCAAGCAAAGCTTTGCTGATGGCATTGGAACAATGGTCACTTTCGCGCGCTCTTTAAAAGCACAATGCATTGTGGGGGGAACACATTTTTCAAAAATTTTGAATCCTTTTGGGAGAATTTTCAGATTTGTTGTGACGTCATGTTCATCGCAGGGGGGTTGTAGCTTACTGCTGCAAGAGTAAGTCGGCAGAGCAAGAGAATTTACAGTTTCGACATCACATACCTCAAATCGCTTTCAATACAAATATCGCTAATTGGGAATCAGGGGTATTCTGAGCTTCAGGGCAAAGGTTTGAAACATTAATAGCAAACGCACGAGCCCCCATGAGCCAAGACAGTTTAATCTCAATAAATCCATTAAGCATAGAACTATCACGAATTTTTTACAGTAACATTGTACCACATTTGAATATAATTGAACAAAAAATAAAACTATTTGTGTTTCAATGAATTTTCTTTTGCATATTTTTTGCACTCAAGGGCATTGGCACTACGGCATGGATTATGCATACACCCCCCCCCCACTTAAGCTTAAGTGTACCGCTTTCTAAAGTTTATGTTTACTCTGCAAAAGCTATTTTGCAAAGAAAAGAGACAATTATTCTCATTTAAGCACCCCAATTTTCTAGTCAATAGTAGCTTTAATCAACCGAATGGTTAATAACATCTTTTTGTGGACAAATGATGCAATGGAAGAGGAAGAAAACTTGCACATTTATGAATGGCATATTATTAAAAAAGTAGACCATATGTGGTGAAATGTTTAAAATGCTATAACTGGAGAGGTTTTTTATTATTTTGAAACCTTTTTGTAGAATGATGCAAAGTTAGATGATAAATACATTTGAAACAACAAAATCATCATTATATACACCTACAACACCCGAACAATAGATGATTTGAACACACATGCATTACCCACAATGTTATACGAGCTTGAAGATGTCAACACGGATGCAATCGGCTTCTCAGAAACAAAAGAAAAAGGAAGTAAAATCCAACACCTAAACAACACCGGCCACACTATCTTCTTCTCTGAAAACAATCAATCAAGATCCAATGCAGTTGCATTTCGTGTCAAAAAATTTCATTCCCAATACATCAGCGACTATCAACCAATTCCTGACAGACTTGCGGTTCTAACAATGAGAACAAAAGTCTCAAAAATCACATTTATTCAATGTTGTTTTCCAACACCAACTTATCCTGGTGCTAAAAGCACAATGCATTGTGGGGGGAACACATTTTTCAAAAATTTTGAATCCTTTTGGGAGAATTTTCAGATTTGTTGTGACGTCATGTTCATCGCAGGGGGGTTGTAGCTTACTGCTGCAAGAGTAAGTCGGCAGAGCAAGAGAATTTACAGTTTCGACATCACATACCTCAAATCGCTTTCAATACAAATATCGCTAATTGGGAATCAGGGGTATTCTGAGCTTCAGGGCAAAGGTTTGAAACATTAATAGCAAACGCACGAGCCCCCATGAGCCAAGACAGTTTAATCTCAATAAATCCATTAAGCATAGAACTATCACGAATTTTTTACAGTAACATTGTACCACATTTGAATATAATTGAACAAAAAATAAAAC
This sequence comes from Alatinidae sp. Z8VKAUB7J3, assembly GCA_010016025.2. Lineage (NCBI taxonomy): Eukaryota > Metazoa > Cnidaria > Cubozoa > Carybdeida > Alatinidae > Alatinidae sp. Z8VKAUB7J3. The sequence continues at coordinate 10,499,230 of JAAAKM020006971.1, read as the reverse complement.
TATTTGTGTTTCAATGAATTTTCTTTTGCATATTTTTTGCACTCAAGGGCATTGGCACTACGGCATGGATTATGCATACACCCCCCCCCCACTTAAGCTTAAGTGTACCGCTTTCTAAAGTTTATGTTTACTCTGCAAAAGCTATTTTGCAAAGAAAAGAGACAATTATTCTCATTTAAGCACCCCAATTTTCTAGTCAATAGTAGCTTTAATCAACCGAATGGTTAATAACATCTTTTTGTGGACAAATGATGCAATGGAAGAGGAAGAAAACTTGCACATTTATGAATGGCATATTATTAAAAAAGTAGACCATATGTGGTGAAATGTTTAAAATGCTATAACTGGAGAGGTTTTTTATTATTTTGAAACCTTTTTGTAGAATGATGCAAAGTTAGATGATAAATACATTTGAAACAACAAAATCATCATTATATACACCTACAACACCCGAACAATAGATGATTTGAACACACATGCATTACCCACAATGTTATACGAGCTTGAAGATGTCAACACGGATGCAATCGGCTTCTCAGAAACAAAAGAAAAAGGAAGTAAAATCCAACACCTAAACAACACCGGCCACACTATCTTCTTCTCTGAAAACAATCAATCAAGATCCAATGCAGTTGCATTTCGTGTCAAAAAATTTCATTCCCAATACATCAGCGACTATCAACCAATTCCTGACAGACTTGCGGTTCTAACAATGAGAACAAAAGTCTCAAAAATCACATTTATTCAATGTTGTTTTCCAACACCAACTTATCCTGATGAAGACAACCATGCCATGTATGATCAGCTGGATAATTGTTAAATAATTAAGCAGGTACCAAAACGAGATCATCTCTTTATCATGGGAGAGTTGAACTGTAAAGTAGGAAACCTGAACAATAATTACCCTGAAGCAATTGGTAAATTCACAATTGGTGAAGCCAATGAAAGAGGCGAGCAAGTGTCGAAATTCTGCATAAGAAACAACCTTTTTGTAACAAATACAAAATTCTGTACAAGAACTTATCACACCTGGACTTCCCCAAATGGCAGGACCAAAAATCAAATTGATTTTATCATTGCCAGAAACATTCCAGTAGTGACCTGAAGAAGTCTGTTAGACGAAACGTTGTCAATAAAGTTTCTATATTTGGCGTTTTACTTTTGATGTTTACACAGTGTATAAACTTAATTAATTGTGAGAAAAACGGGCATATCTCGCATTTAAATGAAGAGAGTTAAGTTTCAAGAGCTAAGGTAATCTGTCGCGAATTGAAGATTAACGATTATGATAAATTGTTTAAAACACGTACACTTCGAACCTTTAATGACTTAGATTAACAAAAATTAATTTCACCTAGAAAATAAGATTTGAAATGTTACTTTTGAAAAGAACACTAAAGAAGCAGAAAATATGTCACCACGGGGGATCGAGCCCGTGACCATGATACTTTCTAACTTTAATGGGCTTTGGCGCACAGAGGCTGGTCTCCAACTGCGTTGAGCTGGATGTCCATGTCCACAGGTGGATAACCGGGAGCTATTGTGGCGACTAGAGAAATAGAGTATGTTAACATTCGAGGTCACCTAGCTCAGTTGCTAGAGCGCAAGCGTGGGTCACGGGTTCGATCCCTGTTGGTGACATATTTTCTATTTTTCTAGTGTTCTTTCAAAACAAAAATTGATTTCGTAATTTTATTTTTGTTCGATGAATTTTATTGAGGTATGGTTAGTCGCATGTAACTCTAACTATACCCGTTCACATTTTGATGTGAGGGGATAATGGGTTTTGGTCTTTACATTTAGATAGCATGCAATCCAACGATAGAAAAATATTTATGTTTTGGAAATCATTTTGTCAGTTGTAGGTACATTCAGCCCTGTTATCACTATAAAAGTTGTAGCAGAGACAATTCAAAGTCGCAGAACCTTATGATCCTGGTGTTTTAACTGAACGGTTTTGAATTTCATTGAAGTATGGCACCTACTTGGCAACTTTAGTCTCGTGGTTTTCTTTGATCGGTGTAAAACCGAGCGGCCGTGGCCCAGAGAATAGTTCAATTTCCTTCAATGCCAGAGGGTACAGGTTCAATTCCAAATAGGGTAATTGCTGTAGTCAGGAAAGGCATCAGAACGTACTAGTGGCCCAAGCTTTAGTCTTGTGTTATTGCCCTAGTCAGAGGAAAGAGTAAGGCTTAAATGTGTGTGAAAATGGCCGTGTTTCCATTCAACAGAGTATTTAGGGTGAATCATCATTTCATAAATATTAAACTTCAATAATCTTTTGCACTCGTTGCATTTTTCATGTTGAAATAAATAACCTGTCCAAATTTGAGGATGATATTTTGAGCAATCGTGAAGATGCGCACTTTCAAACTTTGAATGGTAACTATTGAAACTTTATTTTTGAAACCAGTTTAAAATTTTATGAACTGTGCAACTATGTTTCCTAAAGACAAATTCAAACAGCCGTTTCTCGCAGTAGATGGGAAAGGTTTAAATATTATATTTTGTATACGGGCATTTGGTGGAATTGTTTACTTTCCGATGTGATCATTATTGGGATTTCTTGAAAACTATTTTTATGACGTCATCACTTTAGTACTCTATAACATGCTGCTAGTGAAGAAAGGCATTGATGACTGGCTTACAAACTTAATCTTTCTTAAAGCTATGATTTGTCGTATATGCTTTTTCACCGAATTCTTAGTGTTGAAATTTTTATTGGGTCTTTTATCTCCCAAGTTTAATGTCAGTAGATCACCTTACCATAATCCTTTGGCGACTCCCAGATAGAGCTGTTTAAATATGAAAGTACAAATTTGGGGAAATTAGCGACAACAGTAAATAAAAGAATTTAGGGAAATTATTTCTCTGTGCAGTTTCAGGGCTGTGGAGACGATTGTCAAAGTAGAGGATGGTATCGTTATCTTGGAAAAGGGTGTGACTACATGTTGGGGGATAAGATAGATGATAAATGAGTGACTTCTTTTCATATACGCATAACACGATACTGTGAAGTTATTAAAAGGAAAAACAAAGATTTATAATAAACAGACTATGCCAGTGAGATCATACAAGACGAGACTTAGGGAGAAGAAGGTGTTTTTTATGTTTATCTTCACTGACTTTTAATCAACGTGCCAATTATCAGGGGTGTGACACTACTCAAGCCCCTAAAGCTACGTTCCTGCTAGTACCATCAAAGTTCTGCCACTCATACTGCTGAACGAAAAGAGATACTCATGGTGTACTACTTTTAAGTCTGATATCTATGTCTGTAGTGTAAAATGATACGTTTATTTGCCCAATTCATGCAGAGAGATGAAGAGCTTATGTAATTTGGATGTCTACTGTATATCGTTGTTATTATTAGTTATTATTATTATTATTATTATTACCATGCCAGGAGAAAACAGCGGGAAATGTTATTGTAAAATGAAGATTAGCAATAAAGGCATTGAGTTTAAAAAAAAATAAATTATTATTATTATTATTATTATTATTATTATTATTATTATTATTATTATTATTATTATTATTATTAGTTTTATCGATCCTTGCTTATCGAAGATATTGTTTCTATCTTTACTGTTCAGCTTCTGACAATCGGAGAAACCTTTTACATATGACAGATACCCTTATTGCTCTCGTTAATTAGTAAATTTACAGTACCCCCAAATTCTTCTATTCCTTTTAAGAGCACGTGATGCCGTGTCAGCTTGCTGGAACGTTAGTTTCGAAGATTCTTTTTCAGGGTTTTATTGGTCCACTAAGTGCCTGAAAAACAAAAAATTTCCAAAAAATTCAGGTTTTATTTATCTGCTAATGTAAATAAACGAGATACATTTATTACCCTTGCGTCATTTTAGTAGTCAAACTTTCGATTTTCTATTACTGACGTAATTGTGCATTACAAAGAAACAATGCATTGATATGCCGTTCTCTTCAATGAAAACTCAACGGGTCACATACTGTCCTTTGATTCTTATAGAGTTGGCAACACTTCTTGGTCTGTTTTTTCAATCTCATTTATATTTAATGACAGTTTACAATCAAAATAAGCATTCGATATGTATCTATGTCAGTAAACTGTCTAAATACTACATTCCCAATTTTGGGCCGTGTGAAAATATGATTGGATAAACTTGTCTTATTCAATTGATTCTGATCTCACCGCGGAAATACCAATATAACGGCGTTCCGATCATTATGAATGGAATCAGTCGGCAAATCCATTCTCACATGATAATATAAACAATGCTTAACGTCATAGATTTGTTAATTCTGAACTTCCAATCATCGTCCCCAAGCAGCCAAAAAGCCTTCATTCAGCGTATTATTGTATTTAATACAATAAACCAGAGTTGTCTTTGACCAAACCTTTATAAATATGGTGTTTGTAAGTTATTCTTTAGGTAGATTCGGGATGTATCGAAGCTATTTTAAACACCTAATTCTGCTATTCCTCATATTTTCCTATTGGAGCATTTTTACTTAAACTTAAAGCAAAGATATATACATAAGAAATCAAGTTAGTTGGCATATTTTTAGAAAAACGCTCAAATATGAGGCCGGCACAAATCAGTATGCTCTGAGCGCAGACGTTACTCCACTTCTAGAGGTAAGTCAATTCCAATTTGATTTTCTGTACTTATAAATCCTTCATTATGCAAAATTTATGAAATGTGTTGTTGAAATTGGGGGTAGGGGCTTACGTCAAAGGACGTAATTTAATAAAGGTAGAAAAGGAACTGCTATATACATTGGTTTTTATGATAAAACTAATCCAGAGGTTTATCACTTTTTCTCTTCATATTGAGACCGTAGTGAATGCGCCATTTGTCTGAAAAGATTAAGAGGGTGGGGGAGCTACCCGACAGATGGAAAACTTAACAAAAAGCACTCAACACTGTAACCTTTTTCCATTTTGTGCTTTTATTAATAACACAGAATTGATCACGTACCTTTTAGGGTAATGGTAAACCTGAAAATGACTACAATTTCATTACCGTAAAGCAGTTCAACCAACTCAAATTTCGGCTGATACATATTTGGTATTTAATCAACCCATTCAAGACCGTACATATAGGATAAAGAGTGTAAACAATCATTTTTTTGTTTTTTGGACCAGAATTACTTTCTCTTGGGGGAAATGAGCTTCTTTGTAGGAAAAAAATTTTGAGTGTTTTACCCCATGTTCCTAAAAGTGGAACGGTCCTTTATGGGTGCAAATCATTTGAATTTCAAGTTTATCACGAAGTGCTTGATTTCTTCCTGATGTGCTTGCTCAAGGTTCTCCATCTCCTTCAAGTGTAAATACTTGACTTTTACGGTTTGTCAGATGCCGTTCGACTGCAGTTAAAAAAAATAGTCATTAAATAATTTAGAATAATACGATAAATTTCTCTTTCCTAGACATCCACAATAATACTAGAACAAAGGAAAATGTAAAGACAAAAAAGAGACAGTTTATATCGAAGGAGTCAAAAAAGATATACAGTCATGTGGTACTCATAAATGACAGAACTAAAACCTGAACGTTTTTCTTGCTAGGCATCATAATCGAGTCCATGCTAATGTTCTCGTCAAGGTTTGTTCACAGTGAATGAAATATGTCATAGTAAATCTTGTTATGCATGCGTTTGTCGCATTTTGTACTAACCAATCAATTTAGGCTGGTCGATACTTACTCTTCCTTTGCCTTTGACACAATGACTCACTTTATTTATTGGTGAAACACTGCTAAAATTAGTCCCAACAGAGACAACAAAATTGTCCTTCCATCGAGGAAACAGAACTGTTCCGTCACGTTTCAAATCAACCGATGACGTCTTTTTTGATATGTCAAGCTTGCAATGCATGATACGATTTGTACGAACTGTTCCAATTGCCCTGAGGTCTTTCTCGGCGAGTTTTGCGAGAAGCTCTTAGTCTTAAAAAAGTTATCTAAAAAAAGAACGTCTTGATTGGCATCCTCATGCTTGATAATGCTGATTATATCTTCAATCACTCTTGGGCCAAAAGCTTTCCGTTTAGATCCATTTTCCAGAGACTTGGTACCTCTGGAGTCTAGTCCGTGATATACTTTCAGTGCCATTTGAGGCCAATGAGATTATTTCGAAATCAGTAATACTGCACCCATAAAGGACCAACGTTCCACTTTTGGGAACAAACAATGTTTTTCCTGATATACTTGCGAATAAGCATCTTTCAGCATCGACAGCAGTTTGTACATTGATTTTATAAAACTAGGGATAGATAAATTGATATTTAATATTATTGTACCAAAAATTTGGTATTCAGCCAAACTATAAAAAATAATTATTTTTTAAAATGAAATATGATAAATATGTTGATTAATATTATATAGCAAAAAGATATCAAAAAGATCACTAAATAGTGACATAAAATTATCTGAGATTCAAACTAATTTCAAAAAAGTACAGGTTCCAAGCCCTTATCAAGTCAAAGTTGGATTTCTGGCCCTAAGTCCCTATCGTTGGTCTTTAAAGGGTTAAGACGGCACTAATTTTTTTAAAGTTTTGATAATTCCAGGTATTTATTTGAATGACGTCATTGTTTTCCTAGAAAAAGTAGCCATTTATGCAAGGATGTGGGCCAATGACTACTCTCGTGGACCTGACCATGGGAAGTCCAATTAGAGAAAAATGTATTTCTTATAACCAGAGGGGCAAGGATTTTTTAAGTGTACTTCTTCACTCTTGGTTGTATTCTCTCTTTTTGTGTAAATGCTCAAGACAAACATCTTTAATACCTTTTCATCATTTTAAATTGGCTTCGAAACATAAAAAACCAATGAGAACGGTTCTTCATTTTCCTGCAAATAGAATTAGAAGTGCACATCGTAGAATTGGTCAGTTTCTTTTTCGCCACACAGCTACCCCAAACAGTAATAAAATACGCTGTTAAGAAGTACGGTCAGAAAAGATGTTTATTGATTCCTTTAAAGTTCCATAAACAAAGTTGGATTGAATATTGCGTTGAGTAACGGATTCATTTTGCTCGACGTTTTCGCCATACACTGATCACAGCAATTGTATGGAGTGAAATGAGAAAGCAAGTACGATGAATTTAAACGCAATATTCACGTTTTGTACCAAAAGCCAACTTTTCAAAAATTGTATTGATGGTATACCACTGGTTGCCGGTAGGTGAAGTGAGTAAAGTTTATAATAGGGCAGATTTTTGATCGGTAGAAATACAGACCAAATAACTCTTAATTTAAATAATGTTCTGAGTAACTGTTGTAACAAGAAAGTGTCATTTATAAACGTTGTAACATAGTTTCAACTCCATTAAAATCTATGAAACCTTAAAAAATGCAAATCAGGGCAGCGAGAGGCAGGTTTTGAACTATAGTTATAGGTGGTGTAGGTAGGGTAGGCATGTAAGGTTAAGCTTATGGTCTGGAGATACAGTTAGCTAAAATTACTGCGATAAAATTCAGATCTGGGAGACGAACTATAGACGCTGAGTAACACTGAAAACGCCTTAATATGGAAAGGGGGTTTTATCCATCAGTTCATAAGGATATTATAATTCATCTAAAGTCATTTTAACTGATATTTGCATGTAAGTTTCTAAGGATATGCAGTTGCAAAGTGGATCCTAGTTTTACCTCAGGAAAAATTAGCTTGCATGTAATTTCCCTAGCATTTGGTAAGTCAGAGACTTAGGGAAAAATTACTGTCCGAAATATTGGGCAAACGTTAAGCAATTTTCTGAACTCCTCATGGTATACAAAATAGACTACGTAAAATTATATTGGCTTTAGGTATCTAGGCCGATTATTAATTCCTTTCACGGGCAGCGAGGGGTATCAGAGTTTTCTCTCCAAAAAACCTCTCTGAGCAACAATTTTTCTTGGTTTTAAATATTACTAACTACGATTTCCTTTCTTTCAGATTCCGTTCCTTTCACTTGGTTTACGTCAACGCTTTTCCTGGAGTTCAGTTGGGCGCATCTCTGAAAAATGGCTCAGCTTACAGTACAACAGTATTAAAAATTACTTTATGACGAGAAATGTTTCTATAGGAAACATTAGAACTGAGAATTCTCCTGAAAGACAGAAGGAATAACTTGTTGACAAGTCACTACCGGAAATCTTATAATAACATATGTTATATATAATTCGTTTGCCCTTCTTAAATAAAGGAAATATCATAAATACCATTTAACTTGCATCTACAATTTGACATGCCTTCAACTCAACATTATCAACTTATGCAATCTTAAGTAAAAGAGAAAGTAAATACAATTTTTAACTGTTTCCAATGATACCCTCCTATTGGAATTCATCAGTGCCCTTCCAGACTAACTCACGTTTTTGGTGGAAGAAGAAACACAACACGTAGCTGATATGGTAATATTTTTCGTAGCAAAACAAAAGTTTAGTGGAATGGAACTTACTGTTAGATGCCCAATTACACTCATAACGGTTTACAATTGTTATGAAAACTAACAAATAAACCAAGTTTACCTGGATTTTCAATTAAGTGTTGTATAATCTGCACATAAAAAAGCAGCAATTGTGTACGCAAGATGTCCATTAAACTTCAAGCTGACCAAACATCACATTAATAGGAGCTTATCTATTTCATCGCGGCATATAGTGAATATAAACGATCAATACAACTGCAAGCAGCTTGTTTACTAGTGACTGCGCTGCTTTTTGTCTGACAGAAGATCTACCTTGAGTGGCATAAGAACGCCCTACATCTTTAAACACGAAAAGAACATTCTCCATTTTGCCTTGATCACTTCGTACTTCAATATGGAGACATTAGTTAACGGTACTGGAAATGCTTCAGCCCTTCATATTCTCAAGACCTTAGAGGACGCTAAAAGATTTATGGCGTTCCTAAATGATTTAATGTTAAAACCTGTTGACAAAGTTTTCATAGCTCTTCTATGTCCTATCATTGCTATTTCTGGTATTTGTGGAAATAGTTTGGTAATATATGTGCTTGGATACAAAACGAAGGGGAAAAGGAACAGATGTGAGTTACTATTTACTCTCTTGGCAATGACTGATCTAGCATCCTCCATTCTCTTACCAGTAGTAATAAGTCAACGTTATTTGTGGGGAGATGAATTACACGATAATTTTACAGTCGCGTGTTACGCCTCTGAAACAGTGTCTGCCATGACTGTCACCATTACTGAATGCATGTTAATTTTAATTTGCATCGAGAGGCATAGAGGGATCACATCTCCATTAACATCACAGATGAAACGCAGATCCATTGCGCTGGTTCTATTATTGGCTCTTTTTATAGCGTCAGGGATCATGGTACCGTATTGGATGGACGCCCACATATATTGTAGGTATTCTAATACATTGCGGCTGAAAAAAACTGTCTATCCGTTGAAAACGGATCTACTATTAACCAATTACGTTTTACTTGTAAGTCGTGATTTGGTTGCCCTTTTAATTTTGTCCGTTTTGATATCACGGATGATTCGGGCATTAAGAAAATCATCTTCCGCTATTGGAGAAAACAGAGACCCAGAAAGAGGAAGAAAAATCAGAAAAGCTAAAAATTTGCTCTTGGTGGTTGTGTTAGCATTTGCAATATGCACCATTCCCGATAGTGTCATGTTTATGACAATGTATGCCGTGTTTCACTCACATTACATATTCAGCCATCTTGAAATCTTGCCAGGACTAGTGCGGTCAACACTTTACTGTCGGCTTCTTCTGGCTGTCGGCAGTGTTGTTAATCCAATTATTTATACTTCGTTGCATCCTGGCTTTGCATGGTATCGAAACAAGTTAAGAGGATGCATGACAGCCTGTTGCAAGAAAAGGAATGTCAAAGTAAAATTACAGCAACAAGCATCTAGCTGTACTATTCAGACAACAGCTGACGAAATGGTTTAAAACCTCAGGTTCCCAAGGATTTTTCTTTGCGACCCCATATTGATTTTAGCAAATTATTTTGCTTCCGAAATCCCAACAGTTCCGGACCTAAACAAAAAGTTAACAGTTTCTTGCTTTGATAGAAGTATGTAATGCAAGTTGAAATAATAAGCAAACTAACATCAAGCCACTATGCACTGACATGCGTGTGTCAGGTATAACCAATATGACATTAGATACAACAGAGTAGCTTTGCAATCGCTGACACCTGTCTGCCATTTGTCTTTTTCTCTATTTGTAATTTTGTATTGATCCACAGAGCACCACTCAAGTATTATGAGCGGTAAAATACTCTTTCTGAGAGGTACAATTCCTTGCCAATTAGGAATGTTATCGGTATATCAAAGCTGTAACCACCGCGAACATGCCCCAACCATTTTTCTTTGCATTCCATGATATATGGACTTACGACTTATGCAGGACTGGCAGCCCACCATTTGGAAAGTAGCGGTTTAGCTTTTGCGTTAGTATGTCACGCTTATCGCTATAGAGAATAAAGTAAGGCGATCATGCTGGTAATATGTTTCTGTGACATTTGATTTATTACATCTATCAGGTTCAGATGGATTTATGGACATCGAAATGATACTTTGGGATTGATGGGAGAATGATTTTAGGTAATGACTTGGCAGGACAGGACTTTGGATCCAGTGATTATAAACCAAAGTCTTGAGAGATTGCAAAATGACATGATGTAATAGATCATGATAAAGTATTTTTTATTAACCCGTTCTAATCCTTTATCATCTATAATTTGAAGCTGGCCCATATCGAGGGCTGAATTCCCCTAAAAGTACCGTCAGCACTTCAACTCTTCTGTGAAGATTCATAACCTATAGGCTTTCATAAAGCAGTTGCAATATAAGTCCCCTTCGTGCTTTCTCTGAAATTGTTCTAACAATTTTGGCGCCTCCAAATTGTTGTAGGTCATTACGATTGTCCAACCAGCGGTCGACAAGTTTTTGCTTCGATCCCTTTCTTTGTTTGCGAGTTATCATAAATGATGCTTGAATGTTTGAACAACTTTCGCTGAATTGGCTATTTGGTAATCCGTCCCACCTTAAAAAAGGGTCCATCAATCACGGCCGAAAAAGGGTCCATCAATCACTGAAATCGGCAATTTTACTTTGCTTAAAACAAGCCAGTACTTTTAACAGAAAGCTCGTTGATGAAGTATTATGCGCTTTCCCGATTTTTAAGACTTACCGGACCCTCCTTTTGCGTAATAATCCAAACTTAAGCAGTATCAGTTTCACCGTAGAAAACTAACTAGGTATCGGGGACATACTTACAGGGTATGATATTCTTCTTGCCTGGATGTGGTGTAGTGACGTCAACCGAAACAAATGACAGCTCATATCTCTATTCCTCAATGGTATGGGACCATGGCGCAATGGTAGCACATCACGTTGCAATGCTGAAGGACGGGGTTCGATTCCTCGTGGTCCTATGTTTTCGACATAGAGCTTTTCATTTCATACCACATCATCAGTCACCCACGTCAGTGGAAGACACGTAGGATGTAATGTTTCTTGAATACTACAGATACTGGGGCCTTAAACGGGCACTATTTAAATTTGTTGGTAGTGTGCAACTTCTTGAAGAGGAAAATCTAGTGCTATTATTCAGTAACAGATCCAACAGATACATGTTGCGTGGACAGCCTTCTCCTTTTACAGGAAGTATCTTTACTCCAAGTTTTGAATTAAAGTTAAAGCATGGTACATATATACAGCTATACGTTTGCTGAGATATTAGTCTAAATATTATTATTTGTAAGTGGGTCGATACAACAGTAGACTTGGAGGTTTCCTCAGACCAACTCCCATCTCCATATTCCGTATCTTCCTATAAATGAGTCCTTGCTCTACTATGAGGGCCTGTTAAAGCGTGCATGGCTTGTTTAGCACAAAATATGCAAGACGTTCCTTAGAAAATTCTTTAACGATTCTACCTCAAGTTAAGCTTAAAGCGAAGATCATCTTCCCGTGTAGGCTCTACTGTCAACCAAATGTTATTTGTATTTCAATTATACAAAGAAACAAAGTCAAGATTTTACGCATACGTAACTCTATCTTTCATAATAGTCTAAATTCATGAAGCTCTGTATAACAGTCTGTCAGAAGGGGTTGAATTTAACTCACAATTTTGCTAAAAATTCCTACTTTTATTTGAGCAGTTTTTATTTTCGGGAGCAATCAATCCATTCAAAACTTTCATTTCGTTCAAAATATATGTATGTCCCACAAACATTTGATAGATCTTCAATAGAAACACATCATTACTATTTCAATCTAAGTTAAAAATTAAACTACAGTGAATTTTAAAGATGTAACAACGCTAGAGAACGATGGCCGGATGAATAAGAGAGCTTTTTAAACCTAGACATTAAACGTTAGAAAGTATCATCAAGATGAGAGGACTTGAAATGTTAATTTTGAAATGAACACTAGAGAAATAGAAAATATGTCACCATCGGGAATCAAACCAGCCATATTTAGTGTTCTTAGTATACAATGTTCTTTTCAAAACTAACATTTCCAATCCTCTCTTCTCGATGATACTCTATAACTTTAATGGCCTTGGGATTGATGACGGGCCTGAAAGCAGTTCTTCCTTGGTCAAGTCACATGGTGCAGAGAGGCTGGTCTCCAATTACGTTGAGCTGGACGTCTGTGTCCAGCTGTGGATGATTGGGAGCTAATGTGGCGACTAGAGAAATATAAGTATGTTAACATCGGAGGTCGCCTAGCTCAGTTGGAAGAGCGTACACCGCGAAATTGCGGGTCAGGGGTTTGATCCCCAGCGGTGACATATTCTCTATTTCCCTAGTGATCTTTTCAAAACCAAAACTAAACGTTCTGAATTATTCACGTGTTGTAATATTTAATTCTCTAACCGGAAGATTTCGACGAAAACAATTATGAATGACTACATAATACTTAAGGCAAAAGGGGACATCACAACTGTATTAACTCAAGATAAAAGACAAGGATTTACTGCCTACAAACTTTAAGAAATGAAGAATGAAATCCTCAGAGTACTAACGTCAGAATGACCGAAATGGAATGTGTGAAAGAGTATACCCAATTGTATTTTGAAATGGCCAATCAGAAATTGGACGCTGATTGGTCCAAAAACAAAAGCCATTCAGGCAGTCCAATTTCTGATTAATTCTTTATAAGAATTGTATATAATTGCAATGTGTCCGCTGAAAATATGTATATGTCTGGCACTGATGAAGGCTCAAAGCCGAAACACAATAAATATTAATGAATTGATTTCCCCGTAACCACTGACTGAGGAGTATTCGCGAAAGATTGACACTAAAAATCTCCGCCTTAGCTTTTGAGCCCGATGGCTCAATGGTTAAGGCGTTGGGTTAGTAATCATGGGTTCGGGAGTTCAAATCCGGTCAGCGCCGTTAAATTGCAAGCTATTGTGGTAATACTCCACTCTTGGTTCTTTTTCCTGCCGAAGTCTTTTATTTTCGTTTGCCCCACACTAATGCTATATTGCTTTTAAGAATGCGCAATTGCTGATCCATGCCTAAGAATGTCCTTGTACCGATTGAGAAGATTTTCGGAATTATTCATAAGTTAGATTTTATTCTTTTCATTTGGAATCTATCTAATAAGCCCACAATTATTTTGAAGTATTCCAAATTAAAATAAGATAAACCTTTTGGTTCTCACTTCACAACTATATGGTTCGCACGTATTTATGACTAATGAATAAAAAAACCCACAAGTGACTTATTGCTATAAAACTACATTCAAAGTTTAGAGAATACATTTACAACGAGTACAACGTGAACAACTTTGCTTTCGTAAGACGAAATAACAACAAAAAACGGGAAGTAAAGATTGATTGGTAGTATTTAAAAGCGGCGATGCTAAACTTTATCGTAAACTGCCGCTACGCTGACACGTTCTCCCCCCTTTTTTGCTTGTATTACTTCAAAGCTATATCGTTCAATTATCTTCTTATTCTATTCATAAAAGATACTGATTGTTTTGTTACAGCCATTTTGTGGTGTTTCGGGTGTGTCAAAGGTAGAGGAAATGGCCATTAGTCCCTTGTTGATATCTGATATAACATATTCTGTTTGGCAATAACGACACAAGAAGGGCAATGTTTCCCAAGAAACATCTGTCATTTGATTTCAAGTGTGATAAAAGTGCACTTTCTATTCTCTTCCACTTTGTATTATAAAAAGTGCATCTCCTAGGAGCTGTCAATAGAAATTGAATCAGAAACGCCCTTGTTTTGAGCACAAGACGTTATAGCCCTAGTTTTTCGATGTTGTTTTCACAATCATATTGACAATACTGTTCTTTTCAACTCTTGGTCCAGGGACCATAAGCTTACAAAACAAATACGTATCCAGTTTGAAAATGAAGATTTTTAAGAATGTATTCTCTATCCCCGAGTGCATTATCTAGTGACATAGGCAGCCATGCAATGCCGATCTTCTCTGTTTCTTACCACCCTTATCCATTACGTGGTGTTTATTACAGTCCAGGCTGTAATGTGTTCAAAAGATTTTATTTCTTGATCCCCTTCGTCTCCTTTTTCACCAAACTTCCAAGTAAGGAATAAACTATCTAGCCCTTGTATCCAGATACAGCGGCACCCTAGTTGTTTTATTCAGAAACATTCTTTAATAACAATTTCTCTGAATATAAATCATTTGTTACATGGCTGGGAAATGAGATTGTCAGCATGCGCCTTAAGAATTTCATTTCGGTCTCTTGCGAACTAACTTCCGTCCTCTAACTTTTATATCTGTACTGTACTTACTTACTTAATCATTTATTACTTATATATTGTAATGTTCTTGTTCTTTTACGTTAATGTCAGGGAACTCACAACCACCCTCTCCTCCAGTTTAGGGAACACACAGTGATCATAGTCAGTCCTTTTATGCCAACCTTACACGTGCACCATGGCAAGGTGGCATAGCTCTATTGCAATTCAAGAAATAACCTGTCAAGTAGAATCACATGTTTAATGTCTGGGAATGCTATGCCGGTTTCCTTGACAAGCTCGTATTACAATGATAGATGTCGCCCATTAAGAACCGCAAGAAGAGAAAGAGTAAAACAGTTTGATACAAAAAACACAGTATTATAGTCATGGGTATTAACGTAGTTTATCCAATGTGGAACAAAGAGAAGTGATCGTGAAATGAAAGAGATCGTTGTTATTGAGTCTATACGCTACGTTAAATGACAATGGAATGTACCAGACTTCCCTTCCTTTAAACTACGAGTTTCGATTTTTCGAAATCGTTCTCAATTGAAAACTGACAAGAAATGTAGTTGAGGTAGAAGGCAACAATAGGCAAGGTAATATTGAGAGACAGCACATAACTTCTGTGCCTGAGCTTGTCCGAAAACTAGCTGCATGGCTTGTTAAAAAGCAGGGGTGGCAATGGTAATCGCCGTTGGGAGGGTAGAAGCAATTCTGGATAAACTATCTTTTTCTTTCCCATTCTTGATACCACCACCATTTCCTCTACCCATTTCGCTTCTTTCGTTTTATGGGAACCTTCTTTAGATGTTGTAGTTGGACTCCCTAGTAACCAAACTTAATGCGCCGTTGGTAGCACCTGTGCAGAAATATATAGCCAGAGCTTTGCAAATAAATATAAAGTTACGTGATATCTTCATGGCCTTTGATAATGTCTCAGGGTAATGAGACGAAAGCGCTCAGGTACAATATATT
>JAAAKM020006971.1:10463171-10479685 GCA_010016025.2 Alatinidae sp. Z8VKAUB7J3 | reverse complement strand
GAAATAAATGATAACATGCTTAATTAAGTTAATGGTAAAGTTACTAGTATCAGTAAACTATATAAGGGGATGAGTAAAAAGGCAATATTGTCACTTCTTTGTCATCTCTGTCCATAATTAAGATAACTATGCCTTCCAAGCTTTTTTTGCTTTAAATTTCGAGGGGACACGCATTCGGTGCGCCCTTGACTGCTATTGCCTTGACATATACTATGTACCTTACAAGTGGAATAACAATATGCGAAGTTCTCACAAGATCCCATTACTCTTTTCTGTTTCTAGATAGCGACCATGTTTCTTCAAATATTTACTTACTAATATTAGCGCCGTAACCAGGGAGGCCACCCACCAAAGGTAAGTACCTAAACCTACAATTTTCATTACTTCCTGTAAGTTACTATCGATTTGTTGCTTGATTTAGACCTGATAATCATGTGAAATACAATTTATCTGCTTCCATGTATTTCGCGCACTATTTACTTTTGTATTTGTTTTGTTTTGCGGTATGAAACGTTGGGAGGAACTCCCTCCCCCGTTTTACAACCGTTCCGCCACCACTGGTGAAACCCATAACACTCACACCTAAAACACCGAAAAAGATGTGTAACACACATCTAACGTTAAAGAGAGACAATCACGTGTACGCACATATACAGGTCAAAAAATGGATTATCAACTAGGCTGTGCCTGCATTTCCATACTAGTAAATACATCCTAATATCCTCAACTTCATAATTTTAGTCAAAAATCAGAACTGTATCCACACAAGTTCCTCAGCTTAACAGCTTCTAGCAAACCACAAACCCAATTCACTCAATCTATACCAATAAATCAAAGTACTTAAATTCTGTCTAAATGACCGTTTCCTTTCATAATTCTGTGACAGCACATTGATTGCCAAATTCGCTTTTTATTTCAAGGCCATTTTTCTCTCCATCAAAAAGTGTAGCTCCACCTCCAGTTGATTACAAATGTCATGTTTGTATCACCCAATTGTTAAATATCGCACTAGCGTACCTGGGTTGCTTCGCAACATGCTGTCGTGATTATATTACCCGTGCCCTTATAAGCTGACCTGACCTGCGATAGCATACTTATAGAAACATCGGGCTATCAACATGACCTCAAATTATGGCTATTTCCAATACTTGATCTAGACAGACCGTCATAGATGATCTCAAGACCTCTAATGTTAGCCCAAGTAGCAGGGTATTCGGTAATCAAAATACAGTTGGGTATACTCTTTCACACATTCCATTTCGGTCATTCTGACGTTAGTACTCTGGGGAGTGTCAGACAAAAATGCTTTTCAGTACAATATTTTTACGCTATTTTGTGAAGTTATAGGAAAAAGCGCCTTCTCCTTTTCATCTTGCGGCTTGGAAAGATGCAATAATTACAACAAAAAAGCAGGTATTCTATGGACCAAAATTACTTGTTTTTATCTTAGTTATAACGCTTCCTACTGATGTACTTGCTATTTCCTACGACGTCTGTCATTTCTCTCTCCTCTTATAAACCCTTTCTATGATTCTTTCTTTCAATCCACGCGATAGTTGCAACCAGTGGCTGGCGAAAAGGTTAAGCAAACTTATCCATTACTTAAATTATTAGTTGTATCGTGCTGTTATAAAGTACATATTGATATTAGAGGGAACGTATTTGCTCTGCTACTGCTAATGTTACTTTAATTGACATTTACATATTTATATTTCATCTATTGAAATAACAATGCTTATCTGTTTCGCTTATTAACATTATTATAATGACAAATTACTTATCAAAACTTCTTTGAAGAAGATTAAAAGTCTTTGTGCAGAATCTCGTAAGTATGTATTAGAATTGATTGATCAATTACGTGCCATCATTTAAATTTAGATCTCGTAGCCGAGACAAGCATCACCGTGTTCAAGTAATGGGGGCTAGGGTCTATTTTTAAAATTTCATGGTATAAAAAGCACATCGTTCCTTTTCAAACAAACAATGAGATGAAGACGAGTTTGGTTTGAAATTGCTGCAATATTTTGTAATAACAAGGCATTTGATTAAAATTCTACGTTTTCTGAAAGTTAACCCTTACCCTACTTGATAAGAAGGGAGGGAATGAGGGGCAGTAGACCCATGGCAATGATTATATTTAAATAAATGCTAAACGCTAAACTCTTTAAGACGCCATTATTTGTTGACTTTTCCTAACTTTTATTCTGAAAACGTTTCATAAAAGATTTTTGCACTCACTGTCTATTAGCCGGTCCAGGACAATCTTAAGAAGTTGACGATGTTCCATGAAAAATTTCAAAGGAGTATAACTCAAGACACTTTTTATGAATTAGACCAATTTATGGGGGCTCACCTTAAATCAAATGTTCAATAAATCAAATGTGCATTATTGCTAATTAAAAGCCTATTAACACTAATAAGTGGTAATCATTAGGGTTATTCATAGCGTTAAAATCTAATCTCTAACATTTAAACATGTTCCTATCGGAAAATTAAGCACAAGTACATAAAAAGTCTTATTCATAAAAATAAGTCTATCTGGCAATTAAAATAGGCGTAAAATAAGTAATTGTTCAAAAATATTTATTTCGTCAGGCATCGTATACATTTTCATTGTGCATTTGTTTAACTGAGACCTTGAGACTTACAACCTTCACCGTTTGTTCCCTTATTTTGTCACGAGTACTGATGTGTATCAAGTTGTTGAAATAGTATAATAAATATAGCATCTAAATCAATCAAACGTCTTATAATTAGTCTACTTTACCTTATTGTAATAAAAACCGTGTCCTGAAAATAACCTCCGTGGTAAATTTCTCCAGGTTAATTCCCCTCGGTTTAATTCCCCTTTGTAAATTTTATCCTCTCCTGAAAAACTGCGCTGGTAAATTCCTCACGGATATTCTGTTTTTAAAATTACAAATAGAACGTACGAACTTTGTTAAACATGAATAACACAAGTAAGTTCTAATAACACTGTTACGTGTTTTTATCGTTTATTTATTAAAGTTATAGAAAGATAAATTGAGATGAGTGCCGTTCGTGTTAGAAGAACTTTTGTATTTGAATGTCTCATTTATTTCGTTGGATTTACTGTGTGGCCCTCGATGTATATATTTTTTAAAATTTCAAAAAGATACACGAGGAGTACTTTTTTAGGATGGGGAACTAAACGGGAGAGAATTTGACCGGGGGGCATTCACCGGGGCAATTTTCCTAGTACCAATAAAGATACCTCTTCAACCACACCTTTACATTCATCGTTAAAGGAATAGAAGTAATTGCGTTTGTGATACCAAGGAATGTAACACAGCTTGGAGGAGTAAATAACATTAAAAATAGCTACCTGTCAATGCTAGCTTAAGTCGTAAAAGCCCATGCTAGGCAAAGTTAAATAGTTGCTTACATTTTATTCTAAAAGTTAAACAATTTCCATGATGAGAAATACACTTAGTTGAAAATTATTATAGACCTTTATATTAGCAAATTTCGAGGACAAACCGTCTATGAAACAAACAGTGGAACAAAAAGATGTCTAAGATCTTTTAAGAAACGGTAACATTGCGAAGGAACGGCAAGGGACATTCTTGCGCTCGTATCTCTTTCTCCCCTTCACAGTTTGATTTATTCTATTTATTCTTTTAAGAAAAGAAGAAAACTCTCCCGTGCTAAATATTTCTATTACATTCACACATTGACATTGTACAGATTGTATTAGAATGAAGTTTAGGGATTTTAGAAGGTTTTGGAATTTGCCAGCAATGCCTCCAATTGGTCCTCGTCAACTGTCACATATCAAGTAGCAAAAGGCTTAATTTCAATATTGCGACACCTTTTTAATAAAAAAAACCCACAGCAATGAGCATGGGTGAAACAGAATGGAGCAAAACCTCAATAGTAAAGGCATAAAAAATGTAACAATGGTTACTTCCTACTAATTAACTAGCGCTTCGTGGGATACACTTTGACCAATAAGACATTAAAGGCGCCTTAAATAGCGGAAAATAAAAAAAAGTAGTAGAAAATAGTGGGAAATAATTTGAAAATAATGAGAATTAAGTTGTCATAAGCAAAAAAAGGTAAATGTTTTCATAGACATGCTTAATACTTCCTGGTCAATGACTTAAAGGTTGATTGGAACAAAGAATCGGGTTAAAATTTGACAGTTTATTAGAAGAAAAACAGAGAGAATGTAACATAAGGACCTTTTCCCGACTGAATATAAGAAGACATGTTCAAATTCTATAGAGGTAAGCCTCGAACGCTCAATATCCTCTACCTAAACCCCTTTTTTAAAACAACAGTGCTTGTCAATAATACTAAAACAAGATTTCTTCATCGGTCTACATCATTTTGACTATATAAATGCATTTGTAGACTATAATTGTAAGTTGTATAACTTGGTAAAGTCTAATTACCATCACTTTTATACTTCTATACTAAAAAAGTTTTTGGTTTTATCACACCCATCATTTTGAGTAAAATGATCAAATATCTTTTCCTTTTGCTCGAATTTAAAGGGCTACTTTATTCATTTTGTGCCTATTCCCCGGCCACCTGACACCATTTCATATTCAGATTATTTTCCCAACACATGTAGATGAGAGTGAGATTACCCACGCAAGTCTGTCTCTTGTCACTGCTGTAACTCATGGAAACAAAAATCTACAAATAAGAAAAATGTGGCAGTTGCGTAGACGTCTGGGAAACTAGCTTCCTAGCAAAACAAGTATCGCTTACACTCTGTATGAGTGTCATCAAGAGTCTCTGTGGGACCAGCGATGCAGTACCTTTTGTTGCGCCTGAGATTCAAGCGATGCCCCAGTTGTCTGTTCGGTTAAGTAGCTTGTTTTCTAAATTTGCTCTCAAGGATCCCTAGAATCACGCTTACAGCAATAAAAGAATTTAAGGATCAACTAGCAACACGCAACAGGTGCGGGTTCTTCATTTTAATAGCCGTTTCAGTAAGTCTTCTATAATTCATTCTCATCAAATAAACATAGCGGCGTACTTTTCTCTGCTAATAATTTATGAACAACGTCATGCGATAGGAAAACTGGCGCCACTTCACCGGCTACTTTTAATACACTTTTAATTTTATATTTCCATGGGCATATGTGCAAAATGGAATAGAGGATACCGCGTTAGGTGAAGGGTTATAAAATGTTAAAGGAGGAATGGCCTAAGTTTTGTAGACCAGACATTTCAAGAGACAAAGTGAATAAAGATCATAGAATTGCTCAGAAAAAAAATTGTAGACCAAAAGCCCCAGTTCATAATATTTAAGATACGTGCCTACATTTCTGGGACTGGGGAAGTATACAAAAAATAAGAAGGTAGCACTGAATTGAAGGAAGAGAAGAAAAAACTAAGACGCCACCAAAAAACCCAAACGATTTGATAAGAAAATCGAAGGAGGGGGAAAAATTCAAGGTGCTACTGAAGTTAACTAAGAGACTTGTGGACGTCTAAAGTAGATTTGAAAAATGTAAACAAGGAAGAAATATAAAAAGGAAAACAAAGAATATAAAGAATGTAAAATCGAGGACGTAAAGTAGGTGGCCGAAGAACTAATAAGAAAAGACGAGTCTCAATGGAAGTGCATGTTTTGGTTAACGTCCATGTTTACTAAAAGTTTGTCCAAGTATTTACACGGGTCCCATCTTTTACTTTGGTCGTTTTGAAATAGTTGTTTGTTATAGTTTATCTGCTTAAAGTGTAGCTTAAACAAGTAATTGGAATAAAAGTTCGACTGCTGTACGAGTCTTGTTTCTTTTAGATCTAGGGGAATAAGGAGCAGAGTTAAAGCACAAAGATAAACTATTGATACTAGAAGCCTTAATTATTAATTTTGTTGCGAGTGAGCATGACCTGATGGTTCCCGTTGAACATCATGTTTACATAATATAGATAAATTCACACAGAGATTAGGCCATGTCAAAGGTAACTTATCAGCAAAGATCACAGTTGCAGATTAACAGTCCCCTCCTTAAAGTTGAATATTAAAATGAGAACTAAACTGACTGAAACGAAGAACACAGTTTATCACAAACACCAAAAATTGATGATATGATACGCTCATTTGATAAAACTTTTAAGATAAAATGAAGGGTAACTTTCACTATTACAGAAGTATCGCAGAACAGCACACCAAGATTAGATCATGAAAAATTAATGCAAAGCCCTGTAGAAATCTTTTAATGTGTAATAAAGTTATCTTTTAAACTAATTGTTCAAATTTCTTTAACTAGTATGACACATATGGTGTCGTAGCACAAGTTGAATTTATCTTCCTAAAAGTAGCATAAACGGCAAACAGGATTAGGGAGTGGAATATAGAACACATTTTCTGCAGCTGCTGTATCTACTATATCCTAGGTCCAAGCTAATAGTACTAATTATAAGTCATAAGAATACTTTTGTACACGCACAAATTGTAATATTTACTAAAATGACTAAGACACTCTTCTGATGTGACCATGCTAATGACTGTTTTACAAGAGTGCTAAAGCGATGACCTCACAGAAACCGTTTTTCGAGAATCCAATTCTCATTGCATCGAAATGCTAACCACACAAGCAAACTCTAGTAAACATAATATATAGCTCAGATTTCTGTAAACAAGTAACTAACACTTAAGTCTGTAAAGCATTTTAAGGAAACAATTTTGATTTTGCTAAGTTCACAAAATACATTTTTCAAGTAAGAAGGTTTTCATAAGTGTGGTTCGAATTAAGGAAGGTGCATCTCTATATTTGTTTAAGGCATCGTTTTCAGATTTCTGCATATTATATATGTCAACAAAAAGGATTCGATGACTGCAAATATTGTGAAATATTTGATTTTCATTAAATTGTGACATCTAACCTTTGTACAATTTAAGAGGAAGTCTATATCAGCAGATGACTGATGCATGCAAGGGACGCCAAAAAATTAAAAATTACAAGACTCCAATAATAAACTATAAAACTGATATTTAGAAGTACCCATAAGTATTTGATCAAATTGATGAAAACTACCACATGATTACGTGGCCATGATATTAATATATTTTTCGGTTATGTTTTTCCGCAAAAATTGCTGCCGTCATCTGTTTTCATTGAAGATTTTTTGAATGTAATTATGGAGGGATCTTGATATAGGCAGTTGCTTTGAAGGTTCAAAATTTATAGAATTAAAACAGCATTTAGAAGAAAAGAAACTTACTGTTCTACTGCCGTTGTATAGATCAAGTAGTTGGTTGAATACTTATATTATAATTATAAGGGAAGTGTTAAAGCAAACTATACTAACGTGAGACATATTTCCCCAATTTTACTGTACTAAATTTGAGATAGTAAGTAGTGAATGTCATTTATTATAATTGATGAGTAGAGTTTAATTACATATTCCTAACACATTCATAAGATAACAGAATACGAATTTTATCTGTCGTATAAATTAATTCATTGAATAATGCTTGATTCTTTGTGCCAGAAAACGGGACTTCAATGTTGAAAAAATTGGATTAATAAAAATTTAAATGACAGTTGCAATCAATCCACCTAATTATGTTTGATTATTTGAGGTAGTTAACCAGGCATCACCGAAATGGGTTCGGGTAGCGAATGGGATTTTAAAATGTCGGTGTGTATGTTGGTGTAGGGGTAATGGGGAGGACATTATTTGGCCTACAAAAGAGTGGCAACCGCCGTACTTTCAAGTTCTCCGTTATAAATTCCATTTGTCAGGTTCTAGGTTCAAGTTAGCTGAAAACATATAAAATATGAAGGACGCTAAGAAGTATAACTTCCTTCTTATATATCCAATACAATGAAGTAAATATTTATTGTTTGCTAAACAGTGAATGATCAAAAGGCTCAGTTATGTATACATTTTAACGCCTGCATTTGTAAAAGATTAAGAATTGTGAAGATTTTCTGTTTATCGGTTGATGCACAATGTGTTAATTAGATTTACAAACCCTTGCATTTGCTAAAAAGCAGATTTAATTCCACGTTACTGCCATAGGAACAAAACAGTACCGCTATGGTTAGAATGGTGGCTGCTGAGTTTTAAACTGCTTTAATAGTTACAACGTCAAAGACTTATGAACATCGTTGTCTGCTCAACATTGATTTAAACGTCACAAGAAGGAAGAGCGAAATGCCGTCCTTCTGGTTTTATAATGATCGAAGATCTTACTATTGACTTGAAAGTTGAAATCTTCATTCTATATAACATTTTTGTCTATATTCCAATTCAATATCTTAAGAAACATGTCGTTAGATTTCTGTCGACTGTTTTATCACGAAGATCATAGGCCTTTAACTAAGAGCTATGACTGGAGCACCCTTCTTTATGAATGTGAAACATGGACAAACGTTATAAAATGACAGTTAAGGTAGAATCAACATAGATGTAGTTTCAAGGCAAACTGGGAAGATACAATTAGGGAAGGAAATGAGGAATGAGAAGGTACTGTATGGGCGAGAGCATCCTATGTCGTCTTCAAGACTAGGTTTCACCTGTAGTATTAGATTCTTGGGCGTTTGTTAAGTGAATAAATGCAGAGAATACATTATTTAAGAAAAAATTGAAATACACCAATATTTCTTTGATGCTGAACAAGCACAAGAATCTGTGCAAAATTGACATTTACACCTCCTGTGTAGTCTTTGTTTGTAGATACTTTCAGTTGAATAAAAGCAACAAACATTTCAACCTTTTTGACGAGAGCTTACAACTAGAAAGTAACATTGAAGCACAGTTAATTTCCTCAGCTTCGCCACTAGGTAATCAAACTGTGAACCGTTGGAAGAAGGTGCAGGGCCTTAGAAAAAAGCTAACTTTCAAAGAAGTTGAAACAACCATAATCCTATGGCAACTCAATCTTATCCCAATTAAATTCTTTTCATCAATCCAGGCTACGTGAACCCTTGGGCCTGCTTAAGTATAGAGATTTTCTTGTAGATTGGATTGCACTCCTTAACTTGCTGATTTTTCTGTTTCTTGATGTTAATCTTCAATTTTTTCTACTAAATGACCCACTACCAACTCAACCATTGCATGTATCCCACAGATTCATTGTGCGCGGACCACGTAATATTTATAACTTTCATTGCACTTTGGTCCCAACATAAAGGTAAGGGCAACCTTGTCATCGTTTTATTTGTCTATCTCAGAAACTTGCACCTTGTTATTGCAAAATTTCAATTTATCTGATGGTTGTTAGTGTCTCACAAAGTGTGATGCTGCTGTTGTTAAATGCTCCCCTTTCCAATGCTGCCTTGAGCAGAGTTGTAGCTAATTCTGATTTTTTGTAAGCAATATCAGTTTTTATTAAAGGTAAAAAAGAGAAAATGTGACTGTTCACGTTGTAGTTACGTTGTTTTTGCTGTAATAGAAATATTAAGAAAAATTAAAATGCATGTCTTTCTACTTACCAAATTGACGAGATGAGACAAACAAGTATCCTGTTTAAGGTTTATAACTTAGACAAAATGTTATATGCCGCTACAGATTTTTTGCTTTTCGTTTTCAATAATGCTTAAACAAGTTCAAGTACTAATTTTGATGACGTTGGGAATTATGGGGAGGCCGTAGAAAACGAGGCACTTGACGACTCTTTCTTATTTTGTTTTTCGTACTTATGGTGCTTGTCTGGTCTTGTTAAAGTTGGAATACCTCGGTTAGCAATGGGTGGTGATCTTATACAGAGAACATCAAAGGAACTCAAAGAAAGAAGGATCATTGGGTATACACACTGACAATTTTGAGAGGGCTTGGCAATAGGTTAACATGACGGATTTTAGGTGCCAGCTAGTTTTTCAACTGATAAATGCTATTGCGTGTTTTTTACTGAGTTTCCAATGCGATGATGAAAAGACGAAAATGATGACTAAAAAAATAGATGAGGGTAGTTTTAGATTTATTGAGTATGGAAAGATTGTTCTTTGAACGAAAGATTGAAGTGAATGATGTCATTTTCAAGCAAAAATCTTAAGATATTATTTTATCCTGATTACAAAGTATATCTAAGGAAGTTTCTAGTTCTAGTACATGATTTTACTTAACAAATTTGCCCATACCTTTTTATATTTAGCTTTTTTTCCCCGTTTCATGTAATTCTAAGAAAAACGGGGAGCCCTGTCGATTGAAAGTAATTTTTGGAGCCAAGTCTTGAGTTTCGTTTTTTATATTGGGTGATCATCTAATAATTTATTTGTTATTAATATTTTTTTTAGAAAAGTCTGTGTTAGTACGCATCAAACTAGGAAGCTTTCAGAATAAGTCCCTTGAGGATGAACAAATAAGTTGCGCAGATTATGTAATACATCATTCTAAGAAAAGCGGGGAGGCCCGTCAATTGAAGTGACTTTTGCAGCCAAGTCTTGAGTTTTGTCTTTCATACTGGGTGATCATCTAATAATTTATTTGTTATTTATAATTCTTTTTCAGCAACGTCTGTGTTAGTACGAATCAAACTAACAAGTGTTCAAAATAAGTGCCTTCAGGATGAACAACAAATTTGCACAGATGAGGCTTATTAACTAAATGTAAGATTATAATCCCTGCTAAAAAGTACCAATGTCAACCATAAGGTTGTTTAGAGATTTATTTGAACTCGTGATATAATTTTTAAAATCCAATCAAGCCCCCTGTACTTCATCATTAGTGGCAAGGAGTGGTTAGTAAGAATAAATCTAGATATGACTGCTCAAAAAATATTCCTAATTAATTAGCTAGTTATTAGAATATTCATACTTCATCAATATACTGCCATATCATGTTGAGGACCTTGACAGCAATTACTTTAGCTATACATTTTCGAGGATATCCAATTATATTACCTTCCATTTACCGTTGTATAAGATTGGCCTTGCTGATAGTCCGAACTGCGCATGCGGTGACGTGCAAACACCTCAACACGCTCTGAATTGCCGTAGGATAGACATCAGAGGTGATATCAGAACAGTTGATGATGAATTTAGAACTTGGCTGAATCATAACAAGCTGCTAGATATATGATTTTTTTTTTTACAACGAGAAAGAGCAAAGGTTCACACAATAGTCACAAAAGCTACATTTTCGTGATTCAAAACATTACTATGTGCTAAGCAACTTCATGCTGTGGCACACATATACACGTTTCTCGACATATAACGAGAAGGAAAATATAAGTGCTGTAAGTTCAAAATGACATTTAGTTCAATTGGTTTCGACCTTATTTGAACGTAAATGAATTACCGCATTCGTATACGGTTGACAGTTGATAAAGTCCATGTGTTGAAATGAAGGTGTTAGATTGTTAGAATGGATACCTTAATGATAACGCATGATAAGTGATCAGTTTAGTTTGAGCTTGATTTGTCTTTCAAGGACGTGATACATTTACAATTAACATTAGATGCGAAGTTAACTATATTAATAACAATGGTAATGTTACCTTGAATAACAGTTAAAAGTTGGTAGTCACTGACTTCACTACTAAACAAAGTAACGTAAGTATTACGTTATTTAATTACCTTCACTAGCATTTTAAAATAATCTTGGCAAGGTCGACACACCTTATTGTTACTGTTTTTCTGATGTTCTTCAAATCACACAGTCCAGTAGCAAACCCCTATGAAGTACATGGACCTTTGAAGTTTTGCCTGTATTTCTATTAAAAATTCTCATTCTAATTTTAAGGACTTTAAAATTTAGAACGATGTATTTCCAAACCTTTCTAAATTTACCGATTGAAGGTCAAATTTGATCGAGTTATGGTAAATAAAATGTATTGCTGCTCCTTAGTCCGGTCAATGATTTCCACCATTGTGATAAAACTTCTAACTCTACAGAACTTGGCATGTAGAAGTAATTACAAAGTCAATGAGATTTGACTAAAGTACATCTTATTAAGAGAAAAAATTAGTTGCCAGTGAAAGAACATGTATTATATAGAGCCGCAATGTTAGCTTTCAAATTATAATGTATACACTGGTACTTAAGTGAGTTGTAAAAAAGATGTAAAACACGCGAAAAAAATTGATATATCGTTATTCCTTTTTTAAAAACGAAGTTAGAACTAAATTAGTTTCCCTTATAGAGCAATGACTAGATATTAACCATGTTTATAATGATTTTAAGATATTGCCTTACAACGGATGATGGCATTCAAAGCCAAATCTTTATGAAATGTTTCAACAAATGGAAAGTTCCACATAAACTTTTGCTTCAAGTCTTTTAGACGTTTAAGTTTCTTCAAATACATTGATATTGAATGTTCTAGAACTAAGATGTTAAAATATTCGTGTACTTGCTCTGATTTTTCCGTTGAAAGTAAACTGGAATTAACCTCAACCCACATCCTCTAGGGGAAACTAATACATTATATGTTGTTGTATGAATATAAGGAGTTAAATATTTTAATGTGAAAATTATATATGTTTCCTGAGAAACCAAAGAACTCGCTTGTTTTCTCTCCGTGATTTCCAATTAAAGATAAAACCACAAAATAATGCAAATTCTCTATAAATTTCTTTTGCGCATAGCGATTCAGTTATGGTACCGTCTACGTGAATTAATGGTTCCTTTACGGTATCCAAAATACCACTTTGAAAAAAAGTTTCTGAAACCATATTGTGAATATACAGACGAAAAAGAGTTGCGGCTTGCCTAAGAAGAGAGAAATTACTCTCTAAATCAAAACTCCAAATTTGTATTTTCAGCATATTCGTAGGCTTTGTGGTCCGGTGCATGAGTTCATACTCACGTGCTCCCCAGGAACAGTGAATCAAACAGCTATTACTTCTGTTGCGATTTGTGTGATTTTTAGCATCCTTCCTTTAGAACTGTATTATCATTAGATATATGTCATTTTTTAAACTTATTAAAGAGTATGTTGTGTGTGCCATTATGCCCCTTTTATATGCTAATGAGCCCCATGAGAAAGGTTTTACCTTGACTTAAAATGGGTGAAAATGGGCCATTTTAGTCAAACTTAGGTAGCTTATCCATACTGGCGTGACACGTTGCAAGTGGCCTGCCACGTAGCACGTCATTTGGAAAAGAATCTACTATTCAAACGTATCAAACCTTTCATACCAAAGTCGAATGCCACGTGGCAAATGCAACGTGGCGATTAGACCTTTGAAAACATATCACGTCGCAAAGTTGTTTCTTGAGTTGAGTAGTATTTGTCAACATCACATGATCAAATTATCAGATTGCTATATGAGGACTTGGGTAGGGACTCTCTTGCCAGGCTTTGTTAGATATTAAAGGTACTCAACTGTTAACACTTCCGTGGAACCAGTCGGGAACCCAGTGTGTTGGGTAGGTCTTAGGTTGTCGAATCAGGTTGAATTCTCTACTTAGACAGCTGAATAAACATTATTTTTATGAATCAAGTGGTAAGAATAGCAATTTTGGTTACATTTATGATACAGATGATACAGTTACTCTGATGTCTCTTTCAAATATAAATTAGGTATGTTCACCAAATATAGCTCGCCGTTCATTCGGCTGCAGCCACTGTATATACGATAAATTACTGCAGATGACGCAATGGCTTGCCAGGAGACTTTGTAAGTATGACATCTTATCAGACCACCGCACTGTTGTCCAGATCTACAGAAAAACAACCCACACCGACCAATATCTAAATAAAGCATCACATCATCCACCTTCAGCCCGCGACAACGTCATCACAACTCTCTTTGGAATAGCTAGGAAAATAATATCAGAGCGAACCATCTTGAAGGAAGGAGAGAAGTACCGCAAAGACATCCTTTCATTCAACGGTTTAAATCAGAAAGACATTAGAATGGCCTTGCGGAAAAGAAAAACACGCCCTTAGGAACACAAAATGGAGCCGCTGAAACACTATGCTTTCCATATATCAAAGTCACGAGCGTAACCATCAAAAGAATACTCCTCCAACAGTACAACATCCGTCAATCCCCAAAGATCCGAGCCCAGCAGCAGAAACAAACATAGTGTACAAGATACAATTTAAGGACTGTCCAGAGACCTATTGTGACGACTCAAAACGTTCTTTAGGTCAGAGGGAGAAGGAACACAAGAACGTCGTTGCAAAGGGAGATATCAAGAGTTACGAGATTACCAAACATTGCTGAAGGGAAGGACACACTTTTGATGGGTAAAACAACCAAGTTATAGACAAAGAAGTCCACACAACCACCAGAAAAATCAAAGAAACTATGCACACCTTACACCATCACAGCCACATCAACAACGTATCCTGCCAACTTCCACACATACAGCATCCAGCCCTTAACAAGAAAACACAACGAACACAAAACCAGGATGGTGCCGTCTCACAAACCTAGTTTGATTCCAGATCCTCGGAGGTCCGCAACTCAACCTCATAAAAATAGCGACATAATTCATATCCGGCAGCCTAAAGATGAGAGAAGTTTCTCTCGAAAAGTAACTCGGAAAAAGACAGAGACGCAAGACGTGATAAAATCTACCACCTATGGCAAAAAGTGTTAGTCGAAAAGTGTTAGCATACTTAAAACAAAGAAATACTATTCCTTCCTAACTTACCAAGAGAAGACCTGTAGATCATTCTTTAGCGCTTATGCATCTAAATTTGGCGGTATCCTTTACAATAGCCACCAATTCACGAAAGGTATCTTTTAATGTACGATAAATTGTTGAAATACCTCTGAATTCAGTTCATGGTTCTTTCAGGCTATGAAGTCACTGTGGGAGTCTACATTCTCCTTGAGTTACGGAAGGTTTCCTTAACCTCATCTTACGTTATGTCCTTTCAACTATATACTTATTAGAGCTATCACCTTGTCCTCATCATTCGATGAAATCATTTTTTCTACTGAAAAAGGGAATTTAAGAGCGCCGTGGCATTTGCTACTTCCTTCTGAAATCATTGCATCGCGTGACATTTGCGACGTGGCATCTGTGACGTGCGACTTGCCACCTGTCACTTCGATATGAAAGCTTCCTCGTAAAGTAATTACTCTCGTTACTGCTACATCAGATTTGACAATATGCCTAAAGCACAGTGGCTGAAATTTAAGTAGACCTGATAGAAAATTAGCAGTCTGCGATGAAAACTTTTTAATTAAACCGCTCTTGATTTAAACAAGATTAATTATATCGCTACCCTCTAATGAGTTTTTATCTAAATCGCATAAAACAAACGTATGTAAACGGGGCCTTTCCTGAAAGAAAATATAAGTTCTTGTTTACCCTTCCTGTATTTCCCCTGACTGTATACATGATGAGTTGAATAATAAAACAACCAACTTATTCTCCGTCCTCTAACTCATTTCTGATAGAATGTTTATCATTCCTTTTAATGAATGTTGTTCTTGTAAGTCTCTTTTCATTTATATTAAAGTACTTTGATTTATGACCCACTGCTTTTCTTCACAATAATTCCTTCTTATTCCATTTTAAACTTCAGTTAATTCCAAGAGTTCATGGGGTTCTTTGATTAACAAGGGATAACAGAATAGCCAACTGAGTACCCACGCTGAGTGATACGGAAGATGACGATGAAAAGAGGGTCTCAGTTAAGCCTTGGCAGTACAGAGAGTGATTAACCAATAATATATTCAATACGTGGTTCTCATGATAAAATAAGTGCAAATTTGAATGAGTTTCCATAGTTAAACTGCGGAGACACTTATTGTAAGTGATTGGAGATAACTCATCCTCTTAGTAAACAAGTCACGTCATACATCATAAAAATAAGAATACATAAGAAACAAGATTGACGTTGATCTAGATGGCCGCATAACAACATGTAGGCATTTTAAAAAATATTATAAGATTTGATCTGGTTTGAGTCTTTATGTACTTCTTAATCAATTAGGTTAACCTAAGAGAAGTTACGCCCTGTACGTTTTCATCTTTTTTCGGTCAGTCTACTTGCTTCTGGTCGATTGCTGAAACTTAAAAAAAAACAGACTTGATGTAGTGTATATATATATGATCGTGGGTAAAAGAACTATATGTGAATGTTGTGCTAAGTAGAGAATAAATTACCAAAAACAAAGTATGTACTCTGGTCTTCACAAGTAATTCATAGTGGGTATTGTGTAAAATTAGGATTGCTTCAGCTTTTATTGCCATTTACAACTGTGTAATGAAATTTCCAATATAATCATTGCTAAGATCTGTAATCCAAGATATTTTACATATAAAGCTTTGCTACTGAATAAATATTGACCACTTTTGTCAGAAATGACCGTCTTTCCATTACGAAAGAGGACAGGAAAGATAAAAATCGCTAATGATCACTGTGACCCTGTACATTCTTCCTCATGTTCTCTCTCCACATCCAATATCTGTTCAACAAATTTGAATGTGCAACAACCACTAAAGAGTAGGCCTACTTCCCTTCAGGCAGTAAAGACCCAGCTTGCACTGTTTGGCAATATACTCCATTGTTTGCAAGTGACCACAGTCGCAATTCCCATCATTTCGGATGCCCCATCGGAACAATATTTCTCGACACGGTATGACTTTTGCTCGCATCCTTCAACCCAAGAGTA
>JAAAKM020006971.1:10447170-10463071 GCA_010016025.2 Alatinidae sp. Z8VKAUB7J3 | reverse complement strand
ATCATTTCGGATGCCCCATCGGAACAATATTTCTCGACACGGTATGACTTTTGCTCGCATCCTTCAACCCAAGAGTACATCTACAGGTCGTCATTCATAGACGTATGATAGATTGATAGGTTGCCTATCCAATCTTACTAGAAAACACAATTATCGTTTTGAGTAGGCAATCATCATCGATTCTTTACCTCACTCTGCAACATTTTGGAAATGTTGGTTCCTTGTTAGGGAAACCATCTATAGAACTGGTAGACTTATTACATTTACAAAATGTAGACTGAAAGACTGCTGATCAAACGAAGGAAATGCGTACGACCTAGAATAGACCGTTGTAGTACTCCAGCGTAAATACTGTAAGAAACAAGAATTTTGAAAGAATCGCTGAAGTATTCTTTTCAATAATAATTGAAAGGCATCAAACATTTTACCACTGATTTCTTCTTATGACTTCTGCAGACCTTGGAGGAACATCTCTTTGAATATCAAAGGTTTCTAGAGTATGAAAATCTTAAAGTGCTTTAACTTGCACAGACTAACACAATACGAACCCATGCATAGTAAACCAGGTAGCGATGGCCATGAAAAATTTAACGAAAATTTATTTGAGTCAACTTTCATAGTAATCATGTTATATTTAACTAAGGTCTTGACCGTTTTTTAGCGTGTCACCTATGATCCCTCGAGATACTGCTAACTATAGTCTTATATATATGTTGTAAAGCAGTTTACTAAGTCCTTCTAGAGTCCCTAATACCTAGTTCATGCGTAAAAGGAGGTAATTGCGATGATTCTGAGCACCTACTTCAAGCTCTTTCTAACTTCTCACTAATTTTGTTATCTCAAATCTACTCAGGCCCGCTAAATAGATGCATGACGACACAGACCTCCCCTTAGTTGCAGTAACTTTCATGCCTTTTATTAAAACTCTTAAGCCTTATTTGTTACCATAGTTTTATGGAAGAAAAGCCTCTTTAATCTAGAAAATAGGTTAATTTAACCAAACAATCGTTTAAGAAGAAATATCCCAAAGTAAATTACACCCAAATTACACCATAATCGTCCAGGGTAACAGTAAAAGGATTCCTGTTAACAATAGAGTAAAGTGAAATTAAAGATAGGAATCTTTTAAATGATACATTTTTACTCCCTTAGTCCATTAGGAATGTATTTGCAAGCAGAAAACTATTCTCCTCCAATATTTCTTCTATTTAAATGCTAAAATCCCCTTAATCATAAGGTAAAGTAACGGCCATGTTCTTGCATAATGGAAACCTGTTTTATAATTAATATTGTAAACCTACACTGGTTATTTTCATCTTGGAAGTCAGCTGTTGTATATTAAATGTTTGCTCAACGGAGACGACCTATCACTAACCTGTTGCCAAATGGTTTATTTCGCAAACATGATAAGAACTGAGATAGGATTTACCAGTCAATGTAAATTTTGATATTTTCTGCTCTTAAGAATGTCAAACAAAAAGGCTTTAAGTAGAAAGAATCCCTGCAATGGAGCCATTGAGTCTATGTCTACATATCGTAACGAGACAATGATCACGATCTTGTCGCCGATACAATCATCCTAAAGAACTTATGAAGATTCCTTAAAGTCCAATTGCAGCGAAAATGTTTTTACCATATCATATTGGCTACGTTTATATGTCTGTCATGTACATTAAGATATCAATAAAAAACCTTAATCTTTTATTTTGGTATCAAGGGTGATCAAATAGAGAAAACAAGATTTTCTATTCTTCCGAGGGATAGCTTGTGAAAAGTTTACAATGAAGCGACCCGAACCCGAAGTTCCTTTCAGCTACTTAGAAGATACGACCCGCACTTTACCAAGCAAACTGGCTACACTTTAGACGTTTAAACCATAAACGCTCGTGCTGTAACGATCTTGCTTACTTCGTAGCAACGACATCCTGGTAGCAATCTTTTCTAAATGCCGTTGCTAAAGTCACCTCACTATAGGAGGTATCACTTAAGATATGTTAAAGATTTTTAATAGATAAACGTGTAAACAAGTTTAGTTGTGAGACAGAATTTTTCAATGTTGTTAACACGAAACTAATATGGGTATTGAAAGCATCATTTTAAAACATTTCGTGCTCAGCATTTCGTTGCCACCTCATAACCAAAGCCGTTCTAGTTCTTGGTTTATTATCATATTTAACAAAATCAAAAAAGGTTGAATTGGGAGTTTTCATTTCAATCGAATAGCTGATTTTTTCAAATTGACTCTTAAATCGTCTTTCCAAGTTTTTACGAGATTTCTCTTGCAGTACGCCTTTAATATTAATCTGTACACAAGTAATAAATACTCAAATTTTTTGTATTTTGTTAGATTACTACTCTCTTTAAGTACTCGTTTTTCCATGATAGGGCTTTCAAAGTTGACAGAAACGCGTCCTGAATATGATTGCATGTCCCATATATTTTAAACCTTGGTTTAAGGTAGGTAATGTGCAGTTAGATATCAAAATAGGACTATGATGGCAACAATTAGGGGTCATCTTCCTAATTTTTACCTTTAATTACTTGCTACCGTCAACTTTCTAATTGTTAAAATATCATAAATTTTGATTTGATTTCACTTTTTTTACACTTTCCACTATTGAAATAGTTTCAGAGCAAGTCTCGTATTGATTATAAGTTTGTATTATGTGATCTACTGCTTCGAGAAGAAAATACGAGGCATGTCATGACTAGAATTGATGAGCAAAAAAAATGATGGAGAGCCACAGTCTGTAGATGGATAGTCTATTTGTCATCCATACAAACCTATATATTCTTTAGGAAATTATCATCCATATATCTGTATAATTATTTAAGATAATAACCTACTCTAGAAATAATCTCTGTTGACTTAGTGCCCATTTCATGAGCCTTGTTCTACGCTATGTTCACTTTACTGATCTTACACAAATGCAAAGGTGAAAAGTTACCCAACTGTCGATCCTAAAAATACTATCAAAAGGTAAAGATTTGACCAATCCATTAGCATCAAAGATTTAGGCCAAATGACCATGTTATTAGAAAATGCTTGAGGTATTTATCTCCTCAAAAGCAGCAGGCAGTGATGCAAATTTATAGACGAAGGGGTCTATTCCAGTACCGTAGCCAGGAGGATGGTTGATATGTTCAGCATCCTCTAGTAAAATAGCATCCTCTAGTTCATGGTCGTCTGTCCTAGAGTTTTAAAATGTGCCAGAGCATTTCTCAGACTTGTTGAATATCCTGCTCCATATATCTTTTCCAAGATATCAAAGCTGCACTACAAAAGTTGAAAATTTTGAAGTACAATTGACTACAGACACCTGGTTTCTACGAGTGCCACTGGCCCGCTTATTAAGAGGGTTCACCAATTTTTCAGAAGGGGTTACACAAAAATTATGCTTATTGGTGAACAGGCTGGCCCGTACGCCTTAAATTTATGAAGCATGCCCTAAAATATGCTCATAGGTGATAACGCATACCCTACAGAAATAGTCTGGCCATGGCACCGGTCTATTCCCCGGGAATCTATTGTAAACACCCGACAGAGCAGGTAATTTTAAATATTAAAACACTTTTTGACTCAGTTATTGCCACAGATTTTAGACTTAATCACGTATTGAGTCGCTGTCATTTTGCAAGCTACGTTTCGAGAAAAAATTCTTTAATTCTCAGCCTGAAGATAGGAGAGGTTTCTCTTAATACATAGCTCGCAAAAAGACAGCGATTAAAGGAATGATAAACTTTATCATCTAGAGCAGGTAATCATTAAGTACTCTTATCAACAAACAATGCTCTGATGAATATACACACCTTTCAAATTTCTGTCACAGGTAAGAGTAAGGCGTAACGTGACGTCATTTTTATTTGCGACTTTTACTGTAATTGATAAATGAAGACTCCGTTTCAGTATACCAGCAAATTTTAAACCTTTCCCAAGCATTCTTTCAATATTTATTCTGACAGAGCAGTGATTTCATTACTTGCACCTTTTGTTGCTTTCCTCTTCTCATCCAAATGTCTTTCAGTATTCACTGTACTCTACTCTCATTCAACTTACACACGTACGTTTTTACTGCATAACAATTTCGGCCGCATCACGTAGATCAAACTTGATAAAATAGTATAAGTAGATGAAAACAATATTATTTTTCATGTAGGACTTTAGACAAATTGTACCTAAAAGTAAAAACAAATTGTGCTATGTTCTAAAGTCCTTCATCTTGTCTGCATCTGTAATGATGGCGCCGCAGGCCCTGGGGCACGGTAATGTCACTCCCCAGGCCGTGGATGTCGCTGAGCTTCGACCGTTGGGACAGGAATGGCTTGAGGAGAATCCGTACCGGGGCGATGAGGTGGCCATCAAGGTGGGTGATTCGGCTTACAACCAAAACTGCGCACGTTGTCACGGCTTGGAGGCTATTTCAGGGGGCATAACACCGGATCTGCGCAAACTCAATGATGAAACTGAATTTGATAGCCCGGCGGAAGCGGACGAGTGGTATATGACCCGGGTCAGAAACGGCGCGGTCATTGACGGACGTGTCTATATGCCGCCGTTTCAGGGCATATTGAGCCAGGAAGCGATGTGGGCGATCCGTTCCTATATCGATACGCGGCCCTTTGAGGAATAGCGCCGGGAAATCCGGGGCGGCCAGGGTTACCGGAAAAAATGAAAACTATACTCACGCTCCTGTGGCTGTTGATTGCGGGGCTGGCTGAAGCAAGAAGTTATGACGATGTCATTGCCTCCGGCTATATCGAAATAGCCGTTTACCGGGATTTCCCTCCCTATTCCTACCTTAAAAATGGCCGGCCCTCCGGTATCGATATTGAAATGGGGAAACTCATAGCCGACGGGCTGGGTGTGGAAGCCCGCTGGTTCTGGATTACCGCCGATGAAAGCCTTGAGGATGATCTGCGTAACGCCGTCTGGAAGGGGCATGTGCTTGAAAAGAAGGTGGCCGATCTGATGCTGCGCGTACCCTACGATCGCGAATTCAGTTACGCGATTGATGGCTACGGCCAGGCTAAAAACAGTCTGGTTGTCATGTTCGCACCCTACCACCGGGAGAGCTGGACGCTGGTACGCGATCTGAAAAAAACCGGGCAGATACGTAACCTGGCTATTTTTCAATACGAAAGGGTGGGCGTGGAACTGGACTCCCTGCCTGACTTTTTTCTCAGTGCGACCCTTAACGGCAGATTACGTAACCAGATTGTTCACTTCCCCACGGTATTTGACGGCATTGAGGCCATGCGGCGGGGAGAGGTCAGTGCGGTGGCGGGTATGCTGAGCCAGATTGAGTGGGGACTCACCGAACGGTCCCCGCAATATGAGGTGGCTGACGACGGCCTCGGCAGCATGAGTAAGGTTGCCTGGGACATCGGCATGGCCGTCAAACATGATTACCGCCAGCTGAGTTATGCGGTGGAAGCTGTGATCGAAGAGCGGCTCCGGCAGGGGCAGGTGCAGAAGATCTTTGCCCGCCACCGGCTGAGTTACCAATTACCGTCCGTCTATCGGTGACGCAGGGGTGTTAGCGGCCTGACGGCAGCTTAGTGCACTCGATCTACTACTAATGGCCTACGAATGATGACCTGAGGTGTAATTGTTACGACGGGCTGAGCGCCGGATACTATACCTGGTTTGATCGGGCCTGTACCGCGGCCCCATCAAACCGGGAAAATTTTACCAGGGGCGACCGGCACGGCAGTTTGCAACCGGGGCGGCAACTTCAAAAATAGAAGGCTTTTCCAACAAGCCTCAACTTTGTTTGAACGACACAGGAGAAATCTGATGAAAAGTCGAACAGCTTCAGTCCACCTGATTAGGGTTACAACTGCAGCCTTGTATTGGGGGGTTTTAGCCATGGGGGCAATGGCGGCAACATCCTATGCGGCGGTTTCCAACAGGGACATACTGAATGACCAAAGGACACAGGATGATGTTGTCAGCAACGGATTGGGGCCGCGCGGACAGCGCTTTAGCCCCATTGCCAAACTGAATACCAAAACCGTTAAGAAAATGCATCCCGTATGGGCATTTTCCCTTGGTGGCGAAAAGCAGCGTGGCCAGGAATCGCAGCCGCTGGTTAAGGACGGTGTCATGTACGTCACCGGCTCCTATTCGCGAATTTATGCGGTGGACACCACAACCGGCGAGGAAATCTGGCAATATGAGGCGCGTTTGCCCGACGGCATTATGCCCTGCTGCGATGTCATTAACCGGGGTGCGGCCCTTTATGACGACCTGGTGATTTTCGGCACCCTCGATGCGAAACTTGTGGCGTTGGACGGCAAGACGGGGAAAGTGCGCTGGCGTAAAAAGATGGGCGATTATAAAGCCGGTTATTCCTATACCGCAGCGCCCCTGATTGTGAAGGGAATGGTGGTTACCGGGGTGTCGGGCGGCGAATTCGGTATTGTCGGAAAAGTAGAAGCCCGCGACGCTAAAACGGGTGAACTGGTCTGGACACGCCCGACTGTGGAAGGTCATATGGGTTATCTGAGAGGGAAGGAAAATGGTATTACGGGTGGTCGGGCCAACAAAACCTGGACCGGTGATTTATGGAAAACCGGCGGTGCGGCAACCTGGCTCGGCGGTACCTACGACCCCGAGACAGACTTGATCTATATGGGGACGGGTAACCCGGCGCCCTGGAACTCGCACCTGCGTCCCGGTGACAACCTGTACAGTTCCTCCCGCCTGGCGATTGACCCGGACACCGGAAAAATCGTCTGGCATTTCCAGACCACGCCCCATGATGGCTGGGATTTCGACGGGGTCAACGAGTTGATTGCCTTTGACTACAAGGAACGGGGTAAAACGGTTAAGGCAGCGGCGACGGCTGACCGTAACGGTTATTTTTATGTGCTTAACCGTGAAAACGGTAAATTTATCCGGGGTTTTCCCTTTGTGTCCAAAATTACCTGGGCCACCGGCCTGGATAAAAACGGGCGGCCGCTTTATGCCAAAGACGGACGCCCCGGTAACCCGGCCGACAGCGAAAAGGGCAAGAAGGGTAAGACAGTGTTTTCGATTCCCTCATTCCTGGGCGGCAAAAACTGGATGCCGATGGCCTATAGCAAGGATACGGGGCTATTCTATGTCCCCTCCAACGAGTGGGGTATGGATATCTGGAATGAACCGGTCAACTATAAAAAAGGTGCGGCTTATCTCGGTTCCGGATTCACCATTCGTCCCGTCTTTGATGACCACATAGGTTCGTTAAAAGCGATAGATCCTAAAACCGGAAAGGTGGCCTGGGAATACAAAAACAGCGCGCCCCTGTGGGGCGGTGTTTTGACCACGGCCGGCAATCTGGTATTCACCGGGACTCCCGAGGGCTACCTGCTGGGGTTTAACGCCAAAACCGGCAAAATTGTGTACCGCTTCCAGACCGGCTCCGGCATTGTCAGTTCGCCGATTACCTGGATGCAGGACGGCGAGCAGTACCTGAGCGTGGTCTCGGGCTGGGGTGGCGCCGTACCTTTGTGGGGAGGGGAGGTCGCCAAGAAGGTCAAGAACTTCAATCAGGGCGGTACAGTCTGGACCTTCAAACTGCCTAAATCCTAGTATCATCACCTGGAAATGCACAATAAGCTTGTGGCGCGCCGTTGTGCATTTCCCGAATTCGGCAAAGGCTGGAGGTAGTTTATCGTGGGAAAGGTCAATAGACACCTTGATAGCGGCGCGGGTACCGCACTCGTATTGCTGATCGGTGCCATGCCGTTGCTGGCGGGAAACAACCTCCGGGCTTCTGAAATGGAGCAGGTGGTGACGACAGCCACTCGATCGGAATACGACCCGCATAAGCTGATGGGCAGCATCAGCACGCTTAATCCTGAAGCGTTAGCGCTCACTGCGCATAGTCATATCCAGGAGAGCCTGCTACGTATTCCCGGTGTGAATCTGCATCGGGGTAATGGCCAGGAATATCTACCCGCGATTCGCTCGCCGGTGCTGACCGGTGCCGGTGCCTGCGGCGGGTTCCTGATGGCCGAGGACGGTATCCCCCTGAGAGCTGCGGGCTTCTGCAACGTCAATGAGCTGTTCGAGGCACACACGGAGCTGGCGCAGCGCATCGAGGTATTGCGTGGCCCCGGAACCGCGCTATACGGCTCCAATGCGTTGCACGGCGTGGTGAATGTTATCACCCAGGACAATACAACACATGGCGGCCAGGTAGGTATTGAGTCGGGGCCCTACGATTATGCGCGTTTAAAAATCAGTGCGGGCCTCGGCGGTGCATCCTCCGGCGCCGGTATCAGTATCAGCTTGGCCCACGATGGCGGTTATCGCGATGAGTCCGGTTTCGATCAACAAAAAATCAGTGGCCGGCATCGCTATCAACAGGGGCAATTACGGATAGACTCAGGTTTTACCTATAGCAACCTGAACCAGGAGACAGCGGGATTTATAACCGGGCTGGATGCCTATAAGGATTCAGCCGTGGCGCGGTCAAATCCGAATCCGGAAGCATTCCGCGATGCCCGTGCGTTGCGGGTCTGGTCGCGTACCAGCTACCAGTTGGATAATGACAGTCGGGTGGTTGTGACCCCCTATCTGCGTTACACCGACATGGACTTTTTGCAGCATTTTTTGCCGGGCGACCCGCTGGAAGAAAACGGGCAGAAAAGCGTTGGGATGCAAACGGCTTACTATTTTTCACCCCTTGAAAGCACCGACGTTATCGTCGGTATCGATGGTGAATTTACCGAGGGTTTTCTGAAGCAAACGCAGGATTTTCCGACGCAGGGGTCTGCGTTCCTGCAGGCCACCATCCCGGTCGGTAAACAGTACGATTATGCAGTCGATGCGACTATGGTCTCGCCGTACGCGCAGTTGGACTGGTCCGTGAGCAAAAAATTGCGGTTAACCCTTGGCCTGCGCTATGAGTACATGAACTACGATTACCGGAATAATATGTTGACGGGAAGAACCCGGGATGACGGCACCAGCTGCGGTTTCGGCGGATGCCGTTACAGCAGGCCGGCCAGCGGCGAAAATAGCTTTGACAACTGGTCTCCCCGGCTGGGATTAAGTTATCAGATAAATGATGCCCAACTGTTGTATATCAACGCTGCGCGTGGTTTCAGAGCACCCCAGGCAACCGAATTGTATCGGTTGCAGCGTGCTCAGGCGGTCGCGGATCTGGACTCGGAGCAGGCCGATAGCCTGGAGCTGGGGATTAAGGGGCGGACGGCTGCTCTGGACTACGCCTTTGCGCTGTATGCGATGAAAAAGAACCATGTGATATTCCGCGACTCCGACTTTTTTAATGTCAGCGACGGCGAAACCGGACACCGGGGCGCCGAGTTGGAACTGCTATACCGTTTCGGCGGAAACTTTGATTTTGGTGTCAGCGCCAATTATGCCACGCACCGCTATCGCCATAATCAGATTCTGTCGGGAATAAACATCCGTAACAATGATGTAGATACCGCACCGCGCGCATTCGGCAGTGCCCGGCTGGGCTGGCGGTTCATGGAAAACGGCCGGGTCGAGCTTGAATGGCAGCATATGGGCTCCTATTATCTCGACCCGGAAAATCTACATGAATACGCCGGGCACGATCTGTTAAATCTGCGTGTCGGCTGGAGTCCGGGGTATGGATTGCAGCTATACGGGCGTATCAACAATATCGCCGACAGGGCCTACGCGGAGCGGGCCGATTTTACCAGCTTCAGCAATGAGCGTTACTTTCCGGGGACACCGCGAACCTTCTTTGCGGGCGTGGAATGGCGGTGGTGACGATCAGGGTAAGATGAGAGCGGAGCGATGGGTTAGGCGGCGCATGCCAACAGGCGTTATTTTCCCGTCTCCCGGACGTCAATTAATCAATATTTTCAGGAGTATAGGTGAGCGAATCAACAATATACCCGGTACCTGAAGTCATCAGAAACCAGGCCCACATTACGCATGACCGATACCGGCAGATGTATCGTGAATCGATCGAATCGCCCGATGAGTTTTGGGCGGCCCAGGCCAGTGACTTTATTACCTGGGAACAACCCTGGCAGAGAGTTTGTGATTTTGATTTCCGGCGGGGCGAAGCCAGCTGGTTCGTTAATGCGCGGTTAAACGTCGCCGTCAATTGCATCGACCGGCACCTGCCCGAAAGGGCTGATCAGGTTGCCGTTATTTGGGAAGGGGATCAGCCGGATGATGATCTTAAAATAACATACGGCGAGCTGCATGAACGGGTGTGCCGCCTTGCTAATGTACTCAGGGAGTGCGGTGTTAATAAGGGCGACCGCGTTTGTATCTATATGGGTATGGTGCCTGAGGTGGCCTACGCAATGCTGGCTTGTGCACGAATCGGCGCGGTCCACACCGTGGTGTTCGGCGGGTTTTCACCGGAAGCGTTAAGGGATCGTGTACTGGATGCCGGCTGTAAGGTTATCGTTACAATGGATGAGGGCCTTCGGGGCGGACGCCGGGTGCCGATGAAGGAGAACGTGGACAAAATTGCCGATGACTGTGGTTGTGTTGGTACGGTACTGGTAGTGAAGCGGACAGGGGCGGATGTCGCCTGGACTGAGGGACGCGATATCGCCTATGAAGAAGCCGTGGCAAAGGCAGATACAAGCTGCCCCGCGGCATCGATGGACGCCGAAGACCCGCTGTTTATTCTTTATACATCAGGTTCCACCGGTAAACCCAAGGGGGTGCTCCATACGACCGGCGGCTACCTGCTTCAGTCAGCGATGACTCACAAATATCTATTCGACTACCAGGAGGGCGAGGTCTATTGGTGCACGGCCGATGTGGGCTGGATCACAGGGCACAGCTATATCCTCTATGGCCCATTGGCCAATGGTGCGACCACCCTGATGTTCGAAGGCGTCCCGACTTATCCCTCAGCTTCGCGTTTTTGGGATGTGGTGGACAAGCACCAGGTGAATATTTTTTACACCGCGCCGACGGCAATACGGTCACTCATGGGGCAGGGCAACGAAGCTTTAAGCAGCAGTTCCCGCCGGTCGCTGCGAATTTTAGGCACGGTGGGGGAACCGATAAACCCGGAGGCCTGGGAATGGTATTACCACCAGGTGGGCGGCAGTCGCTGCCCCATTGTCGATACCTGGTGGCAGACTGAAACCGGCGCGGTGATGATTTCTCCGATGCCGGGTGCTACCGACCTCAAGCCCGGTGCGGCAAGCCTGCCTTTCTTCGGTGTAAAACTGGCGTTGGTCGATGCTGACGGCACCATTCTGGAGGGCGAAAATGAAGGAAATTTGGTGATTACCGGCAGTTGGCCGAGTCAACTGCGCACGTTATTTGGCAATCACGAGCGTTGCGTGGAAACCTACTATAGTGCCTATCCAGGGTATTACTTTACCGGTGACGGGGCTCGTCGCGATAAGGAGGGTTATTACTGGATTACCGGACGGGTTGACGATGTGATTAATGTATCCGGGCACCGCATGGGAACCGCAGAAGTCGAGAGCGCATTGGTACTCCACGAGTCGGTTGCCGAAGCGGCGGTGGTTGGCTATCCGCATGCTATCAAGGGGCAGGGGATATATGCCTATGTTTCGTTAATGGTGGGTTGCGAGCCGTCTGCCGACTTGAAAAAGTCTTTAGTTGCCACGGTGAGCCGGAGTATCGGGCCGATTGCAAAGCCGGACGTTATTCATTGGGCACCGGCATTGCCGAAAACCCGGTCGGGTAAAATAATGCGTCGAATATTGCGCAAGATTGCGGCGGACGAGCTCGATGGTCTTGGCGATACCAGTACCCTGGCCGATCCGTCGGTGGTAGACGAACTCATCGAAAACAGGGCTGCTATCGAATTTGATTCAACTTTCTAATCGGTAAAACGCCGCCGCGGTGTCCTGAAACAACTGTTTTCGTTCCGCCCCTGAAAAAGATTCTGTGATTCCATGGTAAGCATCCCAGATTGCCTGGTAGCTGGTGTGCAGTTTATCGACCGGAAAATTGGAGCCGAACATACACCGGTCCGGCCCAAAAATATCGATACAGGAAAGTACCAGTGGGCGTATCTGATCAAGGGTCCAGTGGTGATTGAACATGCTCAGGCCCGA
The DNA here is from genome assembly GCA_010016025.2 of Alatinidae sp. Z8VKAUB7J3. Taxonomy (NCBI): domain Eukaryota; kingdom Metazoa; phylum Cnidaria; class Cubozoa; order Carybdeida; family Alatinidae; species Alatinidae sp. Z8VKAUB7J3. The sequence continues at coordinate 10,451,020 of JAAAKM020006971.1, read as the reverse complement.
TATTTTACAGTAGAAATTGGGTAGTTCCGCGAGTTTGCGCAGGCCTGCGCGCCAATTCTCCAGTCCCTCTTTAGTCTGGTCCCAGGGGGAACCACAATGGCAAAGAGCTACCTTTAAATCCGGTAATTCCTTAAATAGCTGATAGGCGTCTTCCAGTTGAGGGGGAATTAACTGGAGATCAAAGGAAAGCCCCATTCCCGCAAGGCGAGATAAATGCCTCTGCCAGACGGGGTCTTTGAGCAGTTCAGGGGCACCGCTTAGCCTGTCTTCTTCAGTGTGACGACCGACTATATGCCGAATGCCCCGGACGTTGGCGACGCCGATTTGTGCTTCCAAAACTGCTTCGGCATTATCTGCCGCCAAATCACAAAAGGCGACAATAGCGTGGGGGAAACCCCCGTTGTCGGCGGAGTCAGCCGTTGCCTGTAGCCAAAGGCTCTCGTTGACCGTATCTGCGGTGTCTACCCCCACCTGGATATGGACGGACTTTTCCGGCACCCATTGACTGGATTCGCTCAGTAGGTCCACGACCTGATAATTTTTCTGAATGGGGGTCGGGTCGCCGAAAAAACGTTTGACGCCCCTGGCCATCAGCCAGGGGTAACGGCATTTTTCCAGATCCCACAGATGGTGGTGGGCGTCGATGAAGGCTGGCGGCGGCATCGCTCTGTGCCCTAATCATCGGTGGCGGGCACGCCACGGGCACGATAGACCTGGGTCAGGACCGAGAGTTCGTCAAATACCGTACGTTCTTCAATCACCTGGTTGTTCTCTACGCGGTAGTGGCTTTCGCCGATAATCAGCAGCGGCTTTCCGGTGGGTTCGCCGTAGAGCGCAGCGCCGCCATGGGTGCCCGCCAGCGTCCAGCGCGCGGCGATATCCACGCCGGTTTTACCGTGGGGAATTGAACATACATAATCGACACTGAAGCGGGCGTCAGGTATCGAACCCAGAATACCTGTGTACAGCGTGCAGATCTCTTCCGGCCCGGTCAGGTCCCGTCCTGAGGGGCCCAGTAGTTTTGCATCCTTGGCATAGAGCTGACTGGCGTCGCCGATCATCCGTGCGTTCCAGATATTCTGTAATGCACAGCGGATAAATCCCTCGGGATCGCTTTTGGCGTTACCTGCAAAGGATTCGCGGCCGGTGGGAGTCACGGCGACACGGTTAATTTCCTGCTCCCGCCATTTTGCGAAGTCGCTTTCCGGGTCGAGCGGTACCGCAGCCCACTGCCGGGCTAACTCATGGGGATCCCTGCCCAATTGTTCCGCCAGTGAATAGTTATCCCGTACCAGCCATTCTTCAATAACCTGGTTATTCTTGACCACGCAGTGGGCAATAACCGCTATGGTGGCGTTCTTGCCGGTGGCCGGGCCGAATTCACTGGGACCCCTATTGGTCATTTGGGTGCGTATCAGGTGAGAGGAATGGAAGCCGTCCTGATCGTTGCCGCCCCAGATAATGTTATCGGCATGGAGCGTCCTGTCCGGAAATGCCGCCAGTGTTTTGATAGTGTTTTGGACCACCACCTCTGAGCCGACCGTCATGCCGGCCAGTGTATAGACCGGGCAGTCCTCCGAATAGTAGTCATAGCACAGGCCGATTTGCTTACCTTCCCAGATCCGATAGGTGATACGCAGTATATAATCCACGATGTCGGTGAATTCGGGATCAAACCCGGCCATATTGCCTCGCTTGCCGTTGGCGGCAGGCGCACTGTCAAAGTGGTTTTTCATTCTTGTCATCTTGGCATATCTCTTGTCTTGGCACGAAAGTAAATTGACGGTTTATAAATTCCCGACGTTTTGCCGGATTGGGTGAAACCTGGTCGCAGGATTGATTAGGCAATTGTGCACTAAATGATTTCGCAGTCAAACTAAATTTAGTGTTTTTATGACCCTGGGGGGTCATTGGCGCCGGAATCGCAGTGTCTGCTTACGACAAGGAAAAAGGCTTTGTTGTCTGAACAATAATACCGCGTTAGCAAAAGACAACGCAGTAACAAAGTCAAAGAATCACGAGTTACGTACTATGTCAATAATTTAATTCAATTGGCTGACCCAGATAGATCATATAACACGTGACTTCTCTAAAAGCCCAGTTTAAAAATGGATGTTCAAAAATCAGTGATACTGCCTATGCTATAAATACAACGGAAGGAATTATTGTTATTTGAAATAAGCTTCTGTTTGAAGAGCACGAGGTCGTTAGACCTGAAGCAACACTGTAGCACAATTCCTTGTTCAGTTAAGAACTGGCACACGGGTCACCTTCCAACTCTTCCCAATGACTGATCAGTTTTGGGATTGGCTGTTATTGTTTGCACTGACACAATGGCCTTGTTTATGTAGGTTTGAAGGTCTCTCAATTCGCGTAGGTGAAGTAGACGTAAAATCTTGGAAGCTTCGTTTATGGCTGAATCTGAATAGAGGAAGCGACAATGAGAAAGAAAATTAGATACTGTCACACTCAGCAATATCCAAAAATTGTAAAACCAAGGATACGTTCTGTATACCTAAAGCACGCCATATGATTGCTATTGATATTGCGAAAGTCTGATTTATTCGCAAATAAAAATCCAATGGCGTCAAAGGTTTTAAACACTCCGATCTACCCCCTACGACCCCCCAAGCAAGTGTTGATGATATCCAGAATCCCGAAAAAAAATTGTGAGGAACAAAGAGATCGTTGTAGGACACTTGTGAATAAATGCATTTCTTATAAGCAATTCACTGAGATGAACAAACGTAGCGGTCAAAAGGGTTTCCTTAGGTACCTGTTACTATCATACGGGTGGCAGCATTATTCTTGTTGTTGTAACTGTCTCGTTGCTGCCAACATTTGTCACCAACTACTTTAGCACAGCCAAACTGGACTAAATGCTTTTTATCTGAAAAGATATTCTAATAGTTTAAATGCAAAGTGTATACTTTTTATTGTAGCTCACTGCTTATCAAATATCAAGACATTAAAAAGTTTCGTAAACATTAGTTAATTTGTATCGTCCTGTGGATCTTTCTTTTAAAGTCGTCAATAAATTGTTTTGAATTATTATAGTTGCTAATAAAGAAGTTACTAGTCCGTCATTCTGTATGTGCATTTCAAATCTCCCATTAATATTTGGCACAAACAAGTGAAGATAGAATATCTATAAACAAAATGATTTAAGGCAATTCCAGCTGAGATAAACTAAGATGTCATTAATTATAAAGACCATTTCCAGGTCAAAATAGCATCACTGGTTAAACATTAAACTAAAATATACGGTTATTATATATTCAAACTAAAATAAAGATAAAAATTGGCAGCAGCTGTTTGTTACAACTAAGATACTATTGTATTCTTTTATCTTGCGGCTGATATATCTCAAGGTGGTTAGTCGACATAAATAGAAACTGTGGGATATGTGCAAAGTGACAGCGATGACTACGACAAATATGAACAAAAAATACAACGGTACTTAACAAATAGAAGACTTACAATAAAACGTAACGACGGGAGTGCAAATAGTTACATGTTACTAATGGGAGGAAACAGAGGGCGGATGCGACGAATAAGTTCCTTGCCGACCTGTTGCTGCATGCGGAGGTAAATGTTTTTGTGTACAACACTGAAATCAATAGAAACAGCAACACCTGAGCACAGCAGGTGGGCATCTAAGTGTCGTAAGTGTAAAGCTGTACAGAAATAGCAGAATATGGATAGAATGATAGAGCAACCTCCCGGTGTCATTCGCTATTTTGAACGTTGGATGATTAATACTACATTGCATGGCTATGTCAGACTGCTACAAAAAGTTTCTTTTAAGAAAAAAATAAAAGTCCTAGTTACTCCCAGTTACTCCCTTAAC
>JAAAKM020006971.1:10405206-10421261 GCA_010016025.2 Alatinidae sp. Z8VKAUB7J3 | reverse complement strand
TATACGTAAGCCTATCTATTCAACAGGCCTATTCAAATATAGGCTACTCCACATGGTAAATGTCCTTTACCTTCCCTTTCCTAGTTTGCGCTCCATATGCATGTTGGATGCCCCTCTTTATTCATTGCCTTCAGCTACTACACTTGGTTTCAAAGTCGCTCGCCAAGTGTTGGTATCCTAGTATAGGCTCCTCATTAAGATCGGGCAAACCTGACTAAATGTATGAGTGAAGAATGATTTGTAGCATAAACAACCTTGGGCCTACTCTACTTGGTCAACAAAATCGATAGAAAATAAAATCATTGTTATGCGTGCATACCTTTCCTTCCTTTTTTAATGTTGTTGGGTTGAACTGGAAACTATAAATATTTTCTCGCCCAAGCACCACTGATCCATTGTACTTGATGCCAAGAGACGCATTTGTAAAATTTGTAACGACATGCGGTTCAAAATTTCTTCCAGATCGCAGCAAAAAAACACGGCACCAAGTCGGTACAACGAACAGCAATGCTACTATGAGAGGGCCTTTCATGAAGCTATTGATTCCCATTTTGGTCATCACGGCATTTGATCTGATGTTGGGAGAGTAGAGTGGCCTCTCCCCTACTACGGAATCAGCAAGCCACCTCAATTCTCTTTCTATTTATCCAGTTTACGGAAGTTAAAGTTCAGAGGCCTCTGAAAGAGAGGAACGGAACCAGTTAAAGCTGTCCTGTAACAATGTTATGTAGTTCATTACAATGAAAACTGATATCCATTTATGCCTTCTACAGCATTTTGTTTCTGTGTTGTTTGCGATGCTTTTCGCTTCAACAAGTCGTCGTCGAAGGTAACAGATGATTCTAGCCTCACGTCAGCACCGAAAACGAGGCGAGACCATTTGCTGCAGAAAGCGAGTCGACCGCACTTTTGCTGCATATCAGAGCAGAACAAACGCGCCAAAGCGGAAAGAGGGGAGGATGAGGGTGGAGGGTTAAGTAACAAATAACAATTGAATCGACGAAACGAAAGGTGCCAATTACGACGCATTTTTAACCTTTGAAAATTGACTTGGTTTTAACTACTTTACAAGGAAACAGCAACGTCGATTCAATGTAAAAGGTGACGTCGATTTGAAGTTTCTCCGAGATGAGCATGCTGGCTTCGCTTTGATCCAATAAAAATTAAAAGTATTTGGATACCACCTTTGCTGCTACCGGAGGGGAGTCCAAGGATTAATATCTCATCGTTATTGTTATGTCGATGCCACGATCATCATCATCATAATCATCATCGTCATTTACAAAAATGACACATCAAACTTACTAAAAGATATACTTACTATCATCAACTGTTTGTATAGCACTAAACTTTAATACAGAAGCGTAAAAGTAGCTTCAAACTGTGGTAGTACCATAAGTATGCTAAGAGAAACAATCTCTTATCTTTCAGATGGAAAACTGATCTAGCTGTAGCTAAGATACGAAAGCAATCATTTTGGAATAGGCCCATAAACAGGGACGGTTTCGTTGCGCCCTCATGAGAATGGCTCGTGCTAAGAATAAGTTGTTCAAACATTCAAGCATCATTTATGATAACTCGCAAACAAAGAAAGGGATCGAAGCAAAATTTTGTCGACCGGGAAAACACTACCCTGTGTCATAGATAGGAGCAATTTCGTATAGTAAAACGATGGCCCGTGTCTTGACATGCTGTGTGTCTCTAGATGTCCACCATCTAGTTCACCGCATATTAAAATGAACTGAGAAGAACAGGAGTCAAGATAAAAGAGGGTGAAGAGAAAAGAGAAAATTAACAAAAGAAAGGAGAAAAGGAGAGAGAAAAGGAAAGAGAAAAGGAAAGAGCAATGGAGAGAGATATGGAAAGAGCAATGGAAAGAGAAAACGAAAAGAAAATTAAAGACAAAAGGAACGAGAAATGAAAAGAGAAAGGAAAGAGAAATGGGAAGAGAAAATGAAAGAGGAAAGGAAAGAGGAAAGGAAAGAGAAATGGAAAGAGAAAATGAAAGAGGAAAGGAAAAGAACTGGAGGAAGTTGAAAAACAAAAGAGATATACGACGAAAAGAAAATGACACAGAGCAGAGAAAATGTTAAAGAATATAGGATTACGAGTTAAAGACGACGAAGTTGAAGAAGCACGGTTAAAAGGGTGAAAACGGACGTTATCTCTTGCGCGATCGATCACCTGCAAATATCAGGCCACATCAAACAATACTTTCGAACTCTCTTTTGAAAAAACTTGGCCACTAAACAATCACAAAGAATGACAAGGTTGCCAAAAGTGCAGTATTGTACATCAAGCGACGGTGATTCTTCAATTCAAAATAAAAAGTAGTGACAAAGCCATTTCAGTGCAGTGCACAATATCCTCTATCGTTAAAATTGTTTAAGCAGGCTGATATTAGCAATCACACAAAACGGGTAGGTAATTTGACATTAAAGAGTTCCAGGCATAGATGAAATGCCAACTTAACCCTAAAAGACAGGCAATTAACATTTTGTAACATCACCTACTGGATGCCGTGGAAGCAGGTCGAAAAGCACCCCTGTACTTTACGTAGACGCATATATTATTTTTTATGCATGGGTCAATACCGTGACTTCGTGAAAAATGCAGACCTCACTAACAAGCCCCAAAGCTCCTATACACTCAGTAGAACAGATTTCTGGGTCAAGTAAAAGATAAAGAGGTGTTGGAGCATTCTTTTTAAGTGTCTAAAGCAAACGAATCCCTCCTTATGGTATGGGTGACTTGATGTAACCTAATAAACAGGCAATACTATTAAGCACCTAAAACTAAATACATAGTATTAAAAGCATAAAACCATCCACACTTCAGCACTTGAATTTGTCTTAACCGTGTAAGCAGATAGGTTTACTTTGCAATTAGATTACTTTTCGACCTAATTTTTGCTTATGGAAGCATACATTTCATATTTCTGATGTAAAATATTGCCCTTTATGATCTTCATAAACTTCCCATGATGACAACGCTCCGTGGTGTGTATAAGCTTAGGAAAGAGGCGCTGAGGGCTTAAACGAAATATTATATGGTTATTACCAAACGGCATCGATAACCTTTCTCGTCCTCAAATATCATTATTTTTAATATTATCCCTGCTGCTGAAAGTTTGCGCTGACTTGAGTGGGGCACTTGCTGAATACCAGTATTTGCAACGAAAACATAAATGTCATTACAAAAAAAGACCCGCATGATGCTACACTCCGCGTACAAACCCACAAACCTGAAGCGTAAAATTACATGATCGATGTGAACTATTGAGAAAGACTATATATGCCGTTACCATGCAATCACTTGAATACTCCGTCGAAGTCTAATTTAGCACACTTTTCCTTACATTAAAATACTTCTATGTAAGAACTTCTAAGCATATATATTGGGACGAACTCTGACTATAAAACGATTCCTAGGGAGAGTGTATATACCGCGTTTGCTTATTTAAAGTGCGGAGCGTATTGGAGAGGTAACTTGAACATCTACGGAATTTATAACATTTGGTCTAACCCATGTTGAACAATTCATGGAGCGTCTGATTACCATCAATAAAAAAGCCCTATTACTTAAGATGTTTATCATATAGACCTTGAGCCCTTCGAGTGAGTCTGGTGACGTTCTTTTAACTGAAATAATCTGTTTTCGGAGAGCCACTTTTTCTCTCGTGATAGTATCAGCCTCCTCTATTGTAGCATGAATAAAATCATACGAAAATGGATTACTGTCGTCCTGAATGGATTAGGAAAGCTGCCTTCCTTGATGTGGTAAAAAATACGCAAGATGCGTTTCAGCACAGTACATCAACTCACATTAATCTCGACTCAGAATGAAGCAAAGAGAATCTTTGAATGTGCTAGCATGTCTTAGGTCGAAATATCTATCGAACTAATAATACGGCGTGATCCCAGTGGTAAGAAATATCGCATAAACGATGGAGTTCAATGGCTGATGTCTGTCGGTGACAAGCGACGAGTTCTAATAAAATACTGAAAAAATCTTATGTCATTTCACTGTACCTACGTTAAAATTGGGCGTCTTCAAGAAGTTACCGGAATTACTATTGTGAATTACGGATCATTTGTCTAAATTACACCACAGGCCTCCCGATCACAACAAAGCCTTCTTCGATAATCTCTTCTGAAATTCGTAACACATACTGAACTAAATAAGGCATAAGTAAATGATACTTTTTTACAAAATATAATCGATTCGATGGCTTAACTATCTCTTTCCGACTCTAGTGCTTGCATACGTCCTACTTTTTGAGCTAGCTTGGAGGTATACCCCGTTATTCTTTAGATTATACGAAGAACACCAACCCCAAAGTCGCTTTAAATTCCATCGTTCACTTAGTTTTTAGCACGGGCATTCAAACGTTTGATTATTTGAAACTACGTGATTATTTGAAAAGCTGTAAATGTAAAAAGAGGCAAAGATAACTAATGGCAGTAGTGAGAGGGTGCCTTACTCGGCGGTCTTATTCAAGTGTACTCTTCGAATGTGAAATGTTCTGTAACCAAACAGAGAAAATAAAATGGGCTTATAAAGATGTCCTTCTTTTGTAAATGGTCAAAATACGGTTTACGTGTTTCTTGGTTCTGTTCAGTGTCACCAAGGGATAACCAAGTGAGAGCTAATAACTGTCTATCCAGTAACCGCTTTGTACTATGCAACTCTTTCTTAACTATATTAAAATGAGCTGAACATGAATTTTGGTATTCTTTAAGAATTTAGCACTAGTATTTACAGTTAAATTGACTTGTATGGTGTTGCTCGTAAACGGGGAGGCGTGTAGGCGTTCGAAACTCACTCGTTGCGAATATATCATGAATCTCATCAAAACGTTGGCAGATCTAAGCGAGGCACCAAAATACGACGAAACACTCAAGAGTAACGGCATCACTATTTTCAATAATTTCGAAACGCCTAAAGAAAAGGAAAATATCTACCTGCTTTTATATATGGAAGCAAAAATTCACTTCATTCTTCAAGAGCAGGATCCTCCAAAAGCAACTTTGGTTCAACAGAAACTGCACTTTCAAATCTCAAAATAATGAACGAGATGGGCAATTGTCACCTGCAGTGGGGCATGAAGGTCAAATTGATAACGGGGCTAGTTGGGCATTTTCCCTCCTGAATTCTGCGTCTTTCTACACAAGGAGTGCGTCATTCTTCATGATTGTCTATTACGTACCAAATCAGTTCAATTTTATGTTAATTTTTCAATATAAACATATGAAGGAAGGTGACGGGAGTGACTCCATAAACAACATGTCCACCAATTTTACGTCTCAGTCGATAAAAAGATCCACTTGAATGATACTCAACTCTAATCAGACATTAAGTTACCGAACAAAGAGTTATTAATCATGCGTGCCTTGGCATACAATAGGTTAATCATTCTAAATGACATATGTCAGACCATAACGTACAGCTTTACGCTATGCATTCCTTGTTGAATTCTACCCAATAATATGCAGAAATAAGCCAACTTCTGATCGGATGTTCCCCTCAATTACACCTGTCATTGTATGTTTGAGACACTTCTACTGATTACCATTGAAAATCTATTCACTATTGTGCATCCTTTATTGCATTTTAATTGTGCCTTCAGGTGAAAGCATTATTGCCCCTATTAAACAAATAAGCCCACATCTTCTGTGCTCAAATTGATCTCTCTATTAAACAGAAAATAGGCGTTCCAATATTTAACACCATCGCCCCCTTGGTGCAAACCTTGAAAAGGTGACCTTAACTATTTTTGTACGTGGATGAAGGATTGGTGTATTGAAAGGCAACCAGTATTCAATAAACAACAGAGTACGTCCAGTTAAGGGCTCTCCTAAATTTCTGTAACATGTTTCCCTGATGCATGTGCTATGCATGCTATACCGATATGGGGACGGTGTTCTACGTGTTCTACGTTCTACGGTGTTAAGGTGTGACAGCCAAAAAACCGAAGAGAATATGTAACAAGCAGCCATTGTTTAATTGTACAACAGTTACAGTGCAGGGAATAAGCACATATGAAATTTAGATACCTTGCAGCCTTTTCCTTTTCCTTACATCAATAGGTATTTCTATTCACTACTTCAAAGTTTGATTCGATTGATTTTCTGTCTGGGTAAACAAGGTAATAATTTGGGCTTTTCTGCCATGGTGCGCCAGACATCGTGATCACTAGCCAATCAGAGTTCAAGTTAAACATCCTTCGAGAATCAACAAGTTCTTTAAAATAACGAACGCGTCTTATTACTTAAGATGATAATATACAAACATCTAATACAATATTTTAAAATTCTTTTAATATTACACTGACCTGAAAAATTCACTGGTCATGTATTGAAGAATTGTAATGCTGTTTATAACTACTAGAAGTCCCTATTGCTTCTTACCGCGGTCGAGAGCCTTCCTCTGGGTAGTGCCAATCTCTCAAATGAAGACCACTAGTGAGCAGTGAGCCCGATTTTTGACACTACCCTCCATAAACAGTAAAACCGCTAAAATGGCCGACTAATAAATAAAAAGCATACAGGGCGTCCGCGGGTAACATTGGCTTACGGGCTGAGAGGCAAGCCATGAGGCAAGTTCAATCGCATGGTAGTAACGCCTATCGAAGTAATGGCCACTACCTCTTTTAACATCAATGAATGTCCTTACGTTAGCTAACAAAAAGAAACTTATATGTTCTCGGTAACTATACTTGCTTACATTCTACATCTATTACTATCTTAAACGATCTCCCTTCCCTGATTCATACAGCAGATTGCATGGCAAAGTTTCATTTGCAGCCTAGCCATGCATACATGCACGCTCTTGTCACGGTCGTTGTTTAAAATCGCTCTTTTATCATGTGATGATATTTTCTTCAATAAATTAAGCCTTGGCTAAAGAAAGGGGATTTAAGACTTGAACAGTAGTTGTTTAGAAATCATGCCTGGTTGTGTTCATATCGTCATGTACGACATATAATGCGGGTCATTGCAATCACACATCACGCTGTTTTCCCTCATCTGAAACTTATAATATTCGCCGTGCATTGCTATGATAGCGGGTTTTTGCTATTCAGCACTTCAATCATTTTTAGAATAAATGTTATTTAAATTTGTAAATAAGGAATGGCGTTGTCCGTCTTATGTCGTCTCACTAGCAAAATTTTAAAATAAAGGATTGGTAATCAAAAGACTTTGAAACACCATTAGTCCTTTGCCTTGATTGTATTAGGAGTAACCCTGTACACGGTAATACCTATCATGTTTGTACAAATGTTTCCACAACAGTAGAGCCCAGATTCCACCAGTTAGTTTCCTCATGTACAGTGTGTGTGTTAGTAAGATATGGGTACTAAATATGTGAGCAGCAAACTAGATAGGCCGCGGAAAGGTTTATAGTGCTTGCAGTGAACTATTTTAGTAAGAAGCAACATGGTTAGAGTTATTTACTACACTCTCTTTCTTATAACGCTAATTTTTAACATTTGTATCTGTTCACTTACGGCGACTGTTATTTGGTAACAAAGATCGTGTCAAGATCGCCCTGGTTCACTCTCAGCAACTCTATAAATGATTCCTTCTCTCTCTCATTCTCTCTAAAATTGTTAGTAGTCACTATTCACTCTGTTCAAGGTTTCGTAAACATGTCTGTACACTGTCTCTGCACTGTATCGTTAGTTTGCAAGTCGATTAATATACACCTTTTACCTACTCCCCTTTAAAGTTTTCGCATGCAAGAGTACTTATGACACCAAAGGAAGTGAATTAATTACCAATGAAATGAATGGAAAGAACCATACCATGTGATCATATGACATACATCATATCATAAAGTGACCTCTGTCTCAGCAACGTTTTGGCATATTATCAATTTTGTTGACAGCACTAATACGTTGTATATTAATGAAACACCCTCCCTAACTCTTCCTCTTACCCATTTCTCATCTCTTTTTAAGTAGTACCCACTTAATTGTTTCAAACGACTTTTCCTCTCTCAATGTCTCTTTAATCGAAGTGATCTTATTAACGAAATCTCTTATTCAAAAAAATGGCAAATGCAGAAGACAGCACTGATGCATGGCAGTCAATGAATGCTGAGGAATGAAAATGTAAGCATGTCTGTTGGGTTTGTTTAAACGCTAACAAAATGCACAAATCACTGCAGGCCTACAACACACAGCTTTGGTAGTGCATCGACAAGATATGTGTGGCTTACGATTCCTGCATGTAGTGTAGACTCACCAACCTGGATTACCTAAGTTCAGCTATCAATTTTGTCGTCTCAAGAAATTTGATCAAAGGCAATGTGAATAAAAAGCACGGTGACGTGGTTTCTCACTCAATTTGGCTTTCCATCTTCAGACTTTCCCTGTTCACCTACTCCTCTGGTGGAACTCAATAACACAAAGTCATTCCTGTAACAATTTGCAACAGTACAGAGTAACACTTCCATGAACTTACTTTTGTCGCTGACTGATGGAACTGAAGGGAAGTGTCTAACAACTTCCCCCTCAAATGCACTTCACTCTGAGCATTTTTCCATGCTCTTATCAAGCCGTGCTCAGCTGACTCAAGTGATTTGTCTAAAGATGGGCTACTCTCGTTAAAATGTCGAACTGCTTCTTGGCAATCAGTTATCTCAACTTCTTTCTCCTAAATCAAAAAGCAAAGCAAAATCGAGTTAGAAATGTAAGAACTTCTGCAAGTAAAGTACTGCAACTACTATATATAGGCTAGGGTATTTTCGGACAGTACAAGCGTGAATTATTACTTAATAGACATCATCTCGAGCATTCCCGATTTGAAAGTCAACATAATTTTAACGATACAGCACCAACTTACTACAATTGTAAAAGTAAGGCCTTCTTCAGTTTATTCCCATCCTAATTCCCACATCTCTACCTTGAAGAATAAGTTAATCCACTAGCCATATAATGAGTTCAGCCTTAAATTAAACTGAAATGCCATTCAGCAGATGTATTATATCTAGTTGGAAGCATAAGCTGCAACATCGTATCTTCATCTTCAAAGTTACATAAGGTGATCTCTTTACACCCTCAAAGTTTGCTTTTTTATTTACTTATAACTAAATATAAGAAACACATAAACAAATATACAAATACATACAAACATGCAAGATGTAAAAAATTAACAGACTTATAATAAATTGGAAAACGATTGGAAAATGGAGCAGTTAGTTTCATGTCTTCTTAGTGCCTGTCAGACTACTATAGAACAATTTCCTTCTTCTTTTTCTCTTCAAAGGTGCCAGTAGTGACATGTGAGGTAACTTGCTGTACTTTTACTACAATGGTCTATTTGTTTTTTATGCTCCCTCGATTTTAGGACTGGGGCCACAGTTATTTCAGCTACCTGCGAAAATAACAGCGGCTAAAGCTTGTCACTTATGCTTTCAGAATTGAATACTATCAATATGTAGTGTTGACGTATTTTTTTCATTATGCCCTGCTCAAGATGATGTCCGTAATTTACATACACCCCCGAGTTCCTACTAGCGTCCAGGAAAGAACCCTTGTTTCAAAGCAGAAGATAACTAAACAACAAAGTTTTGGCACTGCTAGAGATTGGGGGCTTCAGCACCTCCACTTTTTGCCACGTTCTTCACTCTGCTAAAGAAAACTACGAAAACTCTGAAACGAAAAGGAGGTGGAGAAGGAAGTCCCAAATCATCTCTTGATAGTTAAAAGGATTGAAAAGATCGAACAGAATAAATCAAAAACGTTCCGTTATCTATGCCCCATCCCCCTTTTTTATATCTAATGCACCGCTCCTACATACATACGTATACTAGTAAAGTATTTATCTGCACATTTTATCCATCTACCTAACTATCATTACAGGCACACACAGTACATTTATTGGCTGGGAAATGGTACTGATATGAATACGACTGTGTTCACTACAGTTGTAAATACGTGACATTTGGGTCAAAAGTTCTGTTCTTGTCATACTATTCCTTCCAGCTTCTTCTAAACAGCACATCCCAACTGCGAACCTGCATAACGAAGACTTTTCGGGATGTCTTCGATTTCAATGGAGCAAAGTGCATCTGCCTAACAAGGTTTTAGTGGAATTGCCCGCTTCGTCTTACCGACGTGTATTTGAGTTCGGCAAGCTTTTGAATATGGAGTGAATGAGCTGCTATGAGATAATGGATGCCAATGTTTACAGCTAGAATCAATAGTTAATCCGGATAGGGGAGTGACTGTGATAGACAGAATCGACTTCGGTTGAAACCAAGGACGTGCTGTGAAGGCTTGAAATTGCTTCTTGGTTTTGTTGACTAGAAAACGATCGCACCATCGTTTGGATCAGTTTCAAATCTGCTCTCCGAAACACTCTCCTTTGCCAAACGATTCCAAATCTAAACCTCAAAACCGACGACCATGAAATAAGGACCTTTTACAACTAATATCTGTTCTTTTCTTTTAAGATAATAGGAGTAACAGAGCAGTTAGTTGAAGCACGAAGGGAATGTAAACATTGCAAATGAACGCGAAGGGAACACGACTTTGTTGAATAAGCTATTCTTATGACGCAAACGGCAAGCTTGGCGGAGATCAACACCAACGTCGCAGACTGAATGAGCACAACTTATGTCGCCTACGCAAAACAATGCACATGAGCAGCAGATCTCAGTGGCCGTCCACTGATATGATTTCCTGTCTTCGAGTACAGTTTCACACCTTGTGCAGATGTCAGTCGGGTAGTTGTGATGAATGTTGACAATTCGTCAGCTCAACACTACGGCCACGTTGAGAAATGATAGCTGTCTGCATGTCCGCGGCAAAAATGTTAATTCTTTGAGAGCGGAAAAATTGCATAACCTTTCCTTGATGTCAGGTTGCAAATCAGCAACCTGCAGAATTGCTGGATAATGTGCGGTATCATGTGAATAATTTCACATTAATCATAGCGACAACGCAAAGGTCACCTCCAGTAATGCGCATATGTATGTGATCGTGTGAAGGGTAAATAACGACTATACATATCCATATATATCCTTATGTGAATATATATACTTTTTGAATATGTATACTATATGTATATTTTAAAACTTTAAAACAGTAAAATTCCGATTAACACTAAAATATATCAAAACTGAAATTATCAATTGCTGTTCTAAGAAATCAAAACTTTCAAAACTTTCTCTTTTACATCCATACATACGTGGCAATACGTAAATAGGCCAATACGTAAATGTATTTATATCATTTAAATATATATATATATATATATATATATAATTTATATATACATTTATACTGAACTAATATTAAATAAATTCAAATATGTACGTTAACATATACAAAAACATATGTTTAACCCTTTGGCACTCAGACCGGTCGCTAGCGACCGGTAACTCGTAGTCTCGTTTGAAACAGCTTTTTGTCCTGTATTGATGTGGCAATCAATAAAAAGTACACGAGTTTGGAATCCTCTACTGAATTGCGTAAAAGTAGAGTCTAAATTTGTATTTATCTTAGGTTCCGCATTCACATTTCATTCTACTTTGTGCTGTAAGGGCAGGAAAGGCTTATTTTACATAGGGAGCAAATAAGTGATTTCAGTTATCCTAGTGGTATTGGCATTAGAGGAAATGAGTCAAACAATGGACAATTGGATTTCAATATACAGGCATTAAATTAAACTATTCATTTTCAAAAGTAGGCTTGTTTCTCACATTAAAGGTGAGTGTGTTCTCATAAGGTAAAAAGCTAGTGATGCATAATTCTGCCTCCAGATTGTCAACTGTAAGATTTAAACAAAGTTTAATTATTCTTCATTTTTTCACGCTAATTTCTTGGAAAACCCTGAAGACCAAATAGCCACTAAAAAGCTACTTGCAGGCTGGGGGTTGCCCATCTTTGTTTCAGGGTAAAAGCAATCCAAGTCATGGATAGATATAGAAAATACATGAGCTTGTATAGTTTTAAAGCTCAGATGCCTTACTGGAAGGAAACAGTTACAACAAAGTCTCTTAAAATCTATTATGCAGTCAGACCCTAGTGAATATCAAATCATTCTAAAATAAGGCGTACAATCAATCGCCGAAATTGTATCTACTAGCAACAATAAAAATGTTATCTTCCTTTCTTGTAAACAAAATAACTATACAGCAGGTTTAACCATGTCCTCATTTTATTGCATATCATATAACTAAATTCCCGTTCTTTTCTTTTTGGATGCCTGCTGTGATGTTTGCAGGGTATGAGTGACGGTCATGCGCGCGCATGTTTACCACACAATCCTTTTTCTCTTCTTTTTATGAACAGTGTGAAGTGTTTTGCCATTGCTACATAATAAAATGTAAAATAATCCAGTATTAGGACATTGGAGATGGGACTGTGACAAACAAGACTTGTTATGTGTACAATATCAAAATCGACGTTGGAGGTAACTAATATCAGATATATCGGATCTAATAAGGATATTCAGAGAATCAAATACGTGTAGGTAAGTAAGGGAACATTACATTAATCAGACGGTCAATAATGCAATTATAAAGAAAGGGAAAGTTTATCACTGCTGGCTAACCGTTTCTTTAAACTCCAGGAAAGAGTAACTTTAGTTCTTCGGATAATATTATGTAATATTATGTAAATTATATAATATTATAATTTAATTCCTAGGTATGATTCCTATGCTGCTAGAAATTTCTAAACATGAAAACTAACGAATGTATGCAGTATGAAATATAGCATATGTTTGTTTACATATAAATAGGATATCATCACCTAATGTGGAATAGACTTCACCAACAAACACAGCATGGTAACAAAAATATTACATAAACTGTGCAAGCAAGTTGCTTTAAAACTCGACATATGCCGACAATTACAGAAAGAAGTCGTTAAGTGTTCATGTTATTCTCGCCAAAGCTTTTGTTTGTTTATATACGTAAGTAGCAAGTCGCAAAAGGCAAAAATTCAGTCACATAATACAATATTGACGTATTGTATTCAAATTTGGAACTTCACAGACTCACAAGTCTTAACAAGCATAAAATGTTAGACTTCTCACTGAAACGATACAATTGAAGAAAAGCATGACATATGCTGCTTAATAGAATCTCATGCATGCTTATAGACAGTCAGTAAATAAATCAATGAAGTATATATGATTGTTTTGTTCGTAAACATCTTTAATGTAAGCAAAGAGTATCTGGTTCGAGGCCTTGTCGCTTGAGACAACCACTTAAAACTTTTAAATAACTAAACATACAATATATATTTCAGAAAACTCAGGATTGTCATGTCTTAAAGCAGTGATTCGCAAATAATACCTTTGATTGATTGATGTTCAAAAATGGACGGAAACACGAATCTTTTACTAGTGTTTGTTAATAATGCTGGACCCCTGTGTAATCAAAATGTCGCACATAATCATATATTATTTTATATATATATATATATATTTTTTTTTTATATATATATATATATAACCACAAACAAATGTTTTTCGAATTCTTTCTGTCAAAGGCAACAACCCTCGGACGAGTTTGAATTTATTACGAACAGTAGCTGGCGTCAAATTTTGCATATTGCCCTAGAGGCAAAATCGACTGAGCAACAAATACACGTGATTGATGTGTTTTAAAAACCTAATTTTGATAACGCAGCTGAAACATACTGAGAATAGGCTTAATTACGCACCTTAATACATTATCAAGTGAAGATAACTATTATTCTTAATGTTGTGTTGGTAAATTTGTACACAGAGAACCTAGTGGAACAGACACTAGCTGTGATACATGTACATGGCGTCTTAGGACCTACTATATTTTTAAAAAAGTGGAAGCCATAGACCTCTCAATCTCCCAGGAGGGAATGGCCTGGGAAAGCCATTTTCGTCCTTCGAGGCATTCCCTGTTTTAAACCTTTTTACTCAGTACCAGGTCCTAGCCCAGTTCTTTATTAGTGGGTTACAATGCAACGCTTGGTGAATTTCATAGTACCAGCTTACCTTCGGTTTGTTTACTAAAGCAAATTATTGTATCATTCAAGCTACGAGTAGAAAGACATTATTGTATGCTACATCGGTTTGGAATGAAAACAAAGAGAAAAAAATA
This sequence comes from Alatinidae sp. Z8VKAUB7J3, assembly GCA_010016025.2. Taxonomy (NCBI): domain Eukaryota; kingdom Metazoa; phylum Cnidaria; class Cubozoa; order Carybdeida; family Alatinidae; species Alatinidae sp. Z8VKAUB7J3. The sequence goes on along the minus strand of JAAAKM020006971.1, from coordinate 10,407,161 downwards.
GAAATCTCTGTAACAAAATGATCAACATTTTATGCAATTCTGAATAAACAAGTATCAATATTAACAAGTCTGTCATTTCTATCTGGGATGTTGTTGTGCAAAGTTGTGATGATACTTGGTATGCCTTGCATCTCAAAATTGCCTGAGAATTGAAATCAAAGTACAAAGCGTCAACTGGTGTCAGCGCGGTGGCAATATGAAACCAGGCTCATATATTTTTTACTGCAAAGTTCACTTGCTCAGAATACAAAGTGGAATAAAAGTGCAACGTTGCTTAGATCACCGCGAGCTTAGAAAAAGCTTACACATAATGAAGTGCTTTTAATGTTTGTAAAACGGCGACCGTCCTTGGATACATCATTACTAAAGCAGAGCATTTTTGCCTTGCAGTCGAGCCAACAAACACTCAGTTAAGACAAAGTTTACCTACGCATTTGTGTTTACGACCTATTTACACAGTACTTCGCAAAGGCGAACAATTGATGTGAGAACACACACCGACCCCAGGAAGCTCTATAGGAGACGTCTTTAAGAGTTAGGAGGAAAAACACCCAATAAATATGTTAGGAATCAGTTAAAGAATGCCCTCGTTTTATTTGGCCGTGTACATCGTTTGTTATTTCTGCAAAGTTGCGTTTTTTGTACACATCTGAAATTAGTATTAAGCATGCTATTAGTAGCAACGGGTCATAACAGAAAGTAGAAAGTAATTACAACACTAGCCATTCAACTTTCTATTCTTTGTTAACAGCAACCTCTTTGTTAAAACAGACCCCTGTCTATGGTTACCTTAAGTGCTTTAAGATTAGATATCAAAATACACACATTCAAATACGAGAAATGCGAGGAAAAGCCATTTAGATAAGAAACACAATATCAATTTATTAAGGGGGTGCAGCTTACAATTTCAACACACAATATTCACCCTAGCGAAAATATTTTGACGCCTTGAAAATAGAGATGGTCTCCTTTGAGAGCTATTCAGCTGGATATAAGCATAAATTAAGACAACCCTAAGTATTTCAAACTCTTCTTGTAGGAAATGTCCATCAAATACATTAATAATGCATGGCAAATAATTTACTTTCCACTGTGCAAGGTATGTGATAGTCATTAGGACGCAGAGTTTTTGTCTTTCTTTGTTGATGTTATCTTCAGTCCTTTCATTGTATCTCTACCATCCCACGAAGCTCGAACATCAATCCATTGCAAATGACATGGATTTCTATTTTCAACTTCATCAACCCACTCCTTGCTTGTTGCCACGTGTGTTGGTGTATATGTTTTGCCATTAAACAATTAAAGAAATTTATCAGTGTATTTTAGATCATGCAAAATTCGGGTTGTAAAAAGTTCCTTCCGTCAATTTAATTTAAATGTAATTGCTTTAAAAACCAATTGCTTTAGCTCTGGTTTACAATAACTTGACTTATAAACTCTCTGTTTATGGAAGTATTCCTTGATACCGAAATTTTACTCTTTAAACGAAGCTGATCAACAATTGGTTTAGAGTCGAAAATCGCTACTGGCTTGCACTTAGATTTGAGATGATTGTATATACGTTTGTCTGGGTGAACAACATCTCAGGCGACATCAAGTTTTCTGGACTTGTTTCAAGTAGAAAATCTGTCAGATAAAAGCCGGAGTATTGCCCCTTGCAACCAGTGTCACAAAGTAGACACCACCAGATTGGGAAGGGGCAGCGTGTGTTGTGATTGAAAGCTACTTGTTTGAAGAATGACATAGAAAGGGAAGGCTCGGTATTATGTAGTGTTAGGATACATCAAAGATTATGCATTGCATAAAGAATAATTAAACTGTAATGTAGACGGAAATGTGTTATTTGTTGTCTTTAGTAAGTTTCCAATGCATTTAAGTAAGAAAAGGTGATTTAAGTAAGAAAAGGTGATTTAAGTAAGAAAAGGTGATTTAAGTAAGAAACGGTGATTTAAGTA
>JAAAKM020006971.1:10389141-10405106 GCA_010016025.2 Alatinidae sp. Z8VKAUB7J3 | reverse complement strand
AAGAAAAGGTGATTTAAGTAAGAAAAGGTGATTTAAGTAAGAAAAGGTGATTTAAGTAAGAAACGGTGATTTAAGTAAGAAAAGGTGATTTAAGTAAGAAAAGGTGATTTAAGTAAAAAAAAGTGATTTAAGTAAGAAAAGGTGATTTAAGTAAGAAACGGTGATTTAAGTAAGAAAAGGTGATTCAAATAATAGAAGGCGATTTAAGTAGTGAAAGAAGTTAATCTTAAGCCAGTGAAAATGTTAAGGGTTAAGTTAAATAGTAGAGGCTGTGAGTCTATCAGGGATCTTTCCTATAATACAATATTAAAAAGACACTAGAGTGATAAAAATATTGTCACTATCGGGATCGTGACCATTGCTACGCGATGTGTGCCCTACCAACTGAGCTTGGTGACTTCCGGTAACATACTCTTTTTCTCTGGTCGCCACAATAGTTCCCAATCATCCACCGGTGGAGACCGATTGACAGTCAGCTCAACACAAGTGGAGACCAGCCTCTATGCACCATGTGACTTGACCAAAGAAGGACTACCGTCCCGCCCGTCTGCCGAGCCCAATGAACGACAGAAAGTATTGTCGAGAAGAGATGACTTGCCATGTCAGTATCGAAGAAACCAGGGGAATAGAAAATATGTCATCACCGGGGCGATAACAATAACAAGAAGGCTGCAACAGAAATATCTTTGATGCTTACGACTGATTATAGGGACAGCGAATAAATTAATTCAATGGTATCGCGGTATCATAAGACAGTAAAGCATTATCACAGCAAGTTTGAAAGTATGAAGTAGATCCAAAAATAGTGAAATATTACTGTTGGGTTGCCATCTCGAAAGTTTTACCAAGATAAGGTGTGGTGTTCCTGAAAGGTTTCTAGCAAAGTATCATGATACCAATGGGATAGGAACCTAGGAATTGTTCTATCGCGACTTTTTACTTCCTTAATAGAGCTATGGTCACCGGGTATTAACTTTCACCATTTGCTTTCATCAGCAAACAGTTTGTGTACCTACAGCAACGCATCAAACAGTACACATTTGAAGGCTATTCTCTCTGCACACTGATAAATGAAAGATCTGAACACACACACAGAGGGTATATTCCATTTGTTGAATCTGGTTCATCATTCCATCTGTTAAAAAATTCATCTTTTTAAAACTCAAGATATAACGGAATAAGGTAAATTACCTTTCCATAGTCTACTTAAGTCTGAAATTTTGTACAACATCTCTTAAGAGTTTAAGTTTGTATATAGGGCAAAGGTTTGATTTTAAACAATGAGTAAGTCCACATCAAAATAGCGTCCTTCATTATGTCTCATATTCAACTGTAGGCACTCTATGGTGCCAGTGTTTTGATTAATGAAACAGCTTAATACAGTCATGAATATGTGCATTTACGGTTGCCGAAAATAACATAGAATGTGCTACTATTTATTGTATAAAAACGGACATGCAAAAGGACTCATTGATTTTGTTATTACGTGCAGTTTTTATGTTCTGTACCATAAACAACCTTTTTTATTGACTTTGCATGATGTACTCCAGTTGCTTCCTAAGTCTAAGCTACGTTTTGGATGCAAACTGAAACTTTAAACACATTTATTTATCTTCATGTTAAAATGCTGATGGTTTTAAAAGGAACTTGAGAAGAATGTCTAATTCCTGTACATGAATTTAATTGTTTATAGTTGTGACAAGAACAGATATAATTATTCAAATGATTGTCTGCGTTTTTATACCAAAATCTTGTTAAAATGTCTTTGATAAGGAGAATGTCTTAGCTTATCCGAAGATAAAGTTGGGTACTGAGACACGTAGTTCAAACCTACTCCTCCTGTAAACTTGATAATCAGGCTGGTTTGCCTCCAGTGGACAACATATCGTAAAGGAAATATTTTTAATCACTGGAGTAAACGTTACTGTTATAGCAAATTGTTAGGAAAGCGGAAAGGATGGCGTAAAGTGCATGTTGTGATATTCGAAGTTAGTAACGTTTAGAAATTTATACATATAAAGTGAGTGCTCTCGCGAGTGACTCTTTAACAAGCATTGGGGCCTCACGACCGAATTCTCTACCAAGCACGGCACCAATATATTACATTACTATACCTTTGAGAATGAGGGTAGAAGGTGGATTAAAAATGCCCGGGAAATTGATAACAAGGGGGAACTAAGAAAGGACTTGTTCTTTAATGTGTTCTTTCAAATCATACAAAACGGTCTTTCTGTAGATAATTCGAGATGCCGACCAAAATTATAGAAGATAAAGTCTGTCTCATAACAAAATCAATCTTGTAGGCTTTTCTGTTGCTGTCACTTAAGAAAGACAAGTTGCAGCTCAGCCAAACTTTGTGAGACCTCGAAATCTGTAAAAATTGTGGTACTGCATACAAAAAGATTTCAACTTCAGGCTAGAATGCCATCTACTTACCTGAACCTTCCTATATCATCTTACAACATTATCCTACATGCAATACAGAAGTTATTCAATCTTTACCTATTCATAAATATATAATGCCTAATAGCCCTCTTCTCCTGTCGACAGTTTAAACATTCTTGTTCTCTTGTGCCTTGCAATTTGATATAGTGTGTCAAGATGCTTATAGTGCGCCGCTAATTTTCAGTTAATAATAGGGTGTTCCGATCCTGTATATGCTGCAAGTTTGTGCTCAGTTCTCAAGTGGTATTGGTATTAGATGGTATCGGTATTAAGTGGTATTGACATACGTGGTATTTTCCGTACGTTATATTGGGTTTAAGGCCTTGTTATCAACTGCTATTCTGTCCTACAAAAAATCTTCGGCCAAGGTACGTCCCTTTTGCTGTATCCTACAGTGAACTCACCTTTAACTTTGGGTTGCTTGCTCTTCCTTTACATTTTAAAATTCTGACCAACTAAGCATCAGTCTAAGCGAGTAGAAGCAGTCGTCGCATCGTCATGTTACTCGCATTTTATCAATATCAACCACGTTTATACCACAGCCGCCCCCTTTCTTATAAGTTACGTGTTTTGTTAGATAATTCTGCAGAATATTAATCGCGTTTACTAAAACCGTGACCTGGCACCCCTGGGCAGCTTGGGGGCAACAGCTTCTACGCTTTATTGCCAAGTAATGTCTTTTTCTTCAAGAAGAAGAAGAAGAAGAGAATAAAGAAGAGTAAAACAAGCATAAGATAGTCCCATGTCTTCCTTAATTGTCAAATGCAGCCAAGTCCTCTCTCGAGATTGAATAAAGTAAAAAAAAGAAACCTTTTATTATCTCTCAGCCCCCCTTTAGGTCTTATGGCGCCACCCCTGTAAGAGAGCAGCAATGAGCAGCAGATGTTCATCATAAATCATCATCTACACAGGATAAGAATTATGTAACTAAACATCCCCTTATGAAACATTATTTTTTATCATTCTCATGTAAAGGATTCTTGTTTGCAAGCTCAGGAAACTTGCTGGAAAATCAATACACACTTTACAATCGCATAATAAAATTCTAAAACAAGGATTTGTTACATTCTTCGCTGATTAAAGATTTCTTTAATCAAATAGTCAACGTAAATTATTTGCTTTAAATTGAAAAGAAACGAAAGACAGGTGCTTTTCATTGGTCTTCTGAAATCTTTTAGAAAATCAATCTGATGACAATATGACTCTATTCAAAAATCAAACTGGGAATATTAAATAGAACAAACTAGTGCCTGACATCTATTCTTAATAATCTTTGTTAGAATTAGTAACTTGTGTTATGTGTTTGCTGTAACAAATGCTGACAGGTCTTTCTTTCTAGTTTTCTGATCTCTGTTTTCTTGCTCATCGATGAAGTCACTGTTTCCGCATCAGATCCTGCTGCTTTTTGTTGTTGTAGGTACATTCTCAATCACGCTATGGCTTATAAAGACCTCAAACAAATCGTTGCTGCTAAAAAACAGTAAAAGACAGGCAAATGTGAATTGCTGATTGAGTTATGCTGAAATATAGTAAGTGCAAATTTGCAATACGTAGATATCTTTCTGTGTTGATTTGATGAATTTTATCTGCTACAGTCTTTCAAAATAATTGTTTTCTGAGTCCATTAAACATGGTTAACATCCATTTCAGTCCTTGTGATATTAACAAGGAACAGCAGAGTATGATAAGAATATTATAACGATAAGCTCTGCTAACAGCAGCACGAGTATGATAAACAATGATTACTCATCATCACAGACTAAGAAGAAATACTGTAGGCTTGCTCGTACATGTTTACAATGGAACGAAACTTGTATTCAAGAAATATAGTACGTCTTGTATTGATATAAACAGTACATTTCAAGTTTGGTATTTGCTCTTCTCCAATCTGAATGATATGACAACACAAAGGAATTATGCAAGTGCTGACTTATACCCAATTGTCGAGTATAATAAAAACCATACAAGACCACCATCAACATTTGGCGGTTTTCAGTAACAAAATCGAGTAGATAATATTAGTTTAAAGATATGTAAGACACAGATTACTTGTAAAATAGCAGAAAAGGTCGGGGGCGATGACGTTGCAAGAAACACGTCTGCTACGTTCATTGAATGATGGCAACAAACTCGCAACATAATAACACAACATATCAAAAAAGGAAAGAGCTAAGGAATCAAATAGCCATACAGACTTTAAAGAGAATAGTTGACAACTAACAATGGGCAATAATATATACAATTTTTCTCATACGATAGTCAGAAATTGACATACGAACTTCAGAACATTTTGATTAACTTAAAGCCTTGGAGTGCAGATTGCTGGAATATGTACAAAACATATTTTCTCGTTATGAACCATCTAGAGAATTATGATTAGAGCTCAGAATCGACTTAATCTAACAGCGTCGAATAAGAAAGTGTATGGTGGTAGAGCCTCTAGTATACTAAATAATAAGCGCTATATAAGATTTCGTATTATTATTATTATTGTTATTATCATTATCATTATTACTATTATTATTTTTATTATTATTATTATAAAGACAATCGTAAACACGACAACTTTTATTCTGTTGGAACCATACATGTTTCGGAGAAACATTCTTCATCATCAGTGGTGATGTTTTAGTGCTACCTTGCTGCAAACTGTTGAAGAACTCATTTACGTGCAGCTATCAATTACACTTGTGTATCACACCATAGCCTTACCAGACGTAAAAATTTCCACCTGCACTCTGTCCTATGAATGCCCTGTCCACTTTTGAAGAATTTCCACGTCGTTCCTGCGACGCGAATTTCCAGTACGATGGATTCTTGGCTGCAGGTATTTTAGGGATGCTGATCGCTTCTGACAACGAGAGATAGCACGGTTGGGTATACAGCAATTCGTCCCTAGTTTGGGATGGTTTCCTCCAAAGACAATCGAAGTACTTTTTAGGATAAACGCCGATTTCTCCCTCATCACTATCAAAAACAACACTGAAGCAACAAGCACCGAGATCAAGTGTGACCGGTCCAAAAGCTGAACAAAAACATCAGATGCTCACAGCTTGAGTTACCTAACCCTTTCATTGAAAAACTCTGTTTTGACCTTCGCTTTTGCTTACATTTCTTTTGTCAAATGCATAAAAAAATTTTCCTTAATTATGTCTCTTCTGTCCCTGAAGGAAAGAGGGAGTAAGGAAATTGGTAATCTGTTCTGGACTACAGACTACGACTATAACTGCACAGTTTCCTAATAACCTATCTTGGAAATCTTCTAAGACAAAAAGTTAGAAGGATTTAAAAAAATTCGATAATGAAATTTGTGTAAGATGATTAACATTCAACGTCTGAACATAAAGTTAAAAGTCTTAAGTTGATGTAAAGAGTTGCGCTTCTGGCTGAGGATTCAGAGTCCATCTACATAATATCTTCTCAGTCTTTTCATTTTATGATTGATCTGGTTTCTACCTAGTCACGGGTTCGATCCCCGGTGGTGACATATTTTCTATTTCTCTAGTGTTCTTTTCAAAACTAAAATTTCAAATCCTCTCTTCTCGATGAAATTAATTGGATTGGATTGCACCCGTCTAACACAAGCTATAAGGTTAGGGAATCCACAGCTTGATCTTCTAATCCATCTCTCTTTCTTCATTGCAATATGCTTTAACAAATCCTGTGTATATGCTAGTGCGATGAAAAACATAACAATCGAAAAAGATGCACGGAAAATATCACAGGAAAACTGTTTGAACTGTCACCTGTTCTCTTTTGAAGCGATTACAGCGTCCACCCCGAAGTAGAGGGCTGATCTCAATACAGCGCCAAAGTTCATGGGATCCTTTGGAACAGGAAAAAAAACAAACTCTATCAAAACTTACAGAGAACTAACAAGAAAATAGTATTTTTGACGTCCAATCAGCTATATTCGTTATGAAATCTGTTAACGTATTTAACTGAAATCTTACTTTGGAACGCGGGGAAATACACGAATCCAGCATGCCAATCAAATGATATCAATTAAATAATTACATAGCCGGACAAACATTTTTGTTCAAACTTTGCTGACCTCCCTGGGCCCGTCAAGAGGCAGATTTGCGAAAATCAACGTCAGGTCCTTGCATTTAATACTTGTGTTACAAAATTTGATAAAGCTTAATTCTACGACATTTCCTTAGCAAACTGTCCCCAGCAAACTATCAGGAACCTAGAGACAAAGCTCAGAAAACTATGTTTTATGCATTTGATTCGCAAAAGTGGAATTTAGCGTCCCAACGTTTACAGAGACCCATTCACTACAAATTAAAGGGATTGGTGAAAGAGTTTTAAACTGCGAAAAGCATTTAAATATGCTACAATATTATCTTATACATGAAACAGTTATTAAGGACGTAGAGAATATCTCGGACTATTTAGTATGTGAGAATGCCATTCAAACATAAAAAATACTAATACCGAAACAAATTCTCAATGGCAGAATCTTTGCACGTTCCTGTTGTTATAACTAACAGAATAATAAGACGTTTAGGAATCATTTCGTTATCGCTAATTTTCGTATCCTCAGTAAAATACATCACCATCAGAGATAAAATGCTCTTAGAGAGGATACGAAAAATTAAGATTACAAAATAACACCCAGACCTGTTGCTATTCTGTTTTGTAATAAAATTGTTGCCCAATATATTACATTGAACACAGTTTCTGCAGCATTTCATCGAAAACTCAGATCTCCGTCAACAATATCGCGACCCCGTTTTTAAGTATACTTGTTTTATTACTTTGTGCTTTACTTTGACATTTCCATACTTTGGTTACACAGATTCTCTAATAGAAGCGAGATTTGCAAAGACAAGTTTACATTAACTTCGGTCATAAATGATAGTTTGTTTAATGTGCTTAGTGTATGCTTATTTTTCAGCAATCTGAGCTTGTTTATGAAAGCGTTATGCTTATAAAAAATATGTACATTTCGCAGCCCATGTTTTCTTTTTGTGCAACTATTAACGGCAGGATTCAAATAACTTTCATAAAACACTCAACACGTTTGTCGTCAATGTGTACCACACAAGTTCTTGTTCTTGTGCTTGAATCGATAAGTATACAGGCATCACTTCACTGCGTATTACATTTTAAGAAGCACATACTTTTACGACTCTGAGAGAACTTGTTAGTTTTGTCTAATATCTGGCTTTGTAAAGATCATATGGTATTGACATAATCGATCTTTACAAGTTCCGTAAACCTTAAATATGCATATAACAAAAAGGTCTTGAAACGATATGATGATGTTCATAACGAAGCTTTTTTAGAGTAAATAGTGTGAGCATCAAGTCAATAGATTGAGAACACGGGAAACGGCCAGGGAAAAATCTCCATGAATAAAAATGCTGAAGCAATGTAACAGTGCAAGGCCGTGCATTATCTCTCTGGCAGTTTCCATTGACATTCGGGCCCTGCGTATGAGCTACGCATCTTTAAAGTGTTAGCATACACATGACGTTTACTCATCTACCTAAGATAACGTTTGAATTGACTGATAATGACTTTTTCAACAACGTATATGTCCCGCGAGTATTTGAGGGAGTTAACTAAATCATCAAGCGAAGAGTTATTGAATAATCTTGAAACTGCACTAACATCCTACCAAAGCAATAATCAATAGAATTAAGATCATTTTGATCTTGCAAAATTAGCTTAATGTGCGCTCCTAAATATAGCCATCACTAGTGAAGAAACTGCCTCCCTACCTCCAATGGTTAAAGGAAGGATAAATAAGTTAGTCATTCATAAAGAATCGCATAAAAATCTTCCAAAATCACCTGTACTTGGTCTAAGGCCAGGAAAAGTAAGGACTTTCTTTTCGATTGTTTACCACTTTGTGCACTACAATGAAAGATGTGAATACCTAGATGCATTTTCTTGTAGATGATGACGACAATTATCCAATATCTTTTTTCAGAATAGAGATGTTCAACCATTTCTAAGCAAATGCAATGTAATTAATTTCATTTTAACATTTACATTTCATCCTCTATATCTTTGTGTCAAATGAGTAAAATTTCAAGTGGGTCAGTTTAGTAACTAGCCGTTTTTCAATTGAAAACATTGATCAATCATTGCCTAAGCCCATTGTTGATTTTAATCAATACACGTCTTGAAGCATGTTTATGGGATTAAAAACGATCAAAATAAGGGTTGGGATATTACTCTCACTAGATAAGATCTATAATATTTGATATCTGGAACAGCTGATACAGAAGAATGCTGTAATATTTTCTAGCTTAAAGAGCAATTGTATGAACAAAAGTCAGGGCTTAGGGGGCCTTCATACTTGTTCATAGGGCTTTCAAACAGCAACTGCAAGAAGAAAGGCAGGGAAAACCCGAAAATTTTACAATCAACTTTGTCATAGAAAACATGTTGTGTTTGTGTAGTTCTAATCATGATAATCAACTAATATGATGCACATTATGCAAAGGTTGTACATTAAAGTAATGCCAAATTTATGCCGGCGCGAAAACCAAGAGGTGGGCTACTATGGGGGACTCACTGGGACGAGAAGTCTGCGAGAGGTTCATAGCATACTTTGGAAACAAGCGCTTCATTACATCCATTTTAACACATGTTTCATGCACTTGGTCTATGGGGTGGATAAAACAAGCGGAAGCGTATGTCAAGGAAAACAAGACTCCTCAACATGTAGGGGCGCACAATAGAGGGGCCCTTTGTGACAAATTGCTTTGGATTTTACCTTTTAACTGATTAGCAATCTACAAACAGAGTGTAGAAAAAATGTCCTACCGTAAACCGCATGGTACTTACTGTGGCTGTAAATATGTAAGCTTGCTACCGTCAGCATACTCAATAGGACGAGCATTCAGGAGAACTTTCTAGAATAGAATGGGAGTCGCAAAAAAATACCAACTTAGGGCCAAAATTTGTTCATTAGCACAGCAAGTAAAGATTGAGAATTTACAAACCTGTAGCTCAGACTTGGTATTCAGAAGGGTTTCGCTCCATTTGCTTTACTGACGGAGTGGCAAGGCATAATATTTAATGTCAGCATTCCAGCATAGCAGTTGAATATTTCAGCTTATCTACAGTGACTTGCTTATAATGACTCCAAGTATTGTGTGGAGCAGCGGATTCGTTTTGCCTACCGTTTTCGCATATGTACGTAACAGCAATAGTAGGGAGTGGACAAAGAAAGATCTTAGCGAAGGGTTTACAAGAAACGAGTAGACCAAAACAAGCCGTAGCAAAAAACACGCACGTGAGGGCTACATTTCCTCTTACTCGTGTTATTAGAAAATGTGTAAGTTGTAAACAAGTTATGAGAGAAGATTCTCTCCAAACGTAACTTGCAACTCGTATACGATCCTAATCATACCATTGTGTAATTGATTTTTCTTTTCCCATATTTATTATAGAATTTCTCCATGTTAGCATTGCCATCTTGTACACAATACCAGAATATTTTGGCATCAGCCTGACTCTATCTTTTGCTCTGCTATCTGTCCGTGCCATTAACTATTTCTATAAAGTCTTTTCCCGACGGCCATCCTTAATCCAGCCCTTAAACTTAATGGCAGTGATGAATTGGCGGCATACTTGTCATTGTCATTTCCCAGTATGCTGTGCATAGCATCATAATAGCACAGCTGTCTATTTCGGATGGTCCTCAGTTGATACTGCCTGCTGCATAATCGTTGGAAAGAATTTAATAAAGGGAGAAGGATACGTAATAACTATGCAGGAGTCTGGGTCCACAAATGCTGGAAACGTGCCCAATTAGTAATTCTGCCAGATTTAAAACATATTTTTAAAATTTCTTCCAATTGACGAAAAGGTTCTTGGATATAAATGTAATCTTCGAGCAAACCATTGTGCAAAAATTAAGCTGTCGAAAATTAAGAGCTATGAGCATATCAGATGAAAACTTTAGGTAATGAAGCCAGAAAGTCCTTGTAGAGCAGGCACATGTCAGGCACACTCTCTTTAAGCCAACCGAATGTTTTAGGAGTATATTTTGAATCTCGCTTTCAAGAAACACGTAAGCATCATAAAATTTTAAATCAGAAAACTAAAGTTCACAAAAATTGTGTGGAGCATTGCCACAATAGCTTGCCTTTTTAACTAACGGAGCTGGGGGTTTGGAACCCCGACCCATTGGTTTGAACCATTGGACCATCAGTCCAATAATTAAAGGGAGAAATTTTCAAGTCAATCTTGCCATGTTTTCTCTTCCACTGAGTGGGTAAGGAAAAGTTCATTAATTACAATAATATTATTTCCTGTGTTTCAGGTTGGAGCCTTCGTCAGTGCCAGAGATATATAAGTACTCTTGGACGTCCCTTTGCATTCATCGTCATCACACTGTTACTCCTCATGATTATGATACTGTAAATGTAATAAAGAATTTTTGACATTTTGAAGCAAGATATGAGACCATGTGCTTTGATTGTATGAATAAATTATACGTAAAAGGCTAAGGGTGTGCTCCCTGATTGTTTTCTCCCTTCGCTTAGATAAATTGTATTATTTCTAGAACTGACATTTGACGGGTACATCGCCACTCAATGCATAGTGTTACCTTACCTGATGTGGCCTATTGCCTGACAGTCTATCCATTAGATGAATACTTTTATACTTAATACTGCATCCTTTGACCTTTTCTGCCAAGGAAACTATCTTCTGAATTTCTGGTCTGGGGTTCAAAATAAAAAATTACAGATAAGTATGCTAGTAGCAATGGCTTTTCAATGAAGTAGCGATTTGTACGAAATATTTACAAATACGGATATTTTGGGGGCAAAAGAGAGACATATGAATTTACTAACGGAAGGACGAGTGAATAATAACAACAAGGTTTTTTCCCGATATTCCGGTATCGCCATGGTGCCATTTTCAAGGGAGATCATAAACTACTTTACAAGGATAATTTAGCTTCAGCACATCAAGAAAATGTACACAAAAACATTCGCTTGGAAATAAGAGAAAGACGGCCAAATTATTACCATCTATTGAGTCAGAAGGAAAAAGAGCCTATTGAAAAGGAACCAAAAACATTTGCTAACATCCTTCATCTAACAGGTCCTCCACTCGCTCACTTGTATGGTTTACCGAAGGCACACAAGAAACAATTTACCATGCGTCCAATACTGTCTGCAAGAAACACATACAACTAAGCTTTGGATAATTGTCTTGAGCCGAAACTCAAAACATGATCCTTTATTTAGAATTTGAGTACTCACATTTTCCAGGGTATTTTAGCTACACAAATAAAAAGACAATACAGTGAGGCATAGGCACCTATTAGTATCATACGATGTTACATCATTATTTACCAATACTCCCCTTGATGAAACTATTTTAGTTAACAAGGCGTTTGGCAATAATTGGTTTAATGAGACTTATGATTTAAGGCAGATCTCATGGGTTTACTTAAGTCAGGTACGAAAATGCAACTGTTTCAAAGTAATGGTGCATTATACGAACAGATCGATGGTGTTGGTATGGCATGCCCCCTTACTAGCTCACGTATTCATGTGCTCAGTCAAAGAAGCACTCCAAAGGAAAGACAAGTTGCCCCCTTGCTATTATAGATATGTGGATGACACCATTACTGTTATGCCTGATAACTGGTAAGATATCAGCGGATAAGTTTTTTATGACACTCAACAAACATCATCGTGCTTTAAATTTTACAATGGAAGTTGACTTTGATGGCATGCGTCTAGTTTTGGTGACTAGTTACTTAATCGAGCAACAAAGTTCTTGTGAAACCATAATTTGGGGCTTTTACTTAGTTACCATAGCCACGTCAATAGTCGGTTACAAGCGTGGCTCGCTTAATAACATGCTAGATTGGGCCTACAAAATATCAAACGACTGGCAAAGATTTATAAAAAAATGCGAACGCCTGAAGAAAGTATTTTAAGAATAAAAATAAATACAGCTTTTAACTGGTAAGTTGTTATTGTTAAAACTCGTTATCGTCAGAAAAGTAGCTGCAAAGAAAGATAACGCCCTCCACATCAGCAGAAAAACACCTTTTGTATGGTATTGCTCGTTTAAGATAAAACCCGTCGAACGTCGCTAAAAGGCAACTAGGCAACTTTTGTGGTAGTGTTGAGGCTGGAATTCTACCTATATTCTTGAATTGTAAATTTGGCGACATTTTCAGGAATAATTAACCAACAATGTGTTGTACATTAATTCAAATGTGCCCTGTCCGATGCAGGGCATGTAGGATATCATTCCGTAGGTACGGAATTGTCTTTTCGAGTGCTTGGGTGGGCACAAAAGGAACTCGTTCTCCATCTATAAGCCTAACGCTGATAAACATACCTGCAAAGTGTTAGATCGCCTAATCGAACATTTCCAAGTGCTTGCTAAGTACAGCTGGTGCAGCAGCAAATTTGATTGCCTAATAAATGAGATGCTGTACATGCGCATGTTCAAGCCTGACTTGAATGTTCAAACAGTCTCTCCTTTGAGCTAAAGTTTTTGGTTATATATTCCTTATTGTGTTGAAGCTTTATGAATTATCCTTGTACACAAGTTACGATCTCCCTTGAACATGGCCTCAAGATGACAGCAAAACTTCGGGAAAAAAGTCGTTGTTCTTCAAATGCATGTGGTGAAATACTTTCAGATCTCTACAATTACTTCAAAGCTGACAATTTTAAACCGCCTCATCTCGATTTTGCTTTGCCACTTTGATCGGGCTTTGGAAAGATTGGATCTCAGTCTTTCCTAGGTCACGCGATATGTTGCAGAAGGGCTGATCTACAAATTGCATTGGTGTGGATGTCGATGTCTACCATTGGTGTATGCTAGCATCAGGTTCGAATCCCCGTGGTGACATATTACTATTTCTCCACATTATTCTCCAAACTAAACGAATATATTTCTCAGAGATTTTTTCCTAGGACCTGGACGCCCCTTGCCTTTGCCATTAATATGTTTTTAATAATCTACAATGTATATTGCTCTCAAATGCTGGGAAAATGCATCTGAGAACATATATATTTTAGCAAGGGAGCAAGGGGGGCGCCTGGACCTACTCAAATAAGTCAGGTAAGTCATGTATTTAGAGCAAACCTACTACATATATGTTGAGGTCTTTCCCCCAAATAATGGGCTATACCCCCCTCCCCCTTCTGCAAAAGAATCCTCCCTCTGTCTGTCTCTGACTACCATCATAAAACAAAGGATTACAATCTATAAGATATATCAAAGCAACTAATTAATTCAATTAAAGAATCAAATTCCAAGTAAACCTCGAATTCCAAGTCTCTTTAAGTGATGCACAAAGAAGCAGACTAAATATTTCTCTCCTCTGTGTTAACAGTGCTGCCAGACATGGTGAAATTCCAAACAGGTACTCACGTACAACAGCTTTGCCCATGGTCTGTGGTCAACAGAAGAAAAATAAACCTTTACTAAAGTTGCAGCAAATGACAGAAATTTTACCAGCGTCAACTGAAAACTCAAGTAAAGAGACTAATGCCCTGATAGCAACAAAAGCCCAGTAATACCACATGGATTACTTCAATTAGCTGCAAGTAAGTAAGTAAGTAAGTAAGTAAGTAAGTAAGTAAGTAAGTAAGTTAGATGAACATAACCAACGAACAACATATTCAAGTTGTGTCTACAGTTCTGATTAAGTAATATAAATTCTGGTACCATTTTGCATGAAATGTTGACATGTTGAAATGAGTGGTAAAGACAGGTTATTAAATCAATTAATGTAAAACCATGTTATTCCTCAACTGTCATCTCTCATGCATTTTTAACCAATTACACCGAGGTTCAAATGATTTTACTTCTTTGTTACAAGGTATATAGTGTCTGTCACTGTTCTCAGTCATATGCCACCCTTCTTCCACGGTCACTACCACTTTCTCTTCCCTTGACTGGAGCATTCAGTTCATTTTCCACCACCATCTCTGCTTCCTTGATGATCTCTTTTCCCATAGCCTGTAGCAGACTAGACTTGAATCTGGCCGTGCTTACTCATTTGATGCTACGTTGATATCACTCAGTGTTTCGTTCATCGTTTCTGAAAAGTAAGTCTTCAGCATAGGGTCTCTTAGCTTCCAGATGCATAGCTTGGATATGTAGGGTTGAAGTAGGGAATTTCAGCCCAAGGTCACATACCATCAATCAATGTTGTACAGCACATTTTCTTACCAGCAATTAACAAAATGTTATTACCATACTTCAAGTCCTTCTTCCGAGGCACTATGTAGTCAATATGAGTCCTATGTCTCCAAGAGTGTTGTATCCACTGTAATTGTGATTAGTGCCCATGCTTCCTATGGGCCGCGCACGATGTAATCGGGAACACGAGGTAGAGGAGTGGGGAAGTTGATGTTGAAGAGTATGGAGGTTTATTTGTTGAGTTAAAATTTGATTGCTTTTTGCTTAACTACTGCGGCTGCGAGTTAGGTAAACTAAGCTTTATGATGTGTGAAAATATCATACCAAAATGCAAAAGACTTTTGCTGTTTGCCAGCCGAAAGTATTAATTGAGGCAAAGACCAGTTATACTACCAAACCCATTAAGAATTATTGTGCCATCGGAAATAAGAAATAGTGCCAATGCTGATGATTTACATGTTTCGCCATTTCTGCAGTCTGTAATAATATGAACTGCCGTGCAGAATTTAAATCACTTAATATTCATCTCCATAGGATCCCTTGAAATTCACTAGTATGAAAGCATGTCTTAATGACCCATTAAAATAAATAAATGACTTTATCTCCTTTCCTAACAAAATGCAGATTGTCAGTTATTACCAAACAAGTGACAGATGCAGACTAATAGAAACGTAAGAAAACTTTAATTTTGGTTCGGAGGAGCCTTATTTTTGGTTTGACTTTATTCCAATTTGAAATTGAATGGCAAGTTGAGCACGGTTAGGCATGTTATGGTAATTTAAAACTTTTCATAAATATGTCGGTATGCTCTGAGAAAAGCCGGATTTGTGTTGGAGTCTACTTTGATAAGCAAAGACCCTGTGTCAACATTGAGAATTTTTGAACTCACTTTAACATCTTGCTAGGTAAATTGGACAAACACACGTTCAATTCGCAAGAAGCCACTCTTGCTTAATGGATATGATGTCAGTGAACAATATATGCAGTTGTAAATAGTGAATGTAGATTTTTGTGATATATAATTTACATTTGAAAGGAGATATTTAGGCTTGCAGTAGCTTCTTGTTATCTCCTCTCATCTGCATCATCCCATCGAGATATAACGAATTTAATTTTATGAAGCAAATTATAGATAATAACCTGAAGTACTGCCTTTGAAGAATGGAACCATTTCATATGGAAACGAGGCTCGTTTCTAAATCTTTGAATAGAAAGCATTCGAACACCAAAAGAATATGTCTCCTTGACGTGGTCTTACATCGCTCTATCAGAAGCCTTACATTAGACTTGTATACAGGCCCAAGCAGTTCTGGTATCATTTTACACTTCCTTCCACAACTCCACTGATTTATTAAAGGTTGGTTATT
>JAAAKM020006971.1:10363374-10373935 GCA_010016025.2 Alatinidae sp. Z8VKAUB7J3 | reverse complement strand
AGTCAAGTCAAGAGAAGAAGATCAGTATTATTACTTTTAATCTTTCTCATCGGATATTCAAAGAATATAAAATTAAAAATCGTCTTTTTTATAGCTTTAATGACGTTTCCCTTTGGTCACTTGTTAGTTTAATCTTTGATTAAGAGCTCTTTGAAGGGATCATTGTGGAAACAAGAAACAAGGTCACTGTGGAACTTTCTGTCGTATCTATCCTATCTATGCTATCCCTGCCATCTTAAAGTTTAGGGGCATCTAAATCAGTTTTGTATTTTGCTGTAAGTTGTTCTGTTTTTAATGTATGCTCTTTCTTCTTTATTTCTAGTTGTATTTTTAAGCAAATTTGATATTTATTGTATTTATATAGAATTTATATTCTAGAAACGTTGTATTTTTGTATGCTGCTGCTGATGCTGCTATTCTCAAATTGTTAAAGCTTGATATAGCTTTGCAAAATATATCGAAAAATATGTTTCTTGGAGGAAATTAAAGCATTTAGATCCACTAATCTTTATAAGGTAGTAAGAATCCAAACATATACGATTTCAGTGGGGTGGCAACTGGCTGAATAGCCCAGGGGACGCTTGAGACATGCAGGTAACATGAGTGAGACCCGTGAAAGACTAAAAGTAGAAACAAAATTAAATGAAATCTGCTTTAAGTCAGGCAATTGGATCAAGTTGAATTTTCCATTTCGCATATTTACTTCGTCTTGTGTTTCTTTGACGGAGATCTCATGGAACAAGTTACAATCTTGTTAGTGGTAGGCCGGAAAGTATGAAAGATTTGTGCGGAGAAGAGATGGATATTGATGATTTCATGTACTTGAATCAGTGATCGTCCTGTCATGTTTTGTACGTAAGAGATGAAGTCATTACTTTGACTTGAAGATTTAGTACCGAAATCACAACCGTGCCAGTTGTATTAAAAATGTTTAGCTGATCTAAGCTGATTTTACAGTAAAGCAATTTTGATGTGCCTCTGATGCTTGTGTTACCATACCTAAACAATCAATCGGCCGTCACCGGGACAAGATCGTACAAATGTATCTAATTTGACACATAGTTAATTGAAAGGGACGAGAAGAAAGTACATCTGCTTAGGTTTGCTGCGTAATTTATAATGTAGATATAGTGCAATTAATAATTTTCAATGATTTATACTGTGTAAATCTTCATTAACTCATGCATAAAGAGGCAACTGTTTTAGCAAGTATAAGATAAAATTTAATATCTTACTGAGCGCTTGTTTTTTTACGTTCTTTAGCATTATCATTTTATTGAATTGAAACGGATGGGCAGGAATACAAAGATTACTCCGAAGCTGTATATAATGATGGGTTGATTGATAGATACACAAGCCGTCTTCCAATCCACAATGCTTTTATAAGAACATACTTAAACACTGGCCATGTATATAGGTGTTCTTCAATGATGCATTTATGCGTATTGTTTGTTATATTTTAGGCTATCAGTGTCCATGCAGCCATTGAACGTTGTGTACAATCCACACCTTGTTCAGAAATTAAGCAATTTTTCACCTTCTGCTAAATCGAAGTATAAGCTAAGGATGTCGGCAGTTGACACACAGCTACAGAAAATGGCTTTAGCAAGATATGAAGAATTTAAGAGCCTGACAAAAGTCGAATTTATTAGGGCTGTGGATGACATCATGAGTGGTGAATCAAGGGTATGTGCGATGGATCGTTTGATAATTATATCATTCTCGTATTTCAAATAGGGTATCGGTTTTAACAAATTGAAAGATTCTTTTCAATAACCGTAAAATTATGAGGCCTCAGTTCAAATTGGGTTTTTAGTTAAGTTTTTGCAAACGTTATCAAGAAGCTCTTCACTCAAGGATTCGTTTTATAGCTCCCACGCTAAGATCTAATGTTCTTAGCTTCAAGAAACTTTATCTTTCCGAAAGGTACAAGTAATATAGTGTACTGACTACGTGGAAAGGGTAGTTTTGCGGCATACAATGCCCCATCGACCTTTTATTGGAGGCAAAGATGGCATAAAAATGCCGTCGGAAAAAAAGGTATCATTAAGAAGTGTGAGTTATCAAGAGAAATTCTTGACATAAATTCGCACTGCCGAAGTAAACCAGTTAAGGAAACTAAGGCTGCCAGAAGATGGACCTGTGTACGCGCTACATCGAGACAAACTGATCTCATGAACAGAACTCGCACGCAAAAACCGTCACTCACCTTTGAACTGAAAATTTTGATAAACACTGTACCATGAAAAGCGAGGTTGATCATTGACAATGAACGGTCTTGACGTAACATGGTAGAGAACGAAGAGGATTTATGATAATACAAATGTTAAGGAAATGCCAGAGGTTATAGATCGACCTTCCATACACTCCTTCAGGTATAATGGTGCCAACGAAGCAAAATGAGTTTTGCATGCGCTAGAAATATTTGTAGATAGTGCGCATTCCACGGATTTGAATGAGAGCCGAATAAAAGCCGCACAAGCAGCAACTATCTAGTAAGCCGATACTGGATAAGGTGTGACTATTATTAGTGATGAATTCTGCCCTCCTTGACTTCAATTGCGCCGATAGTGGTTACTTTTATATTTACTGGTTAATGATCAATTCTGCACAGTCTCTTATTCTTTCACTTTTGATTTTTACTAAATAATACTACTTGTTCAGAGATTCTTACCTTTGCCATCTAGTAACGTATCAGAGTGTCAAGAGACCGGAAACTCATTGAACATTGCTAAACAGGATCGATGTCAATAACCAGTCCATTCCTAGACTTTTACTGCACTGACATTGTTGGTTGTAACAAAGTGCTAGAAGTACTTTGCAGTGTGAAACACATATAGCAAGTCATAAATTGAGGATGAAGCAACGTATCAGAGTGTATGAAAACATTGTTTTGCTGAGATAGTCCTACTACTTTTTGTACTATAATGAAAAGTGGGGGCCTAGTGGCCCCACACGCCTAGTGTGGGCAGTGTCCTTAACGTGTTTTAAAATTGATAACTGCTCCTCTGAATGGTAAAAGCACCTTGTGGAAGTGTTTCCGCGTACTTCAACTTTTTTTTCATGAAAATCGTATTTTTACGTTTAAAGCCACCATGGTAAATAACCTTTTTCTGAAGTTGGGCCTCGTTGCACCATCGGTGTTAGTCATTCAGTTAGGCAAGTGTTAGGCAAGTGTTGCTGGAAATATGTTCGTAATGACGTATTGATAAAAGTAGGTGACTGGGTAGAATTGTTTGGTATTTGTGGACAACGTCTTTGTGTAGTTCGAGGAATATTTATCGGTTGGATGTAATTGACTGAGAGTAGTGTATAGACATAATGGCACCATGGAATGTACGCATTCCAAGCATGCAACTAAACCACATTCTTGATTCTAAATAAAAGACAAGAACAACAATAATAGCATTTTCTAAACTGCATACGGTGTCAAGTGTAGATTCAGGCATAAGGAACCACTCTTAAACACTAAAGTACATTCTTGATTTTAAATAAAAAAAAAATATTTGGATACTTTCAATTAATATGAAGATCTTTGGAAGCTCCGATGCTGCTTTTCGGTGGATTGCGACTAACTATAAAAATTGCTGAAAAGGTAGACACAGCAACACAGCAACACAGAAACACAGCAACACAGAAACACAGCAACACAGAAACACAGCAACACAGAAACACAGCAACTTTCATACAACATTTCTGACCACAAACCTTTCGTAGTTTTCGGTCTGAAGCGAGACAAAAGCGAAGTCCATAGTATCGAAAATCAACAACCTTACAACAAATATCATTTCTATTGATACTTTAAGAGATACCTAAATTTTCGGTTGAAGGTAGCCTAATTTTTTGTGATAAATGGGACTTTTGGATAACCGCTACATCTGCGTTGATTAATAGTAGCCAAATGAGGCATTTTCTTAAAAACCAGTGCTAATTAGTTTCACGTTAACACTATATTGCGTGAATTAGAGAAACAAGGAATTGAATTAAATAGAATTTTTACCTTTTACTTTTGAGTAACAGTTCTCACGCCCTCTACCTCATTACCCATGAATACAGATGAGCACGCGTACTGTGTCCCGCTTTCTAGTCGATTCGATGGAGCATAACACACCAGGTTAAGTATTGGGTTGCCGCATGCCTACCACAAAACATGAATGTAAGTTTAGTTGTTTTTGTTTGTTAGGGTTTTTTTAGGAGAGTGTTGTAATCAAACGTTTGTTTACCTTAATTATATGGAGTTGGCGTAACTTCTCGCTCCAAGCGCGACTGCTGTAACTGCACTTATGAAACTCAGCTGTGTTCTGCTATATCATAACCTGCTCCTTTTGTTCCCAAAGTCATCTCTGTATCTTACTTACAAACAAGAAACCCACGTAAGGAACAGCCCATCACGAGTAGCAATCAGGCATTGAACACCCACTTCTTCAACAAGTGTAGGTAACCAAGATGCAACTTATTATCAACATATACTGCGGGCAGAAAACGACTAATGCTAGCCCAAATAATTCTCAAAGTTTGTACTACGGCTGTAACGATAATAAGATCTCTTTGTTTTAAAGTTTAATTCAACCCTAATCCTAGGTCATCGTCTTTTAAAAGGATGGAATCATTGTAGGAGACATAATCATATTAGGGCTACAGCCCTTGTCAAGCCTTTAATGACCTGGCCACAAAATTATACTTATAGAATCTGTCATATTTAAACAGATACCTTTCCCATACGCCGTTTTTCTATCTTAGAGTTCAAAGTATTGCGGTGACCTCAAATCTCGTCATCACTACAGATGCGGTTGCCAGCTTTAACACACACTTAAATTATACTATTTTGGAGACAACCTATCTCCCCTTTGCAGCAAACGCTGCTGCCAGCCTGCGGGGAGAAGCTATTACTAGGGAGCCCAGAGAGCGGATTTTAGCCAATTGCTAAGACAGTTTGATATCTTGAAGTGCCAATAACCAAATGGAATGACAGCTGGAGATTTGATTCTCGTGCTCATGAATACAGCGTCATGGCAGAGGTCATGTTCTGTCATGCAGTGGGATATTCAGAACAGTGAGACTCAAACTGCTTTGTAAAAGGACATTTATGAAACAAGCCAATACTGACAACATGATAACTGACCACGTTTTATGTGATCAAATAGTCAAGGTTGACTCATTGTTGTGGCTTGGGTATAAATTTTTCTTGTTATACATTCACAACATGCCACAATTTCAAATTGTTAGTGACACACTAATGTAGATTTGTCTAGAACAGTCAGTTACCTGTGTCCTTTTTGCGGTCGTGTTACATTCAACGAAAGAGGAGGTGAAAACTGTCGCCAAGAAAGACACTTCCATTACATATCAGCTCGTTCTACTGTAGGAGGCACGGTGTGTACGGTTTCCGTAAGTATACGAGACATCGAACACGATCCTATGTCGAGAGAGGAAGGATTTTATTTCGACAATTCGGTTTCTTTCTAGTAACCATGTTGTGAAGCCTGAACTAAGAAGAATGAATTTAGGCAGGCACCCCGTTTGCACTGCAATAATGGCAGAGCACCATGAGTGTGCAAGTTTGCCATCGCCTTTGGCATTTGTTTACCTTAGAATTCAACTACGAAGAAAACAGCGTAGGTTTTTCTATTCAAAATATATTTTTGAATCTTTCCTTTACCACAAAACAATACGAATCTATTATTCTGTTTCTACTTGAATTTTGGTTTTGCCTGACTCTAACCCTGAACATTGTGGCTGCCAGTGGCTGAAGAATCACAATCGGAACTTTTTCTGCCTCTGAATACAGTTGGGTATTGCCGACGCGCAATGAGATGATTTCTCTATTGACTAGAGGTATTTATTTTCGAGCCCTTGCTAAGTTAAAGAAGGACACACCGATACAATTAACTGACAAAGGACTATTGCCTGAATAAAAATTGATTATGATGGGAAAATATGAACTTGCATGCCAGTTTACTGACTAAATGGTTCCTAATCGGGCAGTGGTAGGATCCTTTTCTTCCGCAAATTATACATTCGATAGGCCTCATTGAAAGGCTTTCTGCATGCTGACCTCACAAAATCGCACCAATCCATAAATTAGGCACTTGAGTAATCACTTATCGACTCAAGCAGGTTTAGTGTACCTGTTGTAAATTTTGAAGGATGAATATAATATCCTTCTTGTTTATTTCAGGCATCTACAAACAACGATGAACCATCATTTGATCAAGCTCAGTTTCTTCCTCGCCATAATTTTGAATAGTAACGCTTGCCCAGAGTATTGCCGCGTTGATGAAGTCTGCATGTGTGAATCTGGGTACGGACACTTCGGTGGTAAAAGATCAGAGAAGACAGTCCAGGACAACCTTGTTGGAAATCAAAGAACCGTTAAAGGTAACTATATCTTCTGATTGTCTTCTTAAATATTGATGATTTACAATTTTGATCTAAGATTTTAGCTAATCTTTTGATGTCTATCACAAGATGTTAGCAATTTGTTATTGGCTTATTCCAAATATGTATTCTTGAAGGGCCTAAATATTTACTTGGGTATACAACTCGTTTTTGTGCCTAAAGGCAATAAAGTCAAATAACCACGAAGCGGTTATCTAATCAAATGCGCCGAGGCATCATGAAACAGTTTTTCCGATTCTCTTGTCCGTACATCGAGTTCAACTAGCGTACTTGATCTCTAGCGTTACCCAAAATTACTCAGGTAACCTACTGGATTTTTATAGTCTTTGATTGAAGTTTAAACACAACGCGAAGATTATGTGAGGCAGATGGCTACAACCTTATGAATACGCGGTGACTTAGAGTCCATAAAATTTAACAGGAGACTTGAAAATCCACAAACCTTTTATGCTTAGAATTCATAAAGTACCACTTAAATCTATTCTGTATGTTGACAAAGAGCTATTTTTAATCCTATCCCAAGTCTTACACGGTTTGGTTCAGTGGACGATCAGCAACAATTTAAAAGAAATTTTGGAAAGAGTCTGGCGTATATCTTAATTGAACCCAAGCTAAGAATATCCATAGGTAAAATCTGGGATACCTACCGATAAATCAATTGTAAAAGTTACTACGATTTCTCGTTCTAGTGAGCTTAGAATTTGAAACATTTTAAAACCTACTAAACTAATCCATTTTTTATCAGTGGCCAATATGTAAATTAAATGTCAGACAAAGTTTAAATTGATTACATTTAAGTAAAGCTTTATTAAATAGATCCATTCCCATATTTATTAATTCGTATATAATTACAGAATTATGCATAGTAGTATTAAGTATAGGAAATTATTATAAACATTAAAAAAAACTTTAAAAAGTTGATACTGAAAACTAAACTATTATCTGGCATAATTTTATTTTCAGGAATACATAAAAGCTTTGGCTAATGAATCATAGCTTGATTTACAATCGTTAATTTCATACATAAAATGTCAAGTCCCTTTGCGGAATGTCCATTGTAAAACTGACCTACGAGACCACGTAAGAAAGAACACGATTCATAGAATTTCATATTCCCTTGCCATACTGACAAAAATGATACACAAAGTCATCAAAGTAAAACTAAATCTAAATTAGCGAATATTAAAACTGCATATTTGAGGATTAAAATATATTGAAAGAAACATGATAATAATTAGGAGAATACTGTTGATGATAATAATGACGATGATGATGATGATGATGATGATGATGATGATGATGATGATGATGATAACGATAACTACCACGATACTTAAGATAATTTCATTATACTATTGATGATAATGATGATGATGATGATGAAGATAGTGATAGGCCTAACGATGGTAATGATACTAATGATTATGACTGTATTGACAATGATAGAAGTAGTGATGATGATTATCACGATAATGGTGATGATAATGATTTAAAGGATGGAGTCAGTAATATAGGCTCAATGTACCAATCAAGCACTTAATAAGCAGTTACGTCTTAAAAACCAGATTGATTGGTAGGACTACTGGCAATTTCACATCAGGTTTCGATTCAAACGAGAGTGATCTAAGATGTTTACGCCATAATATGTTTCTATCTTTTGCTTGAAGTGTTTGAAGCAAAATGTTCACCATTTAAACCTCAGAGAAAGAAAGAGCCGTTTATTGAGTCAAACGATTTATTGTATAGCTTGTTCTTAAGGTGGATTATCAGATTGTATGCTAAAGTAATAAATTAACTAACTAACTATATAACTAACTAACTCACTAGTTATAACAAGTTATACATTGAGTAGACGGACCATGATTAGCATTCAAAAAAGTAAATACTAACGATCTTCTGTCCCTCCCTCCCTTTCCACTACTTCCCTCTTCCGATCGTTTTATACAAATCAGCTATACTACGTAATAAGAGTAAATAGGAGTACTTAAGTAAAGCGCCATTTAGTAACTTAACCGAGTATGCGTCTGCAAGTCTGCACCCAATGCACAGCACTCTAGCTCACTGTTTCTGTGTTTGATAACCTTTACTTCGTATGAGAAAGGGCGAATGTCTTCTGTTACAACAAGCAAACGAATACTGACAGACACATAAGGTAGTCCCGTACATTATGAAGAGCCTAGGGGATTTGATATAATAGAGAGTCACATGTCTTGAGCTATGGCGTTGTGAGTGGCCAGTTCCTTTCCTCACCGCCTTTTATCCTTCCACAGCTATTGCCAGGTACCTATTTCCCTGCTGGTTTCGCAGTAGTAGTCCCATACTTTATTAAGAGCCTAGGGGATTTGATATGATAGAGAGTCACACACATGTCTTGAGCTATGGCGTTGTGAGAGTGGCCAGTTCCTTTCCTAGCCGCCTTTTATCCTTCCCCAGCTAATGCCAGGTACCCATTTCCCTGCTGGCTTCGCAGTAGACGTCTTATTTTAGATTGATGGCAGTGCATTAGCTCGAATGATCAATCTTCAGCTTGCTAGACTAGCTCACTAAAGACTGAGCTAACTCGCCTCTCAGACAGACACAAGGAGACTGCACTTCAGGTGCAAAAATTATCGGAGCTAAAGTTGCTTATTACATATTACGATAGAATTCTAAAGAAAATGCTTCGTCTCTTGAATGAAAGCGAAAATTTAATATAATTATTCAATTTCAAAAGTTCTGTTTTGTCTTATACGAGAGTGTGGGACTGCTTTCCGTTGTACGAAAATGTAATTGGGAAACACAATGAAATACTATTTCAAGTTAAAATGCGACTCGGGGTGGCTTATATGTAAGATATCGAGATTTCTCCTAGAACACTTGTCGGAAAACTCTCTTAATTTACTGGAAGCAAGCATTAAAAGAAATTGGTTACTTCCATTGGTTCTATTTTGTACATTTTTAAGTGGCATTGTAGTTTGTGTGCGGGGGAGGGCATCTGACGTCGCCATATTTTACCATTATGATGCCCCCGCATTACATCAATGGAAAAGGGAAAGTTTGTATACATTTGATTAACTCCCTAGACGTAGTTCTTGAAAAACGTCACTAGGAAGCCTGTATAAAACTCCATGTCCATGGCTATGTCAATTGTTTATAATGCCACGATCACTAAACTCATAGACGTACGAATTTATCGAGATTTATTATTGTAAATAATAAATAAGTTACTATCAACTTAAGTCAAAGTAAGTTAAAATTCTATGACCATGGGTTTCATTATGATTTATAATCCCACTGTCACGATACTCATGCATATAAAATTTGATGATCAATCAATTTAGAAAGGAGGTCACTGTCAAGCTGAGTTAAATCTCCATGTCCATTGACGTTATCTTCTTCATGATCTAATGTAATGAATGCAAAAATTTATGGCCCTTTACTTTTGAAAATGTCTCACCACATAAGTTGTATGTTTTTGGAGGTTACGTCCACCAGGGTACATTCAGAAAAAATGCATGTAACAACTGATGTTATTTACTGTTGGATATAAGTCACCATCTGGTCAAGTCAAAATTCCCTGTCTATGGACTTTATTGTCTATGATTGTACAATCAGAATAACATATTGGCTTTTACTGTTAGTGATAAGTCATTATCCAGTGAACCTGAAACTTTATGTCCACTGACCTTACCTCAATGATGGTTCAATGAGAAATTATATATATACATGCGACAATTTATGGTCATTTACTTTTGAAAATATTTCCATTTAAGTAATATTAAAATTCCACGTCCACCGATGTTATCAATGTTTATAATTCCAAAATCATGAAAAATTTATGGTCCTCTGATACCTCTGATAAATTGTAAAAGAGCTACTTTTGTTTGTTCTTTGACAATTTGCCTACCTTTAAGTTGTGTCTTGCACTCGTGTTTATCGTTTCCGGTCAGTGTCAATTTTTAATTTGTAGGAGAGAGAGATTATATGTGGGCCTTTAAGTTCATTTTTCTTAAAATTGCTGAATTCTCACACTTCCTGATGAACGAGATACCAATAAGGCTGTGATAGTCATGATATTCTTGCAAAGGTAAGCGGCACTAAGGCATCCGAACTAATAGCCTTTCATGAGACAATCTACGCTGTTTACACAATGCAAGTACAAGACTATTGGTAGGCACTAGGC
>JAAAKM020006971.1:10323763-10347330 GCA_010016025.2 Alatinidae sp. Z8VKAUB7J3 | reverse complement strand
CAGCCCAAGCCAGTGACCTTTTGCAATATTATCATAAAAACAACATGGCAGAGACCGCATTAAGAAAAAAATGTTACCGAGGTTACAAAGATTTGGTTCACGTTTTGAAGGAAACCATAAAACTAATTCGTGTCATATTGTCAAACTTCCTAGCAATCAAATGCGGTTGTACGTTCACTTTTAAGACAAAACCTTGCACTGATGTCAAAAAGGGAAGTTGTTGTAAAACAGTAAATTTAATGGTCACCCTTCCTTGTTGTTTGTGCCGTGTATTAGTGAATCAAGCGCAAGCGTCGTTTCCTTTGCACCTTAATTCAGCTCGTATCGAAGGTAAAAGTTTCCTACTACGGCTGACACCTACTTCTCCTGTTTACGAGAGGGTCACTTGTATTAATTGATCTCTGATTCTCTTTCAGCATCAATAAGAAATTAATTACCTGATATTGAGATAAGACAAATCCCTTTTGTGATATGATCTTAGTCCGAGTTATGCACTACCTTGGACGAGGTTTTGTTAAAATGAAGACTAAATTTAATGAAGTGTCAAGTATAGTATACCTTGAAAAGACGGCATTAATAAGTTTAAGATTTCAGTATATTTTGCGTGTAGCATTGCTATTTCTAGTTTGTTTACTGACGTCGGGTAATTGTCAGTTAGTTGTTGACGCTAATTGATTAATAGGTCTGTCTGAGTGCGGCTTCTGTTGTCAATAAAGGTACCCTCTTGCTTGCTATTTTGTTAGCTTTGCTGTTTATTAACCTTATGTGCTGGAATCAGTAGCCGCCTGTGTCAGTTTAATGCTTAAGTTTGTACAGACGTAAAAATGCAGTTTATTAGAAGTAACTCATTTTTAAGAGTCCCCATTAATTAGTGCCACTATTTGCCACTAATTAGAATTCGTCTCGTAGTCCATGATGCTGGTGACATTAATTACGAATAGCAGTAGAGGTTTCTCAGCAGGCATTTCTGTAACTTGCCCGCAAAAACTACCTCGAACAAACTTTCCAAAACCTTTTGAAGTTAAGCATGCAGCTGAAATAACACAGATTGTCTAACGTTTATGCGGTCTAGATAAAAGGAGTTGCTTGTTTACTAGAAAAACAAGACAAGAAAGGTATGAAGTAATCCAAAAATGTCAGAAAATGCGTAATGCCCTTTACGTAATCTTGCACATCATTTTCGTTGAACATGTTTGTAGGTATGAGGGATTTCTTTGAAATCAACCACCACAAACAGAGATTTTTACCGAGGGCAAATTTCGTTGAATAATCCATAACGAAGAGTAAACCATTGTGACTTACAATGCTATCCTTTTTTTCAATTGAATAGCAATGAAAATTTCATCGCCAGTTGTAATCCGCTTTGCACAATCTTTGATTGGAAAAGTTTATCCCTTTGTTTTCTTCAAAACCGGCTGCCTTTCACTTTATGTGAAGCTATCGCATATACACTGATTTGTCTGCGGGCAGTCTCCATACTAATCTATCGCTCTATGAGTATTAGAACTTTGAGCTGAGTTATTTGACAGTGAACTCTGAATCAGGAGGGCTACAGATGACCTAACAGTCGAAACGGAAGTGTGCGTCAACAAATAAGGTAACTGACCTCCTTTCTTTCTCTCCCTGCTTCTGTCATTAACGTGAAAATTTTAATCGATCGTGTAGCCAGAAGACCTCATATAGATCTTGCCCAATAGTGATTAGAGTATTGTAATTTGAATTGTGTTTTAATCGAAATTAGAAGCCTTTGTGCTGTCTTTTGCGCTTTTGCTCCAATCTGTCGTAAACAACAATCTCAAGGGAGATAAAATTCGACTTGCATGTGATACGGACATCAGTTGTACATTTCGAACGGTATCGATTAATGGTTATTAATGGAGCTTGGGTTTTGTTTTTCGAAAGATGTCTATTTTACAGATTTAGCGTAAGATAGCAATTCTTCCTCTTTGAGAGTCTTTACTGTATACCAGTTTTAGATCGTTCGATGGCTTTTTAGTCGAATTTACTTTAAGTATTTTCAAATTCATTATTAGATAGTCAACATTGATTCATGGATTGACCTACTTTTTAAAAACTTTCGCTAATAACGGAGTGAGCGGACTTGTAGTAGGGGAAAGTTTGCTTAAGTTATTTTGGCAATGACTCGAAGCTGTAAAAAGTAAGAAATCTGTCATTAATTGTAGGCCTAATAGCAAACAGAGATATTCTTTTATGATGCGATTGTTTCTCCTTTTTGAGAGTAGCAAATACTTTGTAAGCTATGGGCTATACTTCTGTTGAGATATAGATACAGTTTGGCTATATAGTTCTCTGTTATTCGGGATAGTTTCTTAGTGTAATAGACAGGTAACGTAAAAGGTCTTTCAGCTTTAACTATTCTAAGATCACACTTAAAAGTAAAACGCCAAATGTGGAAACTTTATTGACAACGTTTCGTCTAACAGACTTCTTCAGGTCACTACAGAAAATTGGCTAAAACTGTCACTGTCATGGGCAGTAGTGACCTGAAGAAGTCTGTTAGACGAAACGTTGTCAATAAAGTTTCTATATTTGGCGTTTTACTTTTGATAACTTGTCGGTGGACAATTCACCTTTCATTCATCACACTTAAAGTTGCTAGGCCACGAAACATTAGAGGTTGACGTATATTTTCCTCTCTACGGCATGAGTGTACGTCAGCTTCGTGGACCTTGCTATACGTAAGATACGTGAAAGTATCATGACAATGTCCTAACGGATATAGACCCTTCAGCCCCTTTTTGGTTGAAGTATTGTTCACTGTACCGTGTATCAATGCATTGAAATGCTTTTCATTCTGCCTTCGTCTCTCCGTTCCAACACTACCAACTACACGGCAAAACGTATCCACTCCAGGCTTGTTTGTCTTGTACCCAGAACACGCTAAGTAGTCATACGTAACAATAGAGTTTATTATACTGACAGCAAACTTAAATCTTCAGTCCTAAGGGCCTCACGCAGTTGCCAGTAAGCCAGGGTCTTTAAAGGGCGCCTGAACCTAAACAGAGCCCCTATAGTAAGAAAATGAAGGTCCAAATGACAGGTGGTTGTGTGAAGAGTTCACATGTGTTGAATTATGGAATGGAGCAATTGATCACATTGTGATGGCTTAAGTATGGTCTCGTAAAAGAAATATGGAAATGATAATCTCATACCAAAATACACAATTGTCAAGGGCCACGTTTCTTAAACTCCGTTGCAGCACGAAAGGGTAAGAGATTGGCTGAAGTTCAGAAATATAAGAAAGGAAAAAATTTATAGAGGAGGGTTATTGTCAGAAGGATTTCCCAACGCCATTCCGTGACATTCAATGCATTCTCTAAACGGGCTTCTGGGACAGTTATCACAAATTAATGATAAATTTTGCAGTCATTTACGACATTTTAATGGACTGTACAATCGTATGAATTGTTTGGGGTTCAGTATTTTCTTAAGACTGAATTTTCAATGGTTGACAACTGCTGAAGGAGTTTCGCACTTGAAAATTTGATAGAAGCGTAACCTCATCCCCGTTTAAAGTAGGAAAGGAATCATTCGCTATCGTTGTTAAAGTCAGAAGACGGCTGACTATTGAAGCAAATAATTGTACATATACAAAAAGCGCAAGGTTAGTGCTAAAGGCATTAAATAGTCAGTTATATGAAATAGATGGACGCACTAATCGGTTTGAGGGAAGAGCATTAGCGTATGTTTTGTCACCGAAAATTGAAGAGAGCTAATCTTTTTGGTATGGCTTTACACCTCTGTGTAGGTTTTAAATCATCTAAATGGATTGTGATGCTTGGATTAGTACGATCAAATGGAAGTATGACGTGATTAACAAGTATTGAAAGTGGCCAATAGTTTTCTACAGACACTTGTGAAAGCGCTGCTTAATTAGACCATGTTAGAAGGAAGTGCGACGATTATATGAATTCACTTGGATTGAATGCCGTCAATAGGATGCAGCCAATGCGGCCCCTTTGATGCCCGTAATCAAAACGCTGTTAAAAAGAAGGTAGAAAGGTGCCATTTTGTTGAACCGCCTTTTGATTCCATGGGAAAGAGGCTTTGAAAGAGCTGGATGATTGAAACCAGATCAGTGTCTTCCGAGTGAATGAGAAAGATATCTAACCAGACAGCATGCCCTTTTAAGACTTCCGAAAGTAGCCCTTTCAGTGTTTAAACTGTTCCTTGTTATTCATTAAAAGTCGTCTAAGTAGCAGGAGCCTTGTCTGGAATTATTTTAAAGGATTGGACGTAACGGGAGAAGGTAGGGGGTCGGAGCAAATTGGTTATGAAACTGGGGCCCACATTATTTGAATTCACCTTATCAATATCTCACATAAAACCACTTAAAATCTAAGGTTGTAGAAGGCATTAAAGTATCATGTGTAAGAGAAACCTTTCCAGAAATTCTATACCAATTTTAATGAACTTTCATTAACACCTCCCCTTACTCGTAAATCTATTACTGCTTTTAGTAATGTACAACATTTCTTTCACCAAACAATCGAATTTGTTGCTACACCTGGCAAACACTTGAAAATATTCAATCAGACGATCTGGAATTCTTAATTTTCTCATTTGACATTTACTTGGAATGTTTCGCCAACAGTGACCAATAATTCCCTATCTTTGTCCAGGAATTGATTCGCGGCATATCATTTTAAAAGGTACTGCCTAAGAGTGGTAGCCTCCATAAACATTGATAATACTTCACAGCATCGTTTTATGGTTTCCTTTGCAGAGCATTAGTGTTTGTCAAGCTTTCTACATAATAGCGCAGTGTGCTTCTCACCTGTTTGACAACTTTAATGAAATGATTACCCATCCTCTGTTGTTGTCTTTACATATATGTTCCTTATATTATCATTTTAGAACTAAAGGGCAAAACCAAACAAATAACCGACTTCGTTTTCGGTATGGTAGTACGTTCGCGTGTCATCATCATTATTATTAAGGCCATCAGTTGTGATATGGGCATCATTGTCATCATGTCTTTTGATTGCTGATATTGTCATCGTACTCGCCGTCAATATTTTCATCGTCATCATCACAATCATCATCATCATCATCATCATCATTATCATAATTATCATCATCATCACTCTTTATTACCATAACTGTATCATCAAAATCATTCTCGTTATTTCGTCAACAAATTCATCACAACTATCATCATTATCATCATCACCATCATCAATGTCAAAATTTCTTATCATCGGCTGCTGCGAAAATAGCAATTTTGCTCCCTTGATGAATCTTATTTTGAATTTACCCTCGTTCTTGGTCTTCTTAAATCTTCTTGTTCAAGTTATCGTTGGCCTTCAGTCTCAGCTGAATTTATATACCATTCTACACTCGCTCCATCTCTAAATGCGCTGAACACGACACAAAAGATCTAAATATTTTGAACATACAACCTTTTAAACATCCAGACATTCCTGATCAATAAAAGGTAGCATGAGATGTGATCTTGCCCTACATTCCCATGAGCCGTTGCCCTAGTTTTCATGCATCTTTTAATCAAAATGTTAGTTATAGCATATATTAACACAGAGGTTTCATTGATAGAGTAATCTATACTCCTGTATTATAAACTGTATTTAATACCATGGAGTGATAACAAAATAATAAATTTGTTTTACTCCTTTATAAGCTGAGTAATAGGAAAGTGAATATACATTGATTTGTTGTTTTTTGCCATGACAAAAAGTAAATTTTTAATCAGTCAATGTCTGTATTGATTCCCTAATAATTTGGTTTTGTTTTGTTATGGTCCCAACGGGGCGCCTCTAGTATGGCTTTCGTTCTTGACAATATCCCATCCCGTTCGTTTACAATTGTCCAGCTGTATATCCTAACCTTGAAACTGCAAGAGATAAAGTTATAAAGCTTTTCCTTGTAATAGTGTGAATGATTTCGCTTAGCGGTATGAAGCAACGACATGCAACCGCGCTGTTGATAAGAGGAAGTCATGGAGACAAGAACATTATCTAGATCGGAGATTTAGAGTGAAAACGGGTATCGGTCACCGCTCGTTGAAGAACGCAGCTAAATCCTTCAAGGGAATTAAGACCTTGTAAGACCTTAGGTATCATTTCAGCAGTAAAAATATAAGCTGGGTCAAGTTTCACGGTAAGTGGTGAGCAAGGTGAGCAAGGTGAGCAAGGTGAGCAAGGTGAGCAAGGTGAGCAAGGTGAGCAAGGTGAGCAAGGTGAGCTGGGTGAGCAAGGTGAGCAAGGTGAGCAAGGTGAGCAAGGTGATCCGGGTGAGCCGGGTGAGCAGGGTGCGTAAGGAATCTTCCTGTGTATGTATTAGCAGACTATTGGCAAACCTGGACGCAAAACTGTAAAATGTACACATACTAGTTAAATCTGTATGTGCTAACAGGTGACAAGCACTTTTTGGCAAACGTCTTTGGCAACCCACACTGTTACTGTTTTTCAAGTACATTAATAATGTAAATATGTTCACGATGTAAATACGTTAAATAAGGAAGTAGGAGAAGTTTAGAATGTAAGTACGTTAGGAAGTGAGCAAACAAGTATGAACATAACACATCGCTGCCAGCCTGGGAGTACATCACTGTGCGAAATATGTCGGTGCATTAATTAAATAAGTACGTGAAATACAGTAATTTACTAAGCACGTCACTAGTAAAGTAATGTAAGTAAATTAAGTTAAAAATCCGTATCTAAATAAGTACGCACGCGCAAGGCAGCCTAGCGCTTAAAAGACCCAGCAATTACAAGGCCCAGCGCCTACAGTGCCACGCTCTTAGAAGGCCTAGCGTCTAGAGTGCCCAGAACTTACAAGGCCCAGATCCTACAATGCCCTGCGCCTGGGGTGGCCTGCGCTGAGCTAATTTCTGTAATTTTCCAGTTAATCTTGGAAACGTGCCATTAGATTAAAGACAAATACAGAACAGCAGCAAAATATGTACACATTTAATACATTTTCCCAAGTATATGTATGTGCTACGGGCGCCGCACTTGTCTAATCTGGCACTAGTAAATAGGGAAACATTTAACACAAATTCTGGACACAAACCTTCTTCCAATGTTAATATATTTGATGCAGGAGACAATGGACTTTTCCCTGCCTTGTTGTACACTAGAATGGTAAACTTGTACAGAGTCCACGAGTGGAGGCGTTGAATTCTCACTCTATTAGTGGGATAAGGCGTAATGTGAAGCGATTTTGTATCTGTTGTAGCACAGGGCCGTGTCTTGGGTGTGTTTGTACACTTGTAATAGAGGAAGTACCCAAGCAGAATGCCGTTGGCATCTTTGGGATCTAAATGCTGATAATAAGTAAAAAGGAAAGTAGTGGTAAATTCTGGTAAAAATATAAGAAGCTAATGTACAATAATGAAAAAGATCGTCCTTTATTTCCCAGTCAATGAATTACTATATAGAAGAACACGGTTAGAGGATTTCAGAAGTACTGTACAATTTCGAGTATAAGCCCTGGGCTTATAGAGGTTTGTAAGCTTTTTTTGGCGAGCTTATATTCGGGGGGCTTATAAACAAGGGGGTTATACTTGGAGGGTCTTTTGGGTTAACAGGTGACTTGTGAATTCTAAAATATTGACCATTAGGTGTCCAATCAGGGAGAATGATAACAAACATTTAACACTTAAAATCTCACAAAACTAAATACAGACGCTCTAGATATACTTTCTGATTGTTCATTTAGTATCACTACCTTCTGTACTACCAATTTGGGATACAACACACAGAATACCAAATGTAGCCCTCGGCTTATATTGGGGGGGGGGCTTATATTCGGAAGAACTTCTTTGGGTTCCGGGGGGCTATATTCGGGGACATACATTCGGGAGGGCTTATATTCGGGATTTTACGGTATGTTCAGCCTATTTACAAATGGCGTACAAATTATCGACAGGCTGCACGTAAAGAAGGTTCAGCGTTACATTGCACCATCTTTGGCGTGTTTCTTGTCTCCCTCGCCCCTTAGCAACTGACTGCAACGTGATATACAAATAGTTGCTTTAGGAAAGCGCGGCATGAATTATCGCTAAATCCTTCAACAGCAACAAAGTACATATTTTGTAATACTCTCTGGAACTTAATTTTCATGATAACAAACCGATTTGTAAGCACAAGAAAAAAAAGACTATATACTGCATACAACATTCAAGACAGAAGGGGAAATTAAAATGAAAAAACTTGAAAGCTGTAGCCGTGTAAAACTGGAGTCCTATATATTAGAATGCCCCATTTAATATATTTTAGGGCCATTTCCCGCAAATTGCTACATTGGAAGAGAAAAGAACCCAAGCAATTAGGCATTAGTGCTTTGAAAAATGTCGCTATATTTGCGGTGAATTTTACAACCTCTGTAGAGCTTGTGCTCGTATTTGTGAGACCAAGATCCAAAGCGAGAAAGAAATTATGTGCTTTTCAATGCAGTTATTATAAACTAGGCCCAAACGTTTTCTGCGATTATCTGCAACCCAAGAGCCCTTCCTTAAGTAGTTTGCTGAGTGCCTAGATGATCCTGAACTTGCAAACTAAAAATCTAAAATTTATTTACTGCAAGAAAAGCATTCTTCTTATTATAACAGAAAAAAAGCTGGTTCATATTGTGTACAACGATAAGGATTAAAATCATGCGAAAGGAAACACGTCACTATCTGATTGAAAGGTGTATTTGCTTTTTCTTTTGCCTTTCCCAACGCTCCACGAGTCCACGTGTTCTGCAAAAAAATGGCTGTTTGCTGATTATGATGTGGAAGTTTTTATTTTTGAGGTATAAAAGTTCTAAGCGACGACGTCCAGATTTTGCTACTCTTGAAAAACTCACTTTGTAATATTGTTTTAAAAACGAAGGAGCGGAGTACTTTCAATTGCTAATACAGCGGGGGTAAAATCGATTCAAAGGGGGGAGGCGGGGTGTGATTGATAAGGAAAGGCTTATCTTTTTTAGTCCACGTAGTCTTTAGAGAAGATTCTGCACCTTTTGACAAAGAGGTGACATTTGACTCCATTTTCTTTTTTTCTTCCTTGCTTCATTGTTCTGGCACTTGGCAAAAGAGTGAAAGGGCTGGAGCCCAAAGCCTCCACCCACCCCAACACCTCACCCCCGTTGCCTTCTGAAGATACATGTATCTGGAACATAAAATTCCTTACCATGACGTCAAATGAGACATTGAACTGCGTTCTGGTGATGTTCTTTATCATTGGAGCGGCAGATGGCGCTGGAAAATATTAAGGAAACCGTAAATAAAGGAAAAATAAATCGTTTTTCAATTAAAAAGAGGCGTGCTTTGATACCTTGTTTTCCAACCTTTTACCACATTCACTATTATATCATCTGAAAACCAAATTTATTTCTACTTGAAAAGAAAATTGGCAAACTTACATAGCGATATTGTTATTCCATGGGTGACTACAATACCAGTTATCTTTAACCTTACCATGGTGACTAATCAAATCACACCATTTGAATTATCATTATTGTATGTTTTTGAAGTCATAACTATCTTCATTGACATTAACATCTGACATTACGATCATTATGTGAAAGAGTAAAACAATCACATTCATTGTTGTTGACATCAGCATTAGCAGCAGCACTCTAATCCTCATCCCCGGCATTAACATCACCACCACCACTATTTTCAAGATCATTGCCACTATCAATATCATCATAACTACCATCACCATAATCATCATCATTATCACAATTATCATTGTCAGATGTAATCATCATTATCAGAATTATCATTGTCACCACCTTGTAATCATCATTATCAGAATTATCATTGTCACCATCTTGTAATCATCATTATTATAATTATCATTGTCACCACCTTGTAATCATCATTATCATAATTATCATTGTCACCACCTTGTAATCATCATTATCAGAATTATCATTGTCACCATCTTGTAATCATCATTATCATAATGATCATTCTCACCACCTTGTAATCATCATTATCATAATTATCATTGTCACCACCTTGTAATCATCATTATCAGAATTATCATTGCCACCATCTTGTAATCATTATTATGGTAATTTACCATTGTCACCATCTTGTAATCATCATTATCATAATTATCATTGTTACCATCTTCTAATCATCATTATCAAAATTATCACTGTCATCATATTATAATCATCATTATCGTAATTATCATTGTCACCATCTTGTAATCATTATTATGGTAATTTACCATTGTCAATTACCATCGTCACCATCTTGTAATTATCATTATCATAATTATCATTGTCACCATCTTGAAATCACCATCAACATAATTATCATAATCATAATCATCATCATCATCAACACCATCGCCATCATTATCATCGTCGTCGTCGTCTGAAGTATCATCGTTATAAACAACAATAAGAACAAGACAATCAATAGCAGTAGCACAAGGGGTATTTAGATATCCCAGAGTACAGCACTGCATAGTAACGATACTGGGAGAAAGGAATTACGGCGTCATCTCCTATCCAATGAAGGGGGATGGGTGCTGTACGCGTATACTTTCCAAGGCGAGCATGTTAGGAGTCAATCAATCTACTTCAACTTAGTGTTCTCTCTTTAGCCAAAAGCACAAATAGCACATACGGTGCCTGTCCTAAACACAGCCAGACCTAACCTGTTTCCATGTGAACGCAGTTCAAACACGAGTTGAATAACGTAATAGAGCACTTTGTAACTTGACGTTTTCTCGTATATTCAAGGTAAACACAACAATAACAAGAAAGGTAAATAACAACTGATATATACGAACTCTTACTATCTTACTACTTATTTCTCAATTTCTGTTTCTATTTCTTACTACTTCTTACTATTTCTATTCAACGTCTTGCGTCGCCTCTCTCAGTCGCCTCAGCAAAATCTGAAGTGAATGAGACAGAAGTTGACTTTAATTGTCCTTAGTTGCTGCGGTAACAACTTAATTGATCTCAACGGAACATTACCTGCTTCTGGAGTAGCAATCATTATTGCAGACGAGAAGGGGCCTGGACCGGCGTCATTAAGAACAGCGACCTCCACACTGTAGTTAGTAAATGGTTTTACTGTCTTGACTAAAACATCGGTTGCATTAGCCATTGCATCAACGATCTCCACAGTCTTCCATCTTTTACTTGTGAACCTGATCTGATATCCTGTAACTATTCCCTCAATATCATCATCTTTTATACCTTTCCAACTGACTAGCACCTCTCGAGGTCCCTTTACGTTGACTTTGACATTTGATGGCGTTATAATTGGTCCTTGAAATTCAAACGAAAAATATCCCGCCATCAAACTTGAAATTGAGAAAGCAAACAACTCTAGACAAATTATATTATTTTATTCAGCTTCAGACACCTTCACCTACGCCATTATCTACAGAAATGATAAATAATAATAAATACAAGAAGGCAAACTGTAAATAACGAAGGTCTCTGTTTTAATGGTGGATTACTGTGGCACGTACTGCTTGTAGCGTATCGATGGCATCTGCATCTTTTTTTCAGTTGGATGTGCATAAAGAGAGGGCATTTTCCAAACTCCTTTCTTAAAATCCAGAGAGTGAAAATAAATGGGTTTCCGCAATTGGAATGGTGAATAAAAAGTAAAAAAGATGGATTAAAACTTAATATTAGAGGGTAAAATTAGTAAATGAAGCTATAATTTTGCAAACACGAACATTCTCAATTCACCTCAACTGACATTAATCGACCCCTTTTCAAATACAATTAAGACACTTCTCTGCGTGCATAATTGACCAAATCTGCCACGAAGTTCTCATGAGTGATTGTTTTAAAACGCCAGCTCAGAGCATTTTCATGAGATTTGTATCACAAGGATAGGCTACAATTGTTAGGAAACTGGAGCTGAAGTTCATCACCTTCTAACTTTTTGGCATCGATATTGTTTCGTTCCCAAAACCAATGGGCAATGGGGATCGTATGAAATTAGGAACGCGAATTAAAATGCTAGAACAAAGCAAGGTGTATTTAAGAAGACATCGAACTATGGTACACAAACAGTATCACGTAAAAGGTGACACGTAAAGGATGATATGTAAACGAGACAAGTGAACGCTGACAAGTGAATGATGACATGTGAACGATTGACACGTGAATGATGGCATGCGAACGATGACATGTAAACGATGAGACGTGAATGATGACATGTGAACGATGACACGTGAATGATGACATGTAAACGATGGCACGTGAACGATGACATGTGAACGATGACACGTGAACGATGGCATGTGAACAATGACATATAAGATGGAATGTGAAGGATGACATGTAAACCATGTCACGTGAACGATGACATGTGAACGATGGCATGTGAACGATGACGCGTGAACAATGACTACTTGTTTGGGGAGCTGGTCTTACTGAATAAAAGTAGAAACATTTCAACTTACTGTTAATAAGTGTTAACGTATTCAATGGAGTAGACAGAGGACTCTCTCCAATTTTGTTATACACACTGACTTGCACTTTGAATCTTGTCCACGATGTAAGTCCGGTTAACTCCAGCGTCGTTTTGTAAACACCCATATATGTTTTATTTCGCATGGCATTACTGGTGCAATTAAAAGATGGTTTCAATGGTAAATTAACACACTGGTAGTACAGCCGATATCCAAGAAGAATTCCATTTTCATCAGTTTTGTTCAAATTCTATGGAGATAAATATATGATGCAAATTTTTATTATCAGAAACTGCGACCGACGATTTGTTACACAGTTGAAGCTAATAAAACAGTATTAACAAGCACGAATGCTTAGTAATTGAAGTGGTACTATAACATGCACGAAAATTCTCCAAAAACCATAGAGCTGTTGTGTGTTTTTTGTTACTCCAATTTCAGATGTCTCTGAACAGCTACCTCCGAGCTGAATCGGACATTAGTGTTGTAAACAGGGGGAATCCCCATGATGCAATCGTCCATTTGAACAATTACTAGTCAAACTTAATCAATTACTTAGATGTTCGGATGTAATTTCTCAGCACTAATTCGTAGTGAAATAACTATTTTAGGATCATACTAGGTAATGTCATGAAAAAAGCGTTTATAGCATTTAAGCATTGATGCTGGAGTTTTATGCCTCTATAGTCAGTCGAACCACTTGGGCTTAGCATCTCGCAGTTATCTTGTACTGGTGATTAGAGTTGGTAAGTCGTTATTGAATAAGAACTGAACGTCGTCTATACATATATATGAGATAGAATGTTTCTTACATGGATAGTGATTTGTTTCTTAAGCCTTGTTCACATACAAGTAAAACCCGTCGCCAGACAAGCGTCTGGCATGTTAAAGGCGGGTTTGCTTGCATGCGAACGCTACCACTTGGCTGTGAAAGTTAAGATTTGATTGACATATGCCAAAGCAAATGTCGTCAAAAAGAAACAAAAACGTTAGTTTTTTCCCAAAAGAGTTTTCTCTGTTGGTTTCTGACTATCACTTGAATTGCTGGCGCCTCTTTTGTTCTGACGCGGAAATTCTATGATGACGATGACAGATGCAAATTTTGACAGCTATTTGATGCCAAGGGGAAATCAGGTTCCTTAGCAAGCATGGGGGATGTATCCTGGGGGTGATAATTATTTTGAAGTCTGTAGACCGAACTGTCACTATCACAAAATGGATGTAAACCACGTCAACGAAATTCTGACGTGAAATGCTCCGTTTTGGTTATTTGCGCTTGCAATGACTGGATCGGGTATGTGAATCAGAAAAAGTAAATTAAAACAATCTGCTTACTTGCTCCTCCTCTCTGACCTAGCGACAGATTTCCCTCGTTTGTGAACGAGGCTTTCGGCGTCATTATTATCGCAAGATATTGGTTGATGTTTTTAATTGATGAATTATTAAGTTGTCGGATGAAATAGACTAAATAGTCTAGTAATAAGTCGTTAGTGCGTCGAACATTGCAAGTCCAAACGTTATTACTGAAACCTACAGTTTTGTATTGTATACCCTATAGATCAAAGTATTTTATAAGTCACTTGTATACGGCTATAAATCAGATGCACTGTTATTCATTTAGGTATATTTGTATACTCATTACGAAATGATTCAGTGTGATACCAATGGTGTTTACATCTAAGTTCTTATTTAGTTTACAGTCCTCTATTTTCGTCGGTTAAAGTGTTGATTACGCTTGAATTACGGTCGAGGTTTTCAAACCCCTTTAGATATTCCACTACTTACAAAATGTGTAAATTCGTATGTATTGGCATACACCTGTTTTCGAGTAACGGAATCTAAACCATCCCTGACTAACAGCAATATGCAGCGTCAGAGAGCAAACCAACCCACTTTGAAATCTAAGGCTGAGTGTCAAAATACCTACCCATGCAGCTCCTTTGATAACAGAAAAAAACCCCCAAAAACAGAAAATTCTTGCATGGACCAGCCTTCTCTTTAAGAGATGACGAAAAAATTACAATGCATTACGAGTAATAGAGTTTACAACAAAGTGTTTGACACTCCGACAAGTACGTTAGGGGAAACGGCCAACAGAGTTTTGACACATCTGCGACTCACTGAAAATCCATTGGCTTTTTCTGTGATGTTGAATTAAATTCAGCCTATGTCAAATTGACCCAGGGGCGTTGTTTAAACTCGTTGCCTAACATTCCCTATCAACGTATCCCCCTAAACATCTGACAGAGATTTACGGAGGCGTTAGCAACTCCCGCTATAAAAAAAGAGATAAATCTGAGGGGTGTCAGGGGCTAGTACGATTCTTATACTTGCTCATGTAGAGCTTTTTGTCTAAATATTTGTAAAGACGGTTTAACGTCAA
This sequence comes from Alatinidae sp. Z8VKAUB7J3, assembly GCA_010016025.2. NCBI lineage: Eukaryota > Metazoa > Cnidaria > Cubozoa > Carybdeida > Alatinidae > Alatinidae sp. Z8VKAUB7J3. The sequence goes on along the minus strand of JAAAKM020006971.1, from coordinate 10,332,516 downwards.
GTAAAAATACAAGGCCTGTACGTGTGGAAAATTCATATGTGGCACCAGTAAATCTCTACGCAACTAAACCGGAAGCGTTTGTTTGGCCACAACGATTTTGGTTACGTGGTAGCAACGACGTTCTTACTACAGTGGTTTCTTAATGCTGCTGCAGCATGTCTATACTATTTAAGGTAACACGCAAGATATGTTACACATTTTTGATAAATCAAAGAAACTTACAAGTATTTTTGGTCAGGGATTTCTTTTCGGGTGAGAACTCTAAATCTGTTCAAATATTTTACGCATATTGTATGAAATACTGTGCTGGGTACCTCGTTTCCATCCCGTAACCAAGGCCGTTCTAGCATAAGATTTACTCGCGTATAATAGAACAATTCTTATTTCTCAACACGACGATTCCTAGTCTTGTGATAAATGGGAACAAGATGGACTTTATGTAACATTATAGGTTATTTTTTCCAACAGTAGATACGAGCTTCGTTTCGTGGAAAAACCAAATAAGAGAGCATTTTACAGCGAATGTAACAAAAGTAGTATCAAGTATTACAGTAAATCTGAAATTACTATGATTTTGCTATAAAGAAAACACCCTCAGAGTTTAGTGTCAGAAAGTGGCAAATTATTCTTCATGGTATAGCAAACATGACTATGTACATATACATCCATATGGCAAGTGGTAAGCTTGAGATAATATGGGGGATTGAAACTGTCATTTAATATAAGACCTTGATTAAATATAAATTTGCAAAAAGTACACAAAATAAAAATTTATCATTACCAGGACTCGGACCCAGGACCCTGGCAATCAAGGCAAGACATGACAATATACTGCCATTTCTCTAGTCGCTACATTGGATTCCAATCCTCCACCGGTGAAAACCGAAATCGAACTCTACGCAATTGAAGAGACTAGTCTCTTGGCACCAGGAGATTTAACCGTAGTAGACTATCAATGCGGTGCATCAGTATGTCATCTGCCTACATTAAGTTACAAGTTACCGCCAAGAAGCGACGATTTGAACTGTTGTCACCTAATTGCGTTAGTCCTTGGTTCGAATCCAAGTGATGATACGTACACAGGACCAGCTTAATTTATAAATGCACATTTATACTACCTGTGCATTGGCTGTAGGATCTACTGTCATAACAGACTGCAGTTAGTCTCAATATTATATTGCTATCTGTAACATAACTTTAATCGACAGTTCTATTAACAACAGCAGAGCCAGTACTTCTAGCGGTTTGTCAGGACAAAATCTAAGCTAGAAATGCAGTTTATACTATGCAAATATCTAAAACAGTATAAATTAGGTATTAAAAGTAGTACGAAGACTCCACTGACAGAGCAATTTAGGAATAAACTGGGCCTCTACAAGTGCTACCAGTCCAAAATGAAAGATGTGAGACGATACAATGGTAATCAGAGAGTGAGTTTAAATTTTCCACGACTTTCAACAATTGATGCAAGGCCTTAACACTGGATGCGGTGGAGTACTATATGTATAATTAAAGTTGAAAAGATTGAATAGTTAAATAATGCTTCAGAATGAATCCAAATAATCCAGAAGTATGATACAACTGCAGCCATGGCTTTTACAGAAACGTTTAATATTTTATGGATCAAGATAAGCAAATTTTGTTTCACCGTTCACTATTGTCGACGTTTGAGCCGACGTTAAACATCTTAAACGGGGGTTCAATTTTCGACGCACTGTTTGCGTTAAAATTGCAATTTTCAAGGACGATTTTAGACCAGTCTGCAAACTTTACAATACATACGCTAATACATTTTAAAGCCTCAATAGAAGCGTTTGGCACTTAATCAAAATTAACTTCTCGACCCACTGAAAGCCTTTGATAGTTTGTGCATTAGAGGGCATTAAAGTAGACTTTTTGTTCCTCCCCTCAAAATATGCCAGAAAAACCTCTGTCTTATCGGCAAATACTACCCAGTGGTACAGAGTACGTTCGGAAAGAGTTCTTCACACGTATTTTTATTGACCCGACATAGTGTACATTTTCATAAGTTTTTGTCCCAAATTCTTTTTGCTGGCTTTTTTCAATCTCCACCATGATGCCAACGACAATGGACTGTTATTCGATTCCTGTTCTCACCTTGATAAGCAACAGGGTCTCAAAGCCATTTACAATAACTTTCATAATTTGAAAAATCTATTTTCGTACACCTCCAATTTCAACCAAAACTAATAATTTAAGGACATACATTGGTTTAGTATTGCTTAAGCTGGTCTAGGTAACATGATCCTATCAAATTATGTCTACATTAAACATACTGATATCCAGTAGATGCACTACGATTAACATACCTTCAAAACAAGCCCTGTACTTAATCGATTTTGTACATCTTTAAGAACCGGCAGTAATTGATACTGTGAAATAATGTCTAATATGAGACACACCTATAGTTTCGTTGCGAGGACTGGACCACCCACAATACATTCATTCTACCCAACTTCAGATGCTTCCAATATTTATATACAAATTGTTCTGCTGCCTCAAAGTTAATAACGTTCTTGTATTATTGTTTTGCTTGTATTATGCCTTGCTTGACGTAAACACAAACAAGAGTCTATTGTACGGTGGTAAAGGGTTAAGTTAGCATATTGTTTTAAAGACACAGCTTTCTCAAATGGACTAAACTCCAGATTAAATCTGTTCAATTTAATGCAGGTGTGGCTACTTAGTTTAAATTAAGGAACGAATCTTGCCAAAAAGCTGGGTTACTTTCTAATGGCTCTCCTGTATATTTGCTTGTACTTCATGAGATTGGATATCGCAACTATTTCGACTAGAAAGTATTCAGCAATATAATATATACATGAATTCTTTTCACAATGTCTAGAACGACCTTTCACACATGTCATTGTTAATAATTGATCCAATAGCTTGATTTCGGTAAAAGTTAAGTATTCCCTCTTAAACAATAATTATCTAACGAGAGAGTGACGCATTTAGGAAGAAAAAGTGTTTTTTGACGTTTGTCGGCATTTAAGCATTGTCATATGTAACTACAGTATCTAAATACTTTTGTTTAACTCATGTAATAGCAGACGTCTGTACTCTCCGTCTCCGAGGGCTGCGCAGGTCCACAATAAAAAGATACCAAACACACGAAATTAACAAAGCTTTCAGCAAACACAATTAGATCTTATGAATAAAGATTGCTAAAGCGCATGCCTTTATTAGGTATTCCGCTGATAATTGGGAACATGATCAGCATTTCTATTTATAAATCTATTCACTTCTTCTCATACTAATACAGTAGATCATTATTGGGTTTTAAGGACCGATGCTGCAGTCCAACTAGTGTCTGTACGCAGAGGTACTGGTGGGTGGAATGAAACACGAGATGTATTGACGTATGGCATCTAGGTTTACTATATCATTGTGTTTTTTGTAAAGGAGAAGTTCAAAATAAAATCTAACGCCAGGTAAGCAATTTTTAGATGATAGTATTAATTTTGCCTAGTAGTAACAATTTGTTTAGCCAGATTGTCTACCAGCAATAAGATGAAGAGGAGTAGTAACCACTTTGCATTTATTTGTTCATTTTTGATCACTCACCTATCAATTGCGTATTTCTATGTTCTGAGTTTTATCTGGAGCAGTGCGTTCTTTATATTTGCTTCATGTAAAAAGTGGGTAAACGACATTGAATATATATGCGACAAGTATCCTTGTTACGAAAGGGCAAAAGTTTGGTCTCTAGTTCAGCTAAATACAAATTTTACACTGAGCGATAAAAAGGAAAATGCAGTGGCGAAACGATAAAGCTTAGCTTTCAGTTATCTACTGTACTTTGCTGATGATTTTACAAAGATTTGATTGCTCATAGAAAGAAAATCGCTTCTCTTTCTATCAATTTTTGTAACATCAACAAACGTATGCAAAAACACATACCACAAAAACACATACTACTGACATACTTAATGGTAAAAAGTTTGGAAAATACGTCTAGGAAGCTTGGTTATCAAATTGCTACAATGTGGTATTAAAGGCAATAATGATTTGATGTGTAGCGGTCATCTTTTGATGCAAGGAATGTTTTGCAGTTCATCGTGCAAAGTATAAATTTCTTACTGAATGATTTCTCAAACTATGTGGTAGCGAAGGGTCGAAAGCTGCAAATAAGATCAACCCTTAATTGTTACACAAACAACAAAATGACTATTTGCTTTTGTTACAAAAGATAGCTCACATTTCAAATGATGCTATGCTCATGGCGGAAAAGTGGTGTAAAACACTACGACATCCTTCAAACATCCTTCTAATTCTTTTCTTTCTGATACTTTTTACTGGGTCCTATATAATGTAGAAGGTAGGAGTTGTCAAAAACATATCACTCGCCCTCATCCTTACCGTAATTCACACAACGGTGTATCATCAAATATAAGTATGTATTTTATAGTGAGAACATGTGTTATCAAGATACCGTTGTTTGAGTATTCAGTGCAGTGGTTAAGCCTTCAGTATTCATATGCAGCTAGTAGTTAAGAATTGTACGATAGTTATTAATAATACAGCACACTGAATATGTAAATAAACAATTGTAATTTTAGTTGATTGTTGTTGCACCTTGATCCCATGATGTTTGTTACACAGTTTATAGATACGTAAACAGATGAATAAATAGATAGACATTGGATATTCGTAGAGATAGGCAGATAAATAAATAGTGAGACATAGAGAATAGTCACTTTATACATATGATAAATATGTATACATTCAGCCTGGAGATCTTTGCAAGATGTGAAAAACACTAGAGAACGCACACAATTGAATGTGTACAAAGCCCCCTGCCTTGCTGAAGTGACATTGCGTCAACGTGGTCTCGATATCACACATATCTACATTTATACCGACAAATATTAAATATACGTTTGTACATAAGTGTGTGTGTTTGTGTTTGTATAAAGAGGCGAAAATATAGCTTCAACTATTTAGACGGTCTCTTTTCTATACTTCAATTGATTTAGGTACTCTTTCTATTCCCCTTTGTTCCTATGAACTTTTGGAATTGCGTATTTTTATTTAAGACCATTTCAAACTCCACACTATACCTGCAATCATTACGGTCCACAGCGATGTTGATACATTTCCTATTTTATATTTCCTTTACGTATAGCAAAGTCCATATGCATCTTATATAAACGTAATATCGCCTATCTAAATCTATCTGGCTATAGATCAAATGCCTCGCTAGTGTTTAACATTATGTTTATTGATAATGTAATGACCAATACCTATGCAGACCCTATCTTATATACACACACATATATGTATATATATATAATATTATGTATATTATACAAAGGTATAGTTTGCTATATTGTTCCTAGTTTTGTAAGAGATTTTTTGCCAATATACATCCAGTATAGATGAATATCTTTTATATAGTATAAACATAGATGCTGTAGAAACTAGTTAATATTATCTAAAAATGATTGCCTGATTTATTGATACAGCAAGTAAGGTGTAGTGTAGACAGAATATGAGTAAATCTAGTAAACTCTCTACCTCAATTGACCCAGGCCTTAAGGTTTGACAATGTGCATCAGACTGTGACGATTTCTTTGGTTTTGATGCAGTTGATTAGCTATCCTACTCTCCTATCAAACAGACTTATCAACTTTGTAATTTTTGCAAGTTTTCGCGAGCATAGAGTTGAGAAAACAAGATAATCATTTCGACTGTTAGGCGGAGGAATGACTTGCCTAAAACTTTTTTGAGGTCCTCTCCAAATTTTACGTATGTTCCAGTGGCCCAACAAGCTGTCGCATAAAAATATATACGGTAAAAGAAAACCATTATCTAAACTTTTTCAAGAAAAATTTGCTTAAATTTCGAGACCGTACTCTAAAAAATGATATGCAAGACTATAGCCAGCGGATAGTGGATACATGCGGCCAAATCCTATTTTAGTAGGAAAATCCCCCCTTAAAGTATCAGTAAATGCTAGAACGTTTTAAATCTATCTAAATATTGATGAAAATTTTGTGTTTATGTTAAAATTCGCAACAGTCTCCTAATCTCTTCCTAAAGTGCAGATAGCTCCTTAGGTCAGAGTTTGTGTTTGGAATAAATGTACTACTCCAAAGCGTGTGAGCACATTTCAAAAGGTGTGTAATTTTAAAACTACGAATCAAAAATGTGTGACCTACCTGAAATATTGTCTCGTATTTTTCTACTCAGGTGGTCTGATGTTACTTTTAGATGATGGTTAATTATAAAGTACTTAAGTGATGACGTCACAAAAGCTTTCAAGGAATCCCAATTAAAACAACATCAAAGATGTACCCTTGCTACCAAATGCATGTGTACAAAATATAGCGTTCAAATCTCATATCAACTGCAAAAAACGGCTGTTTGAATTTTCAAAAGTCCTTAAGGAAACTGATAATTTGGGCCAGCTTATAAAATATTTAACAGAGCTTAAATAACAAGTTTTTGATAGATGGAGTCACAATTTAAAAGGACGTATCTGGATGATTGCTGGAGATGTCGTTCTCATGTTTGCACATGTTATCTATTTCAATAAGAAAGATGCAACGAGTTGTAAAATAGCATCAAACTTCTGACATATACTACATTTTGTACTTAAGTGTACTTATTTACTCTACTTGTGGTATTGGATGCTCCTTGCTGGCTAATGATTCCTGTATTCCTAAGTACTTCAAATTTTTCGTATCCATGGTCTTTGAAAGAATGGTTAATGATAAATTTCTGTCTTGATCTGTTTACTTTCTACTCGTCTTCTATTGTTATATTTTCAAAATATGTGCTTAATCGAGCAGAGCTCAATAAATGTGGCAAAGGTAAAGTGTTGACAAAACACGATACATTGTCAATAAGTTCTAGCTAAAATGACACTTAAATAAACTTAAGTAATTTTCTCAAACATGTTTTGCGGTTGGTTTACAAACATTTACAATACCAACCTGACTTATATAGATACCTTCAGGTGGCAGCCACCCTAAAATAGAAGAGTAAAGGATAATTTTTCTACGAAGTTCCAGGTCTATTTGATATAAAAAACAGAAATATAAACCTACTTTAACTATGATGAGTGCAATAAATACGGTTTATTTTCCATAAAAACTATAAGCAGATAAAATAGGGTATATTAAAACAAAGCAGCTTGTAGTTACACACAAAATAAGTTTATTAAAAATACCCGTATAACTGAAGTTGGTAGGGTTAGCATTAAAAGGATTCAGGAAGACCTTGTTTCCACAATGGTCCTCTTGTGGAGGTGTTTTCTGAAGCTTGTACTACAAAAGGGAATCATTAGTCGTTGAAGCAAGACAGAGCATTCTCGTGTTATTGAAACGCCAAAATGAGAAGATTAGAAGCTGATAGGTACTTGCAGATACTATAGGTTTTTGGTAAGACTTTACCAAACAAGAAAAAGATATATACTACTTTATTCTTTGTCATAACAATATTTTTCAGTTAACTACGGCTGTTGAGTTAAGCATTGTATACTTTTGATTTGGATTATTGGCACTTTTTATGTTTCAGATTCCTTAAAGTTTCCTTTCTGGTATTGGGTGGGACCGTTTCATAAGAATTTGTTCAAATCTGGTGACTTCTTTTTCTCCATCCAGTTATTCTATATATCCAATAATTGCATATTCCTGTTCACGATACCCCCACTAGTCACACTATCCAATGCAGCCGCATGCTGATGCCGCGAGCAATACTGATATAGCATAATATCCAGCAGCTCCTGACAGAAATATCTGCTGACCAAGAATAACTTAAATGCGTTTAGGTCAGTGGATTGTTTATCAAGTGTTAACTCAATTAGTATCGGCACTCCCTACTATTCCACAATATGAAATGTAAACATTAGTTAAGACTGCCATCTGAGATCTTTGTGCTCTACACAAACTTAAATGTGCAAGCGGTTTTCGGAAGTTTGTAAGGAGCCAAATTACTTAAGATGATCAAAGATTTTGTTCTTAAATATGAGATTATCAACTGAAACCTTATTAACGTTCACTTATTTGTCATTAACACTCTATTTAGAAATTCAAGACGAGGTCAATAGAATTGTTTGTTATTGTACAAGAATACAACCGGACTTTGGACCATTATTTCATTATAGTAAATCATAAGGCAATATTCATTCAATCTAAAGACTTCAGGATAGAGGAATGAAGGGAGGTATTTAAATTCTAGAATATGCATACAGATGAGTCAGGTCCTTTACATATTTGTGTTCTTTGATGTGCAATGCAGCTGCTGAAAAGGAAGCAAACACTTCGTTCGACCTCTGAAATCTGGGCCCAAAGCTATCAATACAAGATATGTCAGTATGATGAAGCTCCAATCATAATTACTAGAGTTATTTCAAATATGTCGCTAAAGATGCAAACGTGACGGAAATATGATCTTTTTGGTGGTTTGCTCTTTGCATAAAATTGTTAACAATACTTTTGAAAAAAAATCTTTTAACAACGTAACTTTTTGCATTTTTGAAACAGTTTCATTTAGACACTGGTGCAAGTGGTTACCAAAATAAGAAAGAGTAATGGACAACTTGAGACTGGGATTAGGTTATTGAACATATTTCCTCAGTTAATAAACACAACAACACTAAAATAATAAGTACATGATGGACAGATACTAATTGGCAAAATGTGAATGGAGCAAGTTTTGTTTTTTAAAACATAAATATGCATTTGAGTTTTGCTTGCAACAACGTTGTTGTAAAATGTTTTGGG
>JAAAKM020006971.1:10288865-10315248 GCA_010016025.2 Alatinidae sp. Z8VKAUB7J3 | reverse complement strand
GGTGGTCAGTTACCACAATATTATTTCTGAGGTATTTCTTTAAAACAATATAATAATATAAATCTTTATCGTTGATTATTTACAGTGCGGGGCATTCAATTTCTGGCAATCCTTCAGCTTAATACAAAACTACATGATCTACTGTAAGTTTTTATGTATGCCTTTTCAATTGTGATCATGGTTCAACATACCTTTTTTCACACTGGCCCCTTACAATTACCAACTAATTAACCACGTAAGAAAAGGGTAGAACTAAAAAACCCAAGAACAAAACTAAACAACCAAATCAAAGAACTATACGGCTCTAAGTAGATTTTTATCGAAACTGTAGGTGGCATAAATGTTCAATACAGTATTTTATTAAAAGCCGCTAAAAATATTCTACACATTCGGAGTTATCACCAACAAATAGATGACCGTGCGCAATTGCACCGGTAAGTCTATCTTGCTTAACAAATGTCTTTACTTGAATTTACTTAATAAATCCAACTGTGTAGAAATCTTTGCAACACGTTGAGACCAGGTTAGCCTTGGCCTTTAAGGCCGAAAAAGCGTTAACAATTTGATCGCGTTTGTGATATTGTTTCGTGTTTCTTACCGACTTCTAATAACTAAAAACTTACAAAACATTATCCTACAATAAGATGATAGTCTATCAAGTTTATGCCCTTCTGCGCGCGGTCACTTTTCACAACATGCAACTGAAGTTCCTCCTTTCAGAAACTGTGTCCATATATCGGACATGGCCGAGATATGTTAGTTTTTGTTTCTCCAGGTCACTGCTGGAGAGATATTTTCTAGCACAGCATCAGGTTGAAACATATCCAGAAAATGTCGATGACTTCATTTTGTCGCAGTTTCTACAGACAGATAAATACTGTCGCCATACCAAATGATTTCGTCAAAGGCTAAAAAACTGGTTGTTGTGTCGAGAAATGGTATGCAGTTGTCATGGTAACGTTGAATGTGACGTATCAAGAGAGTTCCGATTTCCTGTCAACAAAAGACTTTCAAAGCGTTCTGAAGGGAGACCATTCTTGTGAAGTGGCTGTCGATATTCTCTATTATTTTCATTCATATCATATAAAAAGATGGAACAAAGAACGATAGGCGATTGTTTTCAATTTCGCAGACTATGGTCGAATTGGACAAACATTTCTGTGTTAAACTGAAACTAAACCTAAATCTCTTTAGCTGGTCCTACTGCAAACATCGTGGGATAGAATGTGACAACCTTGACGTTTTTACCAATCTCATGTTGGCACGTCGAAAATGAATACATGACCACTGACTGACGAGCTTGACAACTGGGCACATCTAATATCCCAATTAAAGATACCAAACAATAAACGACAAATGAATCGTTCTGACCCCATGCACCTAAATTTCATTACCAACTTGAAGAAAACAATCCAAACGGATTCTCTAATGTGATATCCCTTTATTTGAAGGCGTCTGAGTACACAGATGCCCAGCTGTCGGTATCTAATCTCAATGTCAATGATCAAGATCAAATGCTCGTCACCTCAAGCGAATCTGGTCATTTCCAAGATCGTCGACTTTGAGATGAAGATTGGAATGACATGACAGGGAGGTCGTCAGGGTTTGGGCAAGGATTTCTTCAAACTTGAAAGGATTTCTGTTGAGCTTCAATTTACGTGCACCTAATAAGTGGGGGTTTAGATGCTTAGCTTATTTGTATGATTAATAACTACACTCAATTACTTCTGTTGTCTGAGTTCATACACCAACAAACGGCGGTCTACCTATTACTTGGTCGTGGTAAACAGAGCAGTGAGGTGACGAACTCGAATCCTGTCTGATCCCTTTATAGGATAAACACGAAGTCGAGCAATCAGCGATTACTTTAAACTGTTCGAACATTTTAAAATCAAACCAGATTTACTCGACAACCGAAAACTGTGCTACACTAGAAACGAATTTCGCCATGAGTAAAATGGGCCGAGACTCTCAGACCGTTTCCAGGGCAAATCATGGCCACATGCAAAGTCAACCTCAACGAATGACTTCCACAAAACTCTCACCTGACGTCTTTTAGAACTTTTTCCTCCCTTTGGCGTCTGAGTTCCTCATTAAGCTTGTCTTCTTTTAATTTTAAATACCTGATGATAATAAATGATGCAAAGAAGTTGACCAAATAGTACAACGCCGAGAAGTAAGCAGCGACTATGTGGCTGTAATGACTCGACTGAAACATCGTGCTCTCCTACCGCTTGACACTACGTCCGCTGGTGACACGATACGTATTCCAACACTCAACATCCCTAAAATCGTCCAACACAAGTAAATTTCCTTCTTTGCAATGTGTCCCTTACGGTAGCGAAACTAAACTTGGCTGAAAGATAAGACTGACTGAAATCGACTCACTTCCCGTTCCAACAATGAACATGCATAACAATAGGCTAAAACTATCAAGCTGACATTAGAACAATAGTACATGGGCAGGTACGGCTTGCAGTTAAACATGAAAAAATGACCGGATATATATTATTTTTGGCATGATCAATGATGTCCAAAGCACGACAGGTTTGTTTAATTTTTGACCAAGGCACCACAGTTCTCAGTGTGACAAACTGGGAGACTGTGAATGGTTATCTTCAAGTGTGTTACAATTTATAGCTTGCCATGATTATATTACGGACGTGGTAAACATCACAACATAACAGAACTCGTCCACGTCCTAGCCGCAAGTGGGCATGGGTGAAAGTACCGCTACTCTGTCATAAAAGGGTGCACCAAGAGTGGGACAGGACGATGGGGGAATAGGACGATGGGGGTACATCCTACCATAAACCCCACAATCGGGTTGCCCGCGCTGCTCTTCCTTGAAGAAATAATCCGCGTCCAATATATTTCTTAGAAGCACTGAGCTCCTACTTGTAACAGCATCCACGGCCTGTAACAACTTATCCTATGTGCTGAAGTCTTCCAACCCCGACATCCCATACAGCACTCACAGACTAAAACACAGTTACAGAAAATATTTGTTCTTCGCCAGAATTCAAAACCTCTGCAGCTGCTTTTCAGTACGTCATACTTGCAAATACCGTGCACGATACTTCCCAAACATTGCTTGTATACAACTAAAAAATTCATTGTCACGGTATCCTCCGCGCACACAAAGTATCTCTACAGACTGGTAAAAGTTACCCTTGAGGCGAACCCTAGGAGAACCCATTAAATAAAAATTTTATAACATTTCCAACATCACGACCCATAAAAAGTAAAATCGACACAATTAAGGAGCTGCAAAGCTTACACTTTACGTACAGTACAACACAACAATTCTAGGAGGTTCTTTCTATCGTGTCCAACAAATTCCCTACTCAGATGCTCATTTGATCATAATAGTCTTGATTGTATCGTACAATTTTGTCCTACACAAGCCACCAACGCCGTGCTGACATATAACTAACGACACGACCGTTAAGTGTTTCCTGAATAATTCTGTTTTACGACAAAATACATGAAGCGGCTGTTACTTTACAATCAAAATGATCACGAAGAGGGAATATTTTCCACTCAGACGTCTTTAACTATAAAGAATATAGCCGGAGTGGCTTGGCGTATCCTAATTACTTCTGCATGCAAAGTCCAAAAAGGCGCCTTGGTATACCGTGTGGATAAAATTGTCTCGCCATCAACACCTTCAAAGGTATTGAGGTCATGGGAATGCGGTGTTCGTCAGCAATAACCTGTTAAGAACCTGAGTATATGTTGTCATTACTCATTTTCTCTTCATCAGAAGTTCCCTTTTCTACTCCTTTCATAAACGACAAGAATATGTGTATAAAAATGCAAAACACAGATTTAACCGTATCAAGGTACAGCTAATAAATTTACTATTAGCAACATCGTCACCTTTCTATGCCACTTCATCAATGATAGACCCACGAAATCTCTTTCGTAAGCGTTAGATCACTCGAGAAACTATGAAGAGAACAAGCTCTAAGCCTTAAGGCAAAACATTTTTATGATCAAGGGCGGCTACTCTGAAAGTTACTCGAAACATTAATATTTTCTTTGAATAGATTAAAATTTTCATCATATCAAATCATTTAGCGGACACGTTTTAAGTTGTGTTCATCATGATACAAAACAAACAAAACGTATTTCATTTGTAACTTTGATTTTTGCTGCGTTTGTCATTTACGCCATGGCACTGTCGTTTGTTCTGGGCCAACGAACAGCAACATCTACTTGGTATGTGTTGCCAATTAAAACAACCTTCATCTAGGTCTACCGAATTGCTTTCATCTGTTAAGCTTTCAAAGGAAGCAAAAGTGCAGAATTATATAAAAACATATTGTTGCTAGGCCTCTTTTTACAAATGTGTCTGTAGCAAATGTATAACGGTCTGTACAAAATATACAGCATTTCGCAGGTAATTCTACTGCATGTTCAGCTGATGTCGACTTCATGGAAAATCGTTTCTCTATACTCGTGTCTTAAGTTAACAGCTCTAAACCTTAAATTTAATCACAAGTCAATACTTGGTCGAATTGGTGTCGAAACTGAAGGTTGCCTTTAAGCAAAGGGAATAAATTAATTTGTATTTATCAACTTATTGTATCACACATTCTCAAGTATTTTGGCAACTATTAACAATACGTGGAACAGGTGCAACGGATTGGAAAACGCAAACAATAAAAATTGATGCTCGCTGCTATTGAACTTTGAATAAAAATATGCTCCCCTTTGCAACATCGCCGCTTGACACGTTGCCTTACATTTCATTGGCTTTTACTACGCGTTACAACATAAGTACAAATATTGAAATGTTTCATGGCAAAGTATCCCCTCGTTAGCAGTAGGAGGGGCCTCCCGAAGGAGAAAATAATCAGTACAGCACGTGTCAATCTCATACATCAAAATCACTCTTTTGTCAAGGTAAGTAGATACGATGAAGCTTAAATACATCCCTATGAACATATCCATACACAACTTGACAATTAATGGTAAAAATTACTTAAATTTATAATATTCAAAGACTGCCATAATGCATTAAACCAACACTCCAAACTTATATGCACCACACATATACACCAAATATTGAATAAATTCATAAGTATTGTAAAAGTTTGACGGAAATTAGTGGTTCGATCTTTAAAACAAACAAATTATGAAGCTTTACACCAGAGAAATAGAGCCCGTGACCCACGCTTTCGCGGCGTGCACTCTACCAACTGAGCTAGGTAACCTCCGATGTTAACATTTCTCTAGTCGCCACATTAGCTCCCAATAATCCACCGGTGGACATCGATAAATTATGAAACAGTCAATTTACAGTCGAAAAACTTTCTCTATATGTATTTTTGAACGTAAAGTTTAAAAATTAGATGATTTAATGAACTCCCTTCTTATAAAAATCTGCCCTGAGTTGATAACTTCGTCAAACGTTAATCTACACTACTTTCAACGGTAGCGAACAGTTCCATTAGTGGAACTAAACTTACTAAGGAAAAATATGTGCACATTAATTCGGAAACTAAAAAGTGGAACTTTGGAAGAGTTTAGGACAACAGTTTCCGAAACTTTCCGTCGTAAAATGTGATGTGAATCCTTAACTCTATCAAATCATGACTTTATGACTGAAGCCGTTTTCGTATCCTGTGGAAAAGCTAAATTGTCCAACTCTTGAGATATTGTTCCAGGTTCCTGGAAAATAATGTGTCAATTTTATAAACAGTTAGTAAATGTAAATTTGTCAAATGGCCAGCAATAACATACATTTTTTCAATAATTCCGAACCCCAAAGTATATCATAGTAATTTATGGAAAGCTGTTAAGAAAAATTGCATCCTCGCAGATATAAGAAGTGTATTGGTCGGCAACGAAGCCTGGTCTTACGTTTCATACATATTCTGTTTGCTTTAAAACGTTACGTACATTCATAGATTTATTTGCTGGCGTATAGTTCTATTAACCCACAGAGCGTTTTGTGGAATTGTCATTGATCTCTCATATTCTTGTAGACATGAATCAGTAATAATTAAATTTATTCAAGGCCTTGTATCAATGCCAGTTTGAAATATCACCTGGTTTTGAATTAAGATAACATCTTGAAATGAACCTCTGTCAGTTCTAAATATCACGAGTGGAATTATAGACTACTGAAACCCCTGGGTGAGGAGAGACTACGGAAGCACCTTCATTTATTTGGTCGTCCAAGACACGACAAAGGATCCGGACATAGAGCTATAAGTCGAAACTCTTATTTAGGGTACATAACCTTATTACTGCACAAAATACCAAAATCATTTATTTTTTGTCTGATACTCCTCAAAGTTTAATTGCAGAAATTATCAAACTAAAATTTTTGAAAGAGCAAAACGAAGTTGGACTGCCAGGATGCTTTTGTGCATTGGACTAATCAGCAGCCTCTAGAGACTCTAAATATAAATTAGACCTGATAAGATTTTTTTTGTTTTTTTATGAACTGACTGAAGATCGGCCGAATTAAAATGCATATTTTCTAATGATGCGAAAGCAATCATCCATGTACATTTTGGCATGGTCTAGGTTTCAAGGAAGTGCCCAATGCTTAACGGTATTTTTGGATTTAGAAAAAGAAGTTGAAGATGCCGCGCAATCTTATCAAACCAACCTCAAAATCGTGCGGTCAACGTGGCCAGCCTTACACTGGCAAGAAATTGGTAAACTAAGATGCTGCAGTTTGTGGAAGGTACACAACCTTTGTGGTTAGCTGACAATGGTCTTCTAAGTGGTGTCAACTACTCGTGGAGCAACATCCCAAAAGCCTTTCTCTATGACCTCTTTGATATGATTCTCAAATCAATGGAAAACTGTCAAGCGAAAACATATTTGCCACTAAAAACGCAAAACTATACCATTTCAGATAGACTTGTTCAAAACTATGTTTGTTATAACGTTTATTTCCTTTCGCTTTTATCCTTTCCAAAGATTCTTTGAAGAAGTGTCAGATGAGAAAGGATCTTGATTACACGATGATTTTGCAATTTCTTGCACTAACTTTACGTTGCTATTAAGAAATCTTGATACTTCATATTTTTTCATACTGAGCTCTTTGCTAGTTCCGCAATGTTGGTTTTTGATACACGTCAGCCATATCAAAATTTCCGGTCTGAAAAAAATGGGCGGTTCTCATATGAGTAAGGGACAACTTCTAAATCTACAGTGGTGTAGGCAGCAAATCATGACACAGTTGAACAATTGTTTTAGACAACATTATTGGTTTCTGTTTTCTAACGTTAATTGACTGCTAATCATGTAGTTTCATTCGTCTATTTTTATCAAACTATTCACACAACTGGTAAGAATAATAGATTGTATTACAACAGTTATCTGATTTTGATATCTAAATCGGTTTTAAAGATAAAAAAGTGTAAGAGATTTTACATAAGGTTATAGTCAGACGAAGAACAGAGTTTACGAATTTCATTTTGTTGTTTTATTGTTACGCTCAGTTTCATATCCTTTCCGAAAGTCTGAGTTTATGATACGCTATGGCATTCTCTCTGGTAACACGCATGTCGTTATTTGGACGTCTCCCCAGGTATCTACGCATAGCTGTCTGATACAATTGACTTTATCACCCTCTTGTTCTTCTCTGTTAATATTTCCTATGGGGATAGAGCACGCTCCAGGCTATTCTTTCCTGGACGCCGAAATTTTACCCTTCTATAATTGTTGAACTCTCTGTTTCCAGGCGCTCTTCTGGATACTTCTCCGTTTGACACTCGATAACCCAGTTAACTTCCGGTATTCTGAGAAACAATACCTACTAATGTTAGTCTGTTTTTTGTACGTAAAGACATTTTCCATTTTTCCTTGGAATATAAGAGTAAAAAAATGTAACAACTCAGCAAGCTCTTTTCGCATTCATGATAACTTTTCAATTGACGAAGTTATTTCGTAACATGTCAAAACAAACTTTACCATGCAATCTTCCAACTCTTACGATTATCGCCTAATGTTATAATGGTGCTAAGATATATGAACTTTATACCCTGGTTTATCCAAACACTATCTATATGAAAATCAGAAACCGGAATATCTTTGTAACAATCGTGCATTTCATCCTCTTGTCGTACATACTAAGCATTTTCCAATTTTTTACCTCAACTGTCCTAGAGTCGACCCTAAGCATTTGTTAATGTTACTGATAGGCGATGCATCATCTGTAATACGTACGTCTGTAGGGTGACATACCTTTTCTTAATGCTACAACCTCTCAAAGCAAGCCGAGCTCTTTTATTAGTCGTTGTACATTCTATGGCTTTCACTTGTGAGAGCCTTTTCAAAGTGCTTCTGTCTTGATATTTGCTCCTGTGCCAAGGCAGCGTACCTCCTTTTGTCGATAGCGGTATATTGAAACCAGTTGACTCTTTGGCTGATGGTGCAATAATATTGCATTTGAGATGAGTGACGGTGGCTTGAATTGCCTTAGCTGGAGTTTTATATTGCCCATGAATGGAATCTACTCCCTGTCATAGTCAGCTCAAAGAAAGCTCCTGTCTTTTATTTGATCCTGAAGGTTTACCTCGACTCTAGAGGTTCACCTCGACTCCTCTAAGGCCACCTTTTTCTATTTAGCTGATTTAACCAGGTTTAAAGAAGAAAATGTGTAATTATCTATCCCACATGTAAAATAATGATATCCATTTTCGATTAAACAGGGCTTGTTTACACTTACGTATTTGTTGTTCTTTTGCAGGTACAAAGTGCCAGAAGAGGTCGGAGAAAAAGGGAGATGAGCCAAAGCACTATAACTGGAATTACAGCAGGGACAATAGTTGGTGCTATAGCAGTGATTATAGCAGTGGCTTGCTTTATTAACCATTTAAAGAAAAAATACAGCGGAGTGTTTATCACTTCTACCATGTATACTAGAGGGGAATCATTTGAACATACACCATTTAACAATGGAGAAGCCCAGCTGTATCTATCATCACCAACTGGGCGGCCAGTGAAAGGTGCTAGAGTTTAATCTCGAATAAATTATACCAATACACATAGAGAGAATAAACTACAAAGAAATTGTTGTTCTTATACTCTGGTATGAATCTGACTTCAGCATGTTGAGTTATTCAGATGATGATATCAGAAGTATCCATTCACGATAGCGTGAATTGTTGTCCAGAATATGGCATGTTTGCGGAGTGTTTTCTCAAGAGAATAGAGACATAGCAGTTACGGCAACACTTTGGCTTTGATGGTACTACCATAAACAATTTAACCGTTGCAGTTTTCATAGACAATGTCAAAAACAGTAGCAGGAAATCAATGTGTTTGTTTTTGTCTACTTTATAACGAAGCATCGCCCTGAAAACTGTACGTAGAAATTTTCTAATACTTGCTGAGTGGTATCTCCAATACAGCCTCTGACAGTCATGTAATTTTTTATGTTATACCGTTGCACATTTTCTTTGCAAGATTATTGTAAGAAACTGATAGAAATAGGACAAGACTGCCTGAAATGGGTATCGGACAAAGTGACAAAGATAGCTAACAGACAAGTGAGGTGAACAAGAAATAAAAGAACAGATTTAGAAATAATATATAGGCTATATCGGGTAGAATTCTCATGTGGTCCTTGAATTTTTTTATTATTTCAATACTTGTCGGGTTTTGTAAGATGAAAATTAACTTATGGTTGGTAAAGGTCGACGGAATCGTTGAAAACTTTCATGAATCTGACGAACCCTGCGATCACACATGTACAAGGGCCAAGAAGATATAAATACGAGAAACTCAAAGAATTAAGTGTGAAATGTGTCATGTTGCTGAACAAATCTTGTAGCAATTGGTATTTTCAGCAGGTTACAAAGCATTAAATAAAATGGCTACGGAGCTTTTAAAAGTCAATATATTTAAGGAAATACGAAATTGCGTAAAAAGAAGTCTAGAGAACATACCGGACGAAAGTATGCTCTTATGGACCGCAAATGCAAAGAAAACGTAAAAGTGAAGTGATCACAAGATAGCATAGAGCACTCAGTCAGCTCTCTAAATTTCTTATATCATTGTCTTAGTCTCCTAACTCTAATATTCTGGCAAGGCTCTTTAATCTTTGTATATGTAGATTTATGTTTATGGAACTAGTTCTAAGTGTACCGAAAGAGAACGACGTAAATTGAAAAACAGAGGTTTGAAGTAAACAGTAATTGCAGAAGATAATTATTTGCCTCGGTTAACCTCTAGGTATGCTGTTATTTAGTTTCATAATATACTGTATAATCCAGTCAATTACAGATTTTATTTTTAAACACTTAACTGAGTGGAACAGGGGCAAAAATTATGGTTAGAGCAGAGTGACCTTATGAGTTTGGGTTACTGTTTCGTAATTGTAGAACACATCTAATAAATTATAAACAACATTAATCATGTTATAGGTATGCGATATTGCTTTTCAGAGTTGCAACGTACAATGACTAAATGTTAAAGAATTTTATTAATCTACAAGGTATATACATGTCAGAAAATTACAACGCCACTTTTGGTTTAGATGATTTCCTTTATTTGATGTATTTCACGTTAACTCCTTTTGTAAATATTTTGCTGGCATATCTGTACTATTGATTTATAGATATGTAGAATACCTACATACTGTACTTACGTGTTATTACATGGATCGAGGCAGGTAACAAATTCTTATCTTCCAATGGAGGGTTAGAAAATGTTGCAAGCACATTAAATATAAAATTAGTTAGCTGTTGTAGATTTACTATTGCCAGAATCAATGATTCCGTGCCAAATTGTCTAGGTTATCTCTTGTGTATTACTTCATCAACGCCGTAAATTGGGACCTTTGCGGTGAGCTTCCTTTGACATATAGACGTTACTCCTGATGGAGCAGGTGATATCTAACTAGCTACACGTGAGCTTTTATTTTGAAAATGCTGCACCACTTTTGCAACTTTTATCTTCATCGTAAATTGTTCTGGGTAACTCTTGGTCGTGTTTCCAAATCGTGTGTTGTTCCATGATATATATCAAATCATACGTTGGCCTATTCTGTAAATACCATGAGACAAATGAAGGCAACTGTCCTTTATTCGATTGACTTCAACTACCTAGTTTCACACCGACTTATGGATGTAACGTTTTGCACTGAGCCTTGTAAAGAGGCGATACTCGATGTTAAAAGAACCTTTAAATCCGCTTACAAATTCAAAGTTATGTATCGATTTTGCCTCAGATATAACAAAACAAAGCTGTAGGGAGTGATCACCAACGATGTAGCCAACAAAGTTTGCTCAGCTCATAAAATGTTGAAGAATTCTTCTGTCTATGACGTCATTAATCATGTGTATCCAATATAGCTTACGATTGGCTCAAATACTATTATCGCCATCATGAATAGGCATCTCGCTCCAGTATCATCTTTGGTTTGAGTAAAAATAATGTTTGATAAAGGTTAATCTTAGTAAATTAGGACCAAAAGTGCTAAAATATGTATTAGGATAACATTTAAGTTTGCTTAACGCTATCGAAAGAAAAGGTGAAGACTAGGAGCTTAGCTTAAGTTTGAGTTCAATTAGACAAATTTCATAAACGTTCAAACTTAGTAAGGATTTGCTTTAAGAACAATAACTGTTGAAATAAGACTTTATTGGTTACCGTCTACTTTAGTTTTTACGTGTCAAACCATAATTATAAAGATTATGAAGTATTTTTGTTATTTGCACCCAAATCAGTATTGATCCTACCATCTTATTCAATAACTTCTCCACTCCCTTCCGTATTTGCGTAAACATATTTTGATACAGGGGAGACATTTAGAGGCACATTCACACAGATAATTCACTCTCACACGTCTCTTCTGGAAGCAGAAAGCTATAATTATTATTAGAAATTGCCCGTTGTTTTGCTTTAGATGTCTTATTTTGGACGTCTTATACTATGGACGTTAACTGTATTTACATTGATAAGGTTAGCTTTGATTTACAAGTGTTGATACACCCGTTGGATAACTGTCATTGTAAACTGTATTTCTGTTCTGTTAGAATTTATGAGTTTGATGATGTTTGTTGACGTCCAAGGTAAATTTGCACAAACATGAAATAGATTAAATTTATCAAAACTATCTATTTTCTGTGTGTTAATCCCCCTCCTTCTTTCACCTGAACTGAATTTAAAGGTATTCTTATCATAATGATAAGTGCCCAGCACAAGGCGCGCAGGTGAGACATAATGACAAAACATAATATGATGAGCTTCCGGTGTATTCACCATCCTCGAATCAGTTAATTACAATATATGACACACGTTCGGTTAACACCGTAACATAAACAATGGAATATACTAACAACTAACAAGAGACATCCTAGAAGAGGGAGAGGGGAATAGAACTTTTGTTTACGTTGAGTTAATAAGCGTGTTTACACAAAAGAAGGCTTTCTTTGTGAAGAAGCTAGAATTTTGAAGAAGCAGAGGTGAGAAAAGTGAAGTCAGAGGTAGAGAACGGATGAGAACAGTTTTCAGCATGTAGATGAATACTAGAAAAAAGGGGGGTTAGAAAGCGCTTTTCTAGTTAAAGGTCAAACTCCCAAATGACCCGACAACCGTCTATGAAATTGACGTATGATCTGACCTAAATACGCTTCTTCACAGAAGCGACACTTGAAATGATATACTACGCCTGAGCGCAGTAATTTGGGAGTTCGGTCCTTAAACTGAAAAAAACTTAGATAGACGAAAGTAAGAGTGGGAAACGAAACGAAGGTTAACTTGAGGATAAGCAGAAGAAGTAAGTTTAAAGGTCTGTATATAGGCAAAACCAATCAGACTATACTTTCAGCCATTTCAATGGCCACTAGAGTTGGCTAACTGTAATATAGCATGGTTTGGTCACTCCAACCTTATATGTCGTACACAATAAAACTGCGTGGAGGGCAAACTTTTGCTACTAGCAGAAATTGGGGTTGATTCTTTCACCAGATAGATTAGTTTTCAGTGCTTATTTATCCATTCCTAGTTTCAGATACAGGTTCTGCCTTTGTAATCGATTGAAAAGGGTTAGCAACCTTGTTTAACCCGTGTGCCAGATTATGATCGGTGTAGAAAAATCGGGCCGCAGCAAATTTTGCATTCAAGCTAATTAAAAGAGGGACCATCTTTAGGGCCTTTGTATTCCCTTTAATATTTGTTCATTGGCAGTAATTTTTTTTCACTTTTAATAAAAGCAGGATATACAGGGGCAAAAAAATTATTGGGTACAATTTTGGGGTGGGAAGAAGAGGGGGGGGGAAGTATTCCATGCTTCGTAAAGAAAGCAAGCAACTTATGCCTGGGATCTTAATGGCACAAATATTCTGTTCCAGATTAAGGACAGTGAAGGCCTCTTCTACTCTGGGTGGCGATTGGCAACAAATAGATGACGATAAAATATAGATAGATAGATAGATAGATAGATAGATAGATAGATAGATAGATAGATAGATAAATAGATAGATAGTGACACGGTAGTTGGCATCTCTTAGGAACACAGTTGATTCAAATTATTTTCACCCTAAAAATTCTTCTCCTATGTCGTATGTTATTATGTGATTGACAGTTTTTGTCTTAACCTTCTGATTTCCATATTTCCCTATAATCTCGTGCCAGTAGTTGACGCATACGATCTTGATCTTATGACCTTACTTTGATAGAGGAGCATCTTGAGAATTCATGTGTTATACCGACTTAAGTTATCAGAGCCTTGACATATAAGCATGAACTCTGACTTGATCCTTGTCCCGACAAGAAGGATATCAATAATACTAAGCTGCCTTCAAGCTGTCATTGTACTTTGATGAGATTATTAGTGAAGTTATTAGATATGTAAAGCATATTTGACAGGTGTTATCAAAATCCGGTCTTAAATCATAGACACTTGGTCAACCGCATAACAATACATCATCGTCACAGTTGACTTGAAGGGTCATTGAGCAACATGGGTTTATATGTTTAACTGTTGCATTAGAATCACTAATCTGCTATAACGAGAGCAGACGTAAACTTTAATCAGCAATTGTTAACGTAAACCATGTCATATTGAATCAGTATGAGATTCTGAAAAGCTATCTCGATTGAAGTAATTGCACAACACGTTACTATCATTCTCGTGAGGCCAAGAAATGCTATTAACTAAAAGTTATATGAAACTGAATTGCACTTATTTTTAGGTGGTCACGGTCTATGACATGTAAGGGGAATATACCCAAGAGTGATTAAAATGAGATTAAATGAGCTTTAATGAGATTGAACATAATAACTCTTAAATTGGTCTTCATAGTTACGGAGCCAGAATGAAACATTATCGAAGGAAAATAATTTTATAATCTAGAGATTTAGGATTTTAGAGAAACAAACTAAGTTATTACATTGTAATGTTATTGACAAGACACTGCTACCAACTTAATTTGGAGATATATTTACATGCGGCTTTTAAAATTTACAACTGTTTTGTGGGATATGTTTACATACGGATAACATATTTTTTCAAATCTTGAAAGAAAACACAAGGCAAAATCAAGTCTTGCAAGTGGAAGTACATGTGAGTTGTAGCATCTTTGTGTCAACATACAAGTCGAGGGCAAACAAATAATCTGGCTGCTGTAGGATCTGGAAAGTTTACAATAGAGTTTGAGTTTTGTTCATTTAAAGAATGAGTCTTTGCGTGTATTAACGAGAGGAAGCAGTGTCAATGCGCCCTGAAGTACCTGCGCGTACCAACACAGCAACTGAAAAAAGTAAGAATGTTCAAGTTTCAAAAGATCATGAAGTATACAAGCGAACACAAAGCTGTAGAGAAGGCACCGGGGCAAAAGCTCGCACAAAGAAGCTTTCCTCTTGCTCATATATGTGTCAACCTGTGGGGTTGAGTTTGTCTTGTACAAGATATTTACAATATTCAGTTCTTGGTTTTTTCAATACGTAGCCTTACTTAAAATGTTTACAGAATCGCCTTTGATTACTTAACAAAGAACAATAACTCAATTAAGTTACGCCCAACTCGCGCCACACGCAAATCTTGTACACCAAGAAATTTAGCTAGTATCATCCTTGCATACAAGAGTGCCTCATGTAAATGCAGCACCAGCCGCAAAAGTAGCAGAGAAATCATGGCTTTCCTCTAAAATAGGTGGTTCACTACGAACACGAGCTTAAAAGAATTGCGATAAGTGATAGAATGCCTGGGCCGACGCTCATTGTCTTGAACTAAATACATTGACAATACGGTGATGAGACTGTTTGAACTATTAGAAGTAAACGTACCTTTTCAAACAGCGATTGTTCTTTCCTGGATATTTTTGTGCTCCTACGTTTGTTTACCGATTCAGCATGATATCATCATGGCAACACAAACGATTCGTAGTGAAAAGTCTCGCTGAAAAGTTGCTTACATCAGTGTTTCTCAAGTGGTATCCCATTAGGAGATATTTCAGATTTTAAAGGGGTGATAGTGAGACAAGGGATACTAGGGGGGTCCAAGTTACATCAATGGGGTAAGTGGAATTTTCTATCAAAATTCTTCTTTGTTGTTTAATGTCCTGACAAGGGCCTTGTTGTAACAAAGGTAATAGCATGTTTTATTGAATTTGTTTTACATTACTTTTTAAACAAAAGGACAAGCTGATGTTTTGCCGCTCGTCAATCATTCTACTCAAATTGTCTGTTTTCTTCTGGTAACCAAGTTAGGACTCTTTAATAACAATTTAATGGCAATTTTGCAATGTATTGATGGAGGAAATTGTTTAATTTCTGTGAATAAACTGGGTCATTTTGAATTTTTGATAACGCAAGGGGAATAATACACTTTCAGAGGCTAAGAAACCTTGGCTTAAATCACATGCAGTATCGCCTCCTTTCTACCTACAGAAATCTGTGTTTTCACTCAAATTTAACATGGCCAGGTACCTCCCTCTAGCGCCAGAGAGACACAAAAAAGATATTACTTATAATGATATTGCCGTCATTAGAATTTTTTTATTAATTGGCTTATTCTAAAATTTCAATGGTCCAAAATTTCACCTCCCGAACTATTTATATTTTGACTTAAGATCAAAGCCATTTGAGGAAATAGACTTAAGTTGAAGGCATAAGTCGTAACTTGACAATATACAAAAAACTTAGTACGAGAAATAGCTGCCGCAAACAGGGGCCGTTTTTATTTTTGTGATGATGAAGGTAATTATGATGATGATGATGTTGATGATGGTGATGATGAAGATGATGATGATAATAATAATGATGATTGTTTTGATGATAATTATGATGATGATAATAATAATAAAAAGTAATAACTATATAAATAAATTATATATTTTGGTGGTGTGAAGAACCAACAAGAAAATAATAGTAATAATAACAGTTATAATAACATAACAAAAAATAAGAATGAATAAAAATAAAGTAACGGAAGGCAAAAGATTGCAGGGGGAGTTTATGTGTATGGCTGAAAATGTTTATTTCAAAAAAATAGAATCCCTCATATTAGCTGTACAATCACGTATTATTCATATATCTTTTAAAGCTGTGAAGATTTGCATCAAAGCTTGAAAGGAAATAGGATCATTAATCAACATGGCCAGAATCTTTATAGATATAGAGATAGAGATATATTTATGGCGTTTGTAATAAGCAATTGTGTTAATGTCGCATTGAAATGGATTGAAATTGTCATTATTGGAGCTATGGAATCAACATCAGAAGGGGATATTCAAAAAAAAGAGAGATTACATATACCTAGAATTTTAGAAAGTGGATGAAGTGGCTCAGAAAATATGAAGTATATACAATACGTAAAGAATACATCCGCAGCGCCAAAAAGGTTATATTAAAAGAGTTGACTTTTAGCAAAATAGTTACACCAAGCAACTAGGAAAGAAGAGCAAATGGCTCTCTATAAAAGTTAACTCAATCGAGCATGGTCCTTCGAGACTTCATCCAGCACAGATAGATAAGATAGTAGAGTCTCAGTTATTTGAACGTGTTTAATTGTTGCAAAACTTTACTATATCTTGTTCCTTTCGTATCAAAGTATTACATGTTTCAAGGGCTCCAAAGCTGAATTTAATGGTTTTTATCATGAGCATTTTACTTAATAGTTTTCGGGGTGTTTTTATTAGAATGAGAAGGTAATACAGTCCAGTCCAAAAAAGGTGGCTGAGCTAAGTCGGATTTGTACTAGGAGTTGTATCGTTTTGTTTCATTTACCTGAAGCAGCAATAATAACTTCAAAAAGGACCTTTAGAATAATATGTCATTCCAACAACTTGAGACATAAAAGTACTCGTAAGACGTACTGAAAGAAAGTGAACATAAAAAGTCTCAATGGTCTCATCTACACTTGACAGATTATAAGTGTACAATGTCTGAAGAGATGAAGCATTTTAAACAATTACGTAAGTTTATGCCTATTTTAAATGCCTTTTAGCATTTTTTGTATATAAAGGACTATTTTCATTTAGTAGTGTTTGATTTTCACGTCTATGAAAATAAAAAATTTTAGAAATCCCATAATGACGTCAACAATATCGATTATTTTCTATTATTAATGTTAGCTACCTATTAGTAAGCATTGTTGCACATTAGACGTACTTGAGATTTGGCTTTAGATAGTTGTAAAAAAATTGGCAAAATAATGAAAACTTCTCATGTTATAATCCTCATATGGTTGCCATATATGGCCAACGTTTTGAAGGATCTTGATACCGGCCCTATGGTAGTGACGACCACTTTTTTTACTCAACGTTTGCTAATTAAATCGTCGTCTTCCTGTTATCTGATTCACAAGCCCCCCTCCCCCCTAAACAAAGAGACTTGTTTGTGTTTGCGACGCACTCTAAGTTGGAGCTATCCCGGAGCTATTTATCATTATTAATAAAGCTCGGACGTTTGATGAAATGAATGTTAAGGAAGCTTTCTATGTTAATTTGGGGAATTCCCTTATTGATAGTTACGCTTTACAATCGCAATAATAATTTGAGGTACAAAATATGGCACAAAATAGCAAAAACACTTTGTACAGGACAGAATTTTTCATCTGACACTCTTCAGAGTGAAATCGTCTGAAATGATTGAAATGAAACGTAAGAAACATTAAACCAAACTGTATTTTTGAAAGTTTCAATCAGAAATGGACCAATCAGCGTTCGCTACGCGAAAGATTCTTGTGAAGTGCACGCGCAGGTTATTTTAACCCGGAGTCACTAAACAAAGGAAAGTTCATTTGACTGTACAAGAGTCGATCGATAAATACGTTATTGCCTTTAAGCAGACCCTAAAAAAGAAGTCAGTTTAAGTCTTCAACGTTGGCTAGCCTCTTCTCTGCATCTTTCACTTTCCCTAAGGTATCTTGTGACTTAGGTGTCAGCTAGAAACTTGCCTTCCATTAAATTTTCAGTTATGTTATAATACAACTTCTATGGAATATAAGTATTCTTGGGAGTAATCAACGTTTAAACGGTGTGTTCCCTGTTAAATGTAATGAGTAAGTATAAATTCTTTATTTAAACTATCCAGGGAAGTATTGCTATTATGAGAAATGCACATAAAAAGGTAGTGCAGGAATTGTTATCACCACAACCAAAGATAAGAGTCTAGTTCTCGAAACTTGTATGGTTCATCATCATCATGTTTCAAAGCCAGGCGGTCGTAGGTGCACTTTGTCAGAATTTATGACACTCTTCCATTTTTGCCGATCGTTAGCTATTTTTGTGCCTTTTCTGGGATTGGCATGCTTGTCCATTTTCCAATATTTGATAGCCAGCTCATGGTTGAAACAGAATAAAAACTGTCGTCATTTCTCTTGTTTTTATACCAAGACAGGAGATACGGCAACTTTTAGAATATATCACTAAGATGGTCTAAACCTTTTTGGTGATTTTTGACACAATTTGGTTATTTAAGAAATAGCTAATATAGAATGGTAAAGTATAGAATAATATAAAATAGTTAATTTTCTTTCAACGAATCTCCAATTTCCAATTTTGTGTGAGATACGCGAAAAATCTGAATTGAATGGTATTATTTTCTTAAAATTTTCTTAAGTTTTTAAGAATTGTGTGTTGACTAGATTCATAACACACAAGGTGCTTCTAAGAAACGTGTGTAACCAAATGTTTTTGTTGCCATTTTCCATAAACTGATTGTCCAGCGAAAGGAAAATTTAATGTTGCAAAGCCTTTGCGCTCATTGAAGACGAACCGCCTCCTCAAAGATTTACAATTTTTGCCCGTTGGTCACAGGACAGAAGCTGCTCTCGACTTACTAACAAGACCGGAGACTTCTAATCGTTTATCGCCTCATGTTTGTGCGAAGGGAGTGGTGGGATTAATGGATTTCTATCATCTTTTAAATAAAACGAAAACCAAAATTATTGTTAACGCTAGCACTTGGGCAACAAGGAATTATATTTTGTAAACAGCGAGATCTTTTTAACTAAAAATAAAATTACTAGTTAAAGCCTGTATAAACTAACCATGGACAATATTTAAATGAGGTGGGAATAGCATTTTCTAGATTATACAAGATTGTTTCTGTTTGCCAAGATAAAAAGTTAATTGTATTCTTTCAATTCTTTGTGTACACATATGTAGCGTTTTATGAAATAAAAAGGCTTCTCGTTCACTAAAAATTACGGGGTTTTATCGATAGAAAAATGTGTCACTCATGGTTAAAAAGAACTGCACAGAACCCATGGACTTCTGAATAATGGCATAATATCAATAGCATAATAGATGCTACTCTTTAGGAGTCCACGACAGAACAGCAACGATATCTTTATAGTTTTAAAGAGCCCTGGGAGCTAGTTTAGAGACAAGAGCTATGTTTGATAGGTTGAGTTTGACCACAGAGAAAGATACAGGTTATCAGAGATTCTGATTAAAAGTAGAGTAATTCGTATAGTTCCAGTAACTTGGATACGGTTTATTCCGTTAAAGTCACTGCCATTTTCATAATTTTGACAGCTTAGAGTATTTGACTTGCTTTATCATGTGACAGGTATTAATTTTAAAATCCGTTCAACAGACTCATTGATACAGTCGCAGGGCCAGCACAACCCAATCAAAAGTGGGAGATTAAAGATGTACCAAAAAGTTTCCCTTTCTTTTATCATATTCCTTCTTGTTAAATTCCAGCTTTTGGATGCAATGTTAAATAGACGACCGTGTCTGGTACAAAATAAAAAAGAGCTGAAAAGACACTTTAAGCAATGTTTTCTTTTCCCCTAAAAATGTAACAAACGATTCTATGAAAACTGTTTCAAAGTTCACAAAAGATGTGTTCACGTTATGAAAAATATCAAAGGATGTCAATACCACTGTCTTCGTCAGAGTTCTTTTCTTCTACGTCTTCTCCTTCATGACATGAAAACTTTCATAGCATTCGCTGATGTCAGACTCAAAAATTTGAATAGGGTTTTGAGAGGATTGATCTTCATCCAGTGCCTCCGTTACCTGTCTCAATAAAGCAGCAACAATGAAACAAGACAAATCCTTTTTGAAGCAATGAACTCGCCCAGAGTCTGAAGGTTTCTGATTTTCCCCTTTTGTAAACTGCTGTACTATTTGTTATTTCTTATTTGGCCTGCTTGCTAATGAACACCACTTTGCAAGAAGGGGCGTTTATTAAAGACCGACGTTGATCAGAGGGCGGCGTTTATAACAAAATGTTTGGCTAGAAGTGCGGCGTTTAATAGGGAGCGGCGTTTATTAGAGGGATACAATATTCTATTCGATCTTCAGGGGAGGTTTTGCATCTTTGATCATTTATATTGTACATGGGACTTTCGAGTCATCTCAATAAGAGTTCGTGCGCTCTTGCGTCAATTTATGTAACATGCGGCTTCATTTTAAGGAGAATCCTGCGAGAGTGATCCAAGGTAAGTTAAGCTCTTTCAGAGTTTGTAACCACAGAACAATTGTTATAGGAACCTTATTCAATCACTAATGCACGTGTTTTACACATGTTTCTATGGCGTTTACAGTCTACAACGCATTTCAAGATGTCGTGGCTGCGTAACATGTTCACTCATTGTCTTAGGAGGTACTAATCCCTCTTATATGTGTCTCATATCTGTTTAAACACCATTCTCAGTTTGTAGGCTTTTCTTAGTAGTATTTCTATGTGAGGGTAATGTGGATAATGGTCATTAACTAAGTGTACACTAGTAGTGAAAAGTAATATCACAGCTGTTTTTCTCAAGTTATGAGGCTGAAGTCAGTTTAGCAACTAAGGTGATGAGCGTGATAAGACTTAAGACATGTATTAACTTAGCATTCCTTACTTTTTAATTGATGAATTTGCATTTTTGACGGAGAACTTAACCAAAATAGGAGTCATTAGAACATATTATCCTCATTTTATAGATATCTTGAATATCATGGAGATAAATCATAACTTCTGTAATTCTTGACGTGGAAAATGGATTTGTCACCTCCTTCCTTTTTCATCAAGATTTCATTGTTTACACTTTCTAGCACATATATAAACTAGATTTTCCCGGTTTTGAGTCAGTATGACTTTCTTTGAATGTGACGACTATAAATATGGGAGGAGGGATTATATTTTATAATTCAACCTTACACAATTAGGGAGGTAGCACGTTGTATTTTACTTTCCCATAGCTATTAAATAGTTATAGGTAGAGACCTTCTTCTTCTTCTTCTTTGCAGTGTCGTATTCGAAACTTTCGAACTTAGACTATCATGGCTTTGACAAGATTACGGTCCGAAAATGTTTCGCGTAAATTGTTTACTTTCACAAAGCCTTTTAAATGTCCCACAAAATGTGTTCGAGGTCTTCCACGTACTTTCTGTCGTGGCGCATACAGAACTAAAGCTTCGATTTCTTCTTTCCTGATGGCATGGCCAACAAAACTGATTTGTCGATTTCGAATTATTTTCAAAAGAGATTGTTCGGTGCTGGTAGAGACCTAAGATTTTAAAACTTTCCCTGACTTTTATGGTTTGAATTGGGAACCTTTTTTAATGTTTACCGATATGAGTGTGGTCACTACTTTATCAAAGGGTGGCCACCCATATTTTTAATGTCCTTTGTGTACATTAAAGTAGCAAGTGATGGCTGATATTCTGTTAAGGTTTTGATACGTCTTATCAGGTCGTTTAAAGTTTATTTGCTATGCTCTGATAGATCTCCTCGTTCTAAGCCCCCCCCCCCCCACACACACACCCCATCATGCTCAAAGTTCACTTTTTCTGAATTGTAAATTATTTAAGCACGTTTTTCTCTCTTTCTTTGTCATATAGGATTATCTAGGTCACCAACTAAATCCTTGATTCATTTCGGTCCTGAGATTTTTGGGCAAATCTTGAGGTCATTGATCCAAAATTCTCGTAAAGTAACAGTTTCCCCTGATGTGAAAATGTACAGGCTCACTGTTATTTTCTTGTTTTGTTCTTAGAATTATTCATAAAATGCTCCCTTCAGTAAAGAAAACTCAAGTTCGTCGAAGCAGGCAGACCATAGGTCTAGTTTACGTTATGGGATGCCTGTACTAGCATTGGACAGTATAAAATATGTGATCAAAGGCCATATCTGCTTAATTCTTTAGTATTTCGTTCTCATAATAACAATCGTAGTTGAGTTACGGAGCAGAAATTTAATAATACATTTCAAAGATATTTAAAACAAAGGGTAATGGCACTTCTAATCTGACATCTCCTTCTCTACGTTGATAATTCATTGAGATTTGAACTCGATTGAAATTTGTTTTACGGTTTTGTAATGTGCTAGATATTTCAAGAGATTTTAATCAGTCGTGCGTGCGTCAATTGTAAACCTCTTCCCCATTCCAATAAAACCCCTTTTTATTTTTCATATGGCGCCATGTTCTTTTCGTGATAACGTTATTACGTTAGCGAGCTACTTGGTCTGTTGATGTCACTACAATTGTTTCTTGCACAACTACTATCTAGTACACGCTATATGTCCGTGTTGTCTAGCAACCATAATCATTCCGTTGACGTCATTATCCAACAAACTGCAGCAAGGTGTCACGAAGGCCTTTCGCCTTTTTCAAGGATGGCAGGCAAAGCAAACAAACTTCATAATCGGAGAAGCGGCGGTTGTGTGTTGCATAGATTTATCATGTTTGCATAAATCATGTAACTATATTGCTTAATGAGGAAATAAATAATAAGCGATCTTTTTTCAAGATTTGATATTCGATATTTTGTAATTTGAGAGACTTCTAGCACTCAAACTGGAAGAGACGGAAGCATGAACCATTCCAACACTTGTGGAATAGTTTACGAGACATGTTTCATGCCTGCAGTTTTGCGTAACAATGGCTGGACGTTTATTCCGCTGTTTAAAAATGACATTCATGGTCTCTGAAATATTTCTAGCAGTGAAAAGATAATAGAGGATAGATAAAGACACAGTTAGCGGTTATCTTTATAGATAACATGGAATGAAAACAAGGGAATTCCAATAAAGAACTAGGGCTTTACCACTCCTGTTCTCACCTTTTTCTACTTCTTGCACCCAACGTTTGACTTGTTTTTTGGACTTAAAATCGTATCAAAATTACGCTTTATTGTAAAGATGGGCCCTGAAATACTTATGCAGTAAAGATGTGGATCCTTTCCTCTGTCAGCAAAATCCGAAGCAAGGTGTTGCCCTTTGCGATTTTTTTTCGTTAACAAATGGCCTTCGTCATATATATGCCTAAGAACAAAGTTCACAGAAATAGTACAGTTTGTGTAAGCCGTTGCACAAATGTCTCATTCAAACGTAATCTTCTTCTTCTTAGTCCCCTTTTCCCGGGGTCACTTTTTTGTATGAGCCTTCCCCAGATATTTCTATTTTCGTAATCTCCTACTCGTAACCCTTTCTCCTGCGTGCCCGCTGCCACTCGATCCTTCGGACCTGGAATCAACATGTCCATTACCTTTCTTCTGTTCCTCATTTCTTCGTATGATGTGACCATACCACCTCAGCCTTCCTTCTTGAACCTTCTTAGATATTTCTATAACTTTTAAAGATCTTCTGATATATACACTTCTGTTTCTGTCCAACCTTTTCCACGCCTAATATCCATCGTATGTAATACAAGTAGCTAAAAGGAAAATCGTAGAAGCAAAGACGTGATGCTCATTAGGCTGTGTCTTCAAGTTTAACTCATGACACTATCTCTAAAAGTTTTTATTTAATTTTTATTTTTATAAGCATGTATTCTTTTGTCCTTCCCAGCTCTCAAAGTACAATCTTGAAAAAAAAGTCAGAGAAAAGGTAAATCCTTTGTTAACAGTTGCAAGAGAAAGTCATGTGTCACTTTAATTTTATTGTTTCATATTATTTTACAAGTGAATATTAATCTGAAACACTCTCATACCTACTTGTTTCAGACCCTGTTTACATGGGTACGGAACCCAACTGGTACGGATCCCAACTAGTACGTATCCAAATGGATCCGACCCCGTATTAACACCGTGGAAGGAGGATGGGATCCTTTTGGATCTAGAGCTTGGCATACGAATCCGTTAGGAAGTCAATGGTTTTGTTGTATTGTTATACCAGCTGCAACAAGATGGGACATTGAAACATCAACAATAGGAAATTATGACTAACGTGCCAGTACAGGGACGAGAATAGAAATCTAATAGGGATGACGTCAAATTTACCTCGTAGCGATAGTAATTGGATCCGATCCATAGTTTTTACACGAGACCTCTTCGTGATTGGATCCAAATTGGTCCACTTTCATAGCTGGACCAAAACTGGTACGGATAGCAGATCAAAACGAGTTGGGATCCATCAGGTTACATTTAAAGGCAAGGCGCATCTGTACCAGTTCTGGTACCCTTGTAAACACGGTCTAAAAGCAGCCGTTGACACTGTGCTTTTACCCTGTACTTCTTAATCCTTTTTTACATGCGGGATTGACGTGCCAGCTTTTCGAAGTTCAAGGTAATTTCGTTCTACATTACGTGGTATCTGTGAAGAAAGAACGTTATTCAATATTTGAACTCTGTCTTGCCGTCAAAGGTATCCGAGGTGTGAGCATGGCACCGTACCCCCGATACGCCACTGCGCATGAATATAAGATATGCCACATCACATCTGTCCTCAATTAAATTATTTTATTGTTGAAATGTTAATCTATACTGCAGTTAATTGAAGCTAATTCTTTTTTTAAATTTTTTATTGTATTGCTTTTCTCCTTGTTTGTAGGAAACACAACTAAAGATGCAGACCGCTGGCAAAGAAAACAGAAGTAGCCAACTAACCAGCCTGGAGCACAGATGCCACCAACTGGAAGAAGAATGCAGCAAATTGAACAATCGTGTCGCTCAAAGTGAATCGCGAGGTATCTCAAAGTGACCAAAAATATTATTTCATTTTCATCTGTTTTAATAGCGATTTAACGCCAAAGCCGTTGACGTTTTGCTATAATTTGGCACATCTATATTTGACTCCACTAATTTACTTGAAAGTAAAGATATTCCTATTTCCTATATGCAATGACTTATGTTGAGAAGTCACCCACTTTCGGGAAAGTAGCAACTTTGACTATTTAGCAATTTAAATAAGATAAGATCATCAATCCTTCAATTAAATCCACTTTTTAAAGCCGAAAAATACCAAGGAGTAAAAACCTCTTCCGATGAGTAATTCGAGTTGCCATCACCTCGATTAAGGTACATTAGCGAATTTTTTTGGTTGTGATATCTAAAAGTTATCGTTATCACTCTTGTTTTGCCCTCCGTTACTTAATAGGTTTTCTAGTGTTATAAAATTTTCTAGACCTGAACGTCCCACCACGTGTTACATGTAAAGTCCTCACACTTATGCAGTGTACCCAATTTAGCTTACGTGAAGAAGAGCAATTACCTGAAACAAATGTGTTTTTTATTACTAACCTGGGTGTGATTATATTTCACGTCAATCGTTGACAATGGTCACTCTCAATGACCACACAGAGCGTTTATTTACTACCTCTCCCTCGTCAAGAACTTTAACAGGCATTTCCACTTAGAGGCACTCTTGTATATGATTGTCCAGCGTATTTAGTATGTGCCACACTAAATTTCAGCTAGTGTAAGGGTATGAGACAATAAAAAATTATCTGTGGTGGCGCTACTTGACACAGAAATAGAGCAGGGGAGTCATTTCCATAAATATCTTGAGCTACCTACGCCTTTGAGTTTGTATTTTTTGTTCTGTTTGGTCATTATTTTATAGTCTGTTATCTAGATTCTAGGGTTGCGATGCTCAGTCACCCAGTCATCACCTGATTGTTCTTCATTTGAAATTGAATCAGCCCTTACCCTCTTATTAAAGACTTGAAAAATGCTGTGGTTTTCCTTGCACCTGATCATCGTAGTGTCTTTTAGCTTTTTAGAACAAGTTATCATTCTTGAAA
>JAAAKM020006971.1:10266286-10286219 GCA_010016025.2 Alatinidae sp. Z8VKAUB7J3 | reverse complement strand
GCTCTACGCTTTGCACCATGAATGCTGAGTGCCACAAATTGCCAATTCAGGAAAATTGTCAAGTCAGGACAAGTGAACTATCTATTTATTTTTATGAAAATTTTAGTTGCATGTTTCGAGAAAATTCTGTTAAATTGCCGACAGACTTACATGATTTTTGATAAGCTGGACAGCGTCGTGCTCAAGGTTAAATGTCTTAGCACAAGTTGTTCTCTTTTGCAGGCTAGTTTGTTACTTATATGTTGTTGCTTATCCCTCGGAAGACAATCTTTGCACCTTTTTCTACTAAGTCTCGTTTATGCTTGTGTACAGATCAAACTCTTCTGGTCTTTAATCAGGAGATGATGAAGGGCATGTACAGTTTGTTGATAGAAACTAACAAAACAATTCCTTATAAGTCCATATAGACGAGGAACTTCTATTTATCGAGTTTAAAGTTCTAAAGACCATATGTCTATAAAATTGTTCTTGTTGTAATGTCCCTTTTGCCTCCTTCCTCTTTTATTGGTTTTGTAGATCACGTTTACATTTTGGGTTTGTTTTGCTCGATGGGCATCAACTGTTTAGAATAGTGGCTGGAAAGCAGTCGCTGTGTTTATTATAAGATTTGAGCCTCCTGTTTGTCATATACTGCTCAAATTTAAAACCATATGTGTTGAATGTTAAGAAATTACCATTTTTTACTGGATGCTAAGCTTCTGTAAGTAACTCTATTTTCGTTTTCAACTTATTGTTGTTTATCGTGGTCAAAATTTGTTTTGTGATCAAGTGATGGCAATCAGCCAGAAATAAATCTTACTCAGTTCGTAGAACAACACTAAAATTTCCCATTAGTCGCTGAAAACATGCACTTCGACAATAAGAAACTAGTTATTTTTAAAATTCAAAGGTGTAGCTAACTTTCCCTGTTGCCAGATTGGTAAGGCTTGAATTTCCAATTGACATCTCTTATTGAGTGTTGTATTCTTTAACACAATCGTTCTGTGTATGTGCCCACTGTCCTATTCCATGTAAGTGTGAAGTGCGAAGTGTAAAAGGGAATAGGCCAATTATGTAACACTACCAGGAAACTATAAAAATAAAGGTAAGATATTGTATGCTGTTTTTCGACGAATGTGGTACGGTTCAGAACCTTCAAATTCAAGTCAAACGTCCTCTGTAACTACCCTGTCAATTCTTTTCAACTATTACAAAGAGTTTTATACTAAAATAAAAACATGAAGTGTTACTTGAGTTTGCTTCCTCCTCACTCCTCTTTTCAAGAACGGGCGACATTTAAGTAATCCTTATGCTACTTTTACCTTGAATTTAGGCGTTGCTGGAATCTAATAACAAATCAAGTCAACTCATTCAAAGAATCAACAATAGACTTGAAACTGTAACGAACAGTGAAGCAATGCTGCAATTTCATATCGATGAGCTGAGACAAGAACTTGAAACTTGCAAGGAAGAGAACGCTCATCTGAAAAACACATTTAATACGTCACGGAAAGAATTCAAAGAAGAATTTGAGAGGAAAAGCGCCAAAGTAAGCGAGTCCAGATTTTTATGCAATCCCTTCCACATTTAACTGGTGTTATATATGTCAAAAATAAAATTGTTGATCTCTCATTTATGAAGGGTAGATACTTTGCTACGTTCATGCACGGTGCAGAGGGGCTGGTCTCCAATGACGTTGAGCTCAGATTTGATGTCTGATGGTTCATAATAAGACCTACAGTGGTGCGTAGAGAAATAGAGTATTGGGGTGAACTAGCCGGGTGGTACAGCACACTCCGGAAAAGCGTGAATCACGCGGTTGAATCTAGATAGTGACCTTTTTTTTCTCCGGTTTCTTTTCAAAACTTTATTGGGTTGTCTAGTGCAGCCTTTTTCCCCTACATGTAAGTATCTTTGCTTTCAATTGAAAACGGTATTAAATTTTAATCCAACCTGGTAACTTTCATAAAATATATCACCTTTTTATCTATGTGAATAAGTTTATACCATGATTTGTATTTTTAGGTAAATGAAATAATATCAACTGCACAACAGACAATGCAATCGAATACCGCTTCGATTGCAGTTCAGTGTGAACTTGAAATGAAAAAAGTATCCAATCAGGTACCCGGAAAGCAAGCTCCATTGTTTGACAACGACGAGGTGTGTAACATGTTGTAGGATAGACTACATATTTCTTTTAAACATATATTTCATTGTAAAGAAGTTAATGTTTGAATTAAAATTTCAAAGACTCTGAAGCTTCCTTCAGTCGTAGTGACATTCTAGGTTTAGAGATACTATAAGAACCTAGGAAGGTCTGCAAATGTATCACAGGCAACCGTTTGCCGAGAGAGAGGGTGACAATTAGCATAGTAAATAAAAATTTCAAACTAATAAATTACAGGGAGTGGGGAATGGAAATGAGCAGAGATTGAAGGGGAAAAAATAACGCATAGCTTTCTGCATAACAGACTAAATTGTGCATTTTGGCAAAAAGGAGGGAGTAGGGCAACCATTCTAAGATGACCACAATACTTTACTCAGGCCTAATCATGGGCTTACGACTGATATTTTGTCAACAGACCCAAAGCCATAACTCTTGCGTTCTCCAAGGTTTAGTACAAAAATTTGTATTTAGCACTGTATCACAAACAATCTTAAGGCCAGCGTAAGCACGTAGTACTGTTTAAAGCCAATCTTCATGGTATGAATGATTGTTGAATTTTCAAGCCGGGATGTCGTGTAGAATAATCAGCATACAAAGCAAACTGTCGTAATATATTTCGTAATGTGATTTCGCTATTCTGATTTCCCTATCCCTGATACTTTACGCAGAGACTGTAGATACGTTTATAGGCAACACAAGTATGCCAGGTTGTATCGTAGTCCTAAGAAAAATTATCTATAATTGTCTTGGGACAAGGGGGCGGGGGACCTTGAAACACCTGTTTGTTCTTTTAACAAGTACGTACAACCGCAATTAAACGAATTTTTTTAAGACAAGAGTATTCATTTGAAAAAGGACCTTCCTATTGAAACTGGAGTATCCCACACTATATTTGTTGGCTTCGGAAACATTGTAAATAGAACTACAATAGTACGAAAAGAATTCTTTCCCGCAAATTCTTGTAGACTGGTACCACATATTATGCTGCTCGTTTAAGAATGAATACAATGCGTAACACAGATCAAAACTGTGAAGACCCGAGTATAGGTGGTATGGTATCATAGGAAACAATCGCCAAGGCCACTCTTACTAATCTCGGAGAGATAGATATTCTGCTCAATTTAAAGTACTACAAAGTTTGAGAACAGATAGAACTTTTTAAAATGGCCTAGTAAAGAACTAGCTGGAAATTGGTAGCAGAAAATTATCTTTGACGTATAAAAAACATGAAACCTATGGTCCAGTTGAGAAGGAAAATTCACAGATTTCCTTTTCATTACCTGTATAACATTGTCATATGTATACCATAAGTCATGATCACCTACTCTTTGTGCTGATATCGTCCCCTAAATCAGTACAAAATGCACTAGCTTATCCCTCTCGTTACATCTCCTCAGGTTTTAACTTCTTGATACTTATCGCAAAAGTGATTACGAGGTAGTGTAGCAGAGACGTAAGATGTGGAGTAAGATCTTCTTTTCATTACAGGATAACATCCTTTCTAAAGAAAGCAGGAAATTTTTAACCTCCTATGAGAAATAGTCAACATCGAATCATAGACAGTTTTACAAAACCTCGATAGTTGCAAAATTGTCTTATGCTTCTGTTTCTCCTCCGTCGTTTGATTGCGTTTCTCTTTGGCAAGGTGATACAAAACGTATTAATTGGGGTAGTTTTTACGCCGATTATCTTGGGTAAAGGGTTAGGATAATTAGATGATTAGTTAGCCAGTTTAATTAGTATCAATGATATTTGTCATACGCTATGCAATTAACGAACTTTCATACAATTATCATTTTTTCTGTAAAATAAACAACGATTACCAAACCATGTTTTATTTCAGATTTGCCGGAAGCTGTACAGTGACTACAAGAGAAGGAGAGATCACATAGAGAGAAGAAAGAATATTAGTAAACCAAAGATTAGAGTTAATTCAATACAAGAGACGGAAAGCTTGCCTTTGCCGTTTTTCTAGACAAGACAAAACATTGCAACATTTTGTACTTTAGGTATGTATCTCATAGCACGATTTCTCATTTTCTACGAAATAAATAGATGACAGCAGTGGGTGTTGTATATAGTCAACAAATACATCTATTAGTTTTGAAAAGAACACTAGAGAAAAAGAAAAGCACGTCACCACAGGGAAATACATCTGTTTAAAGATGCTTGCCTCTGAGAAAATCCGCCTTGGAATTGTGATAAATGACAAAGAAGTGAAAAAGTCAAATTGGGATCCTAGATTATTTTCTAAACACTACTGCCTCATGGTAGCATTGAATATTGAACTGCGCATTGTTTAATAGTTGTGTAATCTCCTCATTATGTAGATATGTCTACTATTTCACGCAAACTGTATGCGATGTTGTCAAACATACCGAAAGGATAATATACTGTTAGATCGGCATAACACATTAAGTGACTTCCTACAGTAAGCCAATATATTTTATTGCCGGGTTTAATCAGCCTTAGCCCTAAGGCTGTAAGGGACTAAAATGCTTCTAAAGGTAATGGCCTTAACAACATCGTTCTTTGCATGTTCTTTCCACTGTTCTTTATGCTATTGTCTTGCTTAAAGCTGTCTCTTGTCTGCATTTATATCGCTCCCTTTCAATACGGAAAAGGCTTGTTAATACGTTATTGCACTTTGGACGTATTATCTGTACAACTAAATAATAAAGTTCACTAAAGTGAGCTACACGAGCGTTAGAAACATAAAAAATTGTACTATTGTTCCTTTTCATTCCGATGTTACTTTTTACAATTTTTTGAATTTCATAATCTAAAGTTGCAAATTATCAACATGCAAATTCGAATTTGGGAAGTTATGATACTTTAGAAAATCTGTTTCTGTGTAATTAATTATCGTTACAAGAAATATAGTTAATTTGTGAAGAAAAAGTCTAGACACCAAAAAGATTTGTTAGTCAGTACAAATGATGCAAAAAGTATTGAAACTATCATCGATGTTCTAATAAATATCATCATTGTCTCATTGCAAATTTATAATTTTTATTCATCAGTATTTATATCAAATTGGGAGCCTCTGGTGCAATGTAACTTCTGTCACTTAAGGATAAATCGCTGAACGGTCAATAAAACAGATAAGCATGGATTTTTATACGATGATTGAAAAATTAAATCAATCTAAGCGGTTTTAGTCAAGATTTATATGCGCTAACGCAAATTGTCAATGTGACCCAATCAAAATTTAGTAAGCTGGTTAATGAAATCTTATGATCTACTACTACCTTAACTTCCCTATCCACGTCAAACTAGAAAAGGTTGAATTTTTTCATTTGTAAGAGCTAATCGTAATGAGAATGTCACGTAGTAGATAACACCAAGCAGTAGATAACACAATGTGTTGAACTGAATGGGAGAAATTGTGGCTCTTTCATAAATACATCTACAGGGAGCGACTTCCTGATTCAAACCTGTTGTAAGCATATTTTAAGCTAGTGTTATGCAATTGTTATATAAAGGAATATCGTTTATTAAGATGTTATATATAACACATAAACATACATATGTAAATATATAAAAAACTAAAAAGCCTAACATATACAAGGGTATTTGAAATCAAACATCCTAGTATTCTGTTACTTGCGATCTATATATGTTCTGCCACGTCATGTATCAAGTATTAAATTCTTGTGTGAAAACTGCTTTATTGTTACACTAAATATATATATATATATATATATATATATATATGTATACATGTATAGACACATAATACAGATGTATTCATTAACAACCAGTGTTATTGATGTAGTTGCTAGAGTGTTTAAATAATGAAGGTAAAGCATTCTTGTCCTAACGATAATCAATAAATTTAGTTATTTGCTTTTTCTTTTCAACCGTCGATTTAGCATATATATGAATGTATAGATAACTTTTATTAATGCCAAATCAATATATACAATATATATATATATATATATATATATATATACATACGTACATTTATGTAAAATACTAAGAACATGATGATGCTCAGAATGTTGGATACACCTTAAATATAATAACCTCTCGTAAGCAACATGGGGCATTTTAAAGATTGTGCATAAATTTAAATTTCCAGGAACTCTATCCTGTAATTATCACAGGTCACTATAAATTATGTAGCAAAAAATACAAGTATTATATACAAATCCAATAAATTAAAACCTACATTACTACGCAAGTACGAGACCCCATCTGGAAATAAGTCGGCTTTAGTGTGACTATGCATTACGTAACCGGTATCCAACTCATTGGATAGGACGCGTATTTCTTTTATGGCACAAATATAAAATGAATACAGTATCCTACCTTCTGAACAGTAACCTCACACACGGGAAGCAGCATCTTGTAGTCCTTCAATTCGTTCTCAATTTCATTGTTATGAGTGATGTGAGAAAAGGAAGCTATGTGGCCCCCTTTTATTTGGTAGGAGACCTAAGGCTAAAGAAATAATTCTATTCCCGTCATATGGATCCACTTTATCGGTTACATCAACATCGTCTTTAGAAATTTTCATTGTAATACTAAATCCCCAAAATCTGTTTTGGTGCTAATATTATATTTTTGGCTGTTTCAGACTAGCCGGTGTGTTGATATCAGTAACGAAATTGCCATTCTGTCTCCATATTAGAAAAAGATCTTATACGAGGGTATTGTGTAGGAATAAGCTTGGTAAAGAGGTTTCCAATTTAGAGATTCTTACTTAAACGGTTAGACGCAACGTAAATGTCTTTTTTTTTCTTGCTGTAACGTTGTAAAAATGTTGGATAAAGTTTTTGTCCCTTTCAAGTAATGTTCTAGGGTAATTGTTCTTTTTATTCCTTCATGCATTCATACTTGAAGTATAAAAATAGTAAGGGGAAATAATCAAGTAGGATTATTGACAGACTTGAAAGCCCAATTACAAAAGTAGTAGTAGAAATAAAGCTTGTAAGTCTTTTATTCTCGGTTAACTCCATTAAATTGGGAAGCTATTAGACGACTGCTAATATATAACAAAATGCCAAGTATTAAATCATCAAATATGAGAGGGAATTAAAGGGAGATGCCCTTCAGCCCTTTTATGTCAAAAAACCCCTTCACATACTTCTCTGCCGTCATGAACCTTATGTAAGTCTAGGTCAATTAAGGAGGCAAAATCTAATTAAGGCGTTATTGTTCTGCAATTTCACGTATGTTGCAACCAGTCTACAATTACATCATCATAAGATCTAGTTTAGATGGTTGTATCTTACCAGGCTAGTCACAAAAGGAGAAAACTGAAATCTAGGAAAAAGGTCAGTGGGTTACCCTTCCTTTTAATAACTGTCTAAACGTTTCTGACTACTTAGTAATCCCGAAATGTTAAGTTCCCTTAACATAAGCTAGCAATAAAGTCAAGATTTTAACACGAGGCACTTGGAATTTATTAACAATTTTCTTAGTTAAAATTTACACTTGGCAAAATTTTTATATCAATCTATTCATAGAATTCATCAAAACATTAATGTCTCACATTGTAGCTACGTATCACAAACGTACTCATAGTTACAAATTACACAAGGGTAATTACGAAACTTTCTATAAAGGCAGAACCAAGTGAACGCTGCGCTACTATGCTTACATTTGTGAATAATTTATAAATTAGAAACACTTTTCTGATAAAAAAACGTAGTTCAACATTTTATTCTTTGAAATGCAAGTTGGTGAAATTTATAAATGCTTTTAATTAAGAGGAGAGTATGATTTTGACGCCTTATGAAGCATCACCCATGTAAGGAAGCTTTATCGTAAAAAATCAGGGATTAATTGGAATAAAATTGTCTGTCAAGGATTTGGTAACACCTGCAAGACATTGACCAATTAATATTTGACTCTGGCTCTATAATATCAACAAAGACGTAACCCCTCTCTTTATAGACGTTTGCGCTGGATTGACTTTCAAGGCATAGCTTAATACGAATTTGTCAGGCCGTAGTTAAAAGAATTCCGATAGGCCTAAGAACCTTATGTTTCTCATTTAATTTACTTCGGTCATCTTCAGTAAGGAACTTTAATGAATTTCTCTCTACCTAATGCTTATATCAACAACAGGGACAAGTCTGCGAAATCGTATCACTTATTAGATTAATTCGGGCGAAACGAATTTTTTCCCTTCAAATATTTTATCTGATTACATTGTTCACTCCCACAGTAATGAAGACATAAGAATTACATTTGATTACAAAATAACGGAAATTGTCTAAATTCGTAACATGTGTTAATATTCCGTTTATTTGTTTAATCTTATAGAGCGTATCATGTTCTGTAGACATCAATATTTGTTTCAGTTATCCTCAGCATCAATTATATTACACGTTTCCATTAGCGCAAATTCTAATGTACTTCCGCTTTTACATATTATGGATTTCATGCTTTTATATTTTGTTATATTATTAAAATCTGTTCTTATATTGCATAACCAGGTTTAAAACAGGAATTTGGTATTTCTTCTTTATATAATGTTTTGGTTAACTGCTGATCATGTGCATCCAGTCTTAGTTTTACTATGAAAACCTTCCTTGTTATCGAGTCATCGTTATTGACACAAGTTAACTAATATAAACT
Source organism: Alatinidae sp. Z8VKAUB7J3 (assembly GCA_010016025.2). Taxonomy (NCBI): domain Eukaryota; kingdom Metazoa; phylum Cnidaria; class Cubozoa; order Carybdeida; family Alatinidae; species Alatinidae sp. Z8VKAUB7J3. Next base: position 10,277,476 of record JAAAKM020006971.1, on the reverse strand, counting down.
GAATTCTTGTTCATATCATTGATGTTACCCTAAAATTATATTTACGCCTTTAATAAAGTTCTAATCTACAACAGTAATGCTATCAATTATCGTATTAATACGTAGATAAGATTCAAAATATCATTGCTAGAGTTCTAAGCTTTCCACTATTCAAGGAGATAATAAAATGAAACTACAATTTACAGTAATCAATTCAAAGGATAAAAATGCATGGTTATGCAAAATGTATTATCATATGTTTGAAGCATTAAAAGAAAAAATATTTTACACGTTTTTGATATAAGGTGGATATCTTTTTGTACACCGTATATCATGAAAGTTCTAGATAGATGTATTTTTTCAATATATTGTTCATTTTATTAATAAAGGCAGCATTCGTCAGTACATTTCACAATAACTATTGCTCTAGAGATCTAGTTAATTGTTAGATACCTCTTCTTCTTTCTTTTCTACAGGAAATATGTCGGAAAAAATGACCTGAATGACGATGGAAATATCATGAGTACATTCAGAAACAACATGATAAATACAGAAGTCAACTTTTCGTATCCTGGACTTTACTGGACTGTTACGTTTCAGAACAGTTCGGTAGTTTAATGGCATCAATCAAACTAAGTAAAAAACGCCTAGGTACAACACATACGCACGTCTTGTAGTATGCATGGATCTAATCATTTGAAACGGCATTGTAGGACATGCCATCAAGCTAGCAAACCAAACTTCAGACAGAAGAGGAACTTTATTACAGAGTAACTGTATGCTGTTTCTTTTGGGTATATTTCTATAACTATCAATTAAAGATGACAGGAAATACTGTGGCCTATATCCATTAAACGACATAGCAATTGACAAAGCGGAAGGATTTAAAGAGGAGAATAGCATCTTGACATATAACAAGGTACTTGAATCCTTTCGCCCCTGCGGATGATCAGTATTAGTTATCTAAAGAACTCTTAAATGGACGTTTGACTTAAATGGGCAATACCTTACTGTATGTATATAGATGAATACCTATGACAAGCGAAAGATCGTAAGGTCCATTTTTAAAATTGTAAAGTATGTAAAAGCATTATTTTGTAATAAATAGGTTTAAAAATTCAGTTATAATGCACCTTACATTAAATGATATAATATAACTTGAAATGAACGGTCTATTAAGCATGTCACTCACCTGCTCTTTACGTCAGAATGCAGTGTTTAACATGTGTTTGTAGCCTGTTACGGAGAAACTGTATAAGAGCTCTTGCTTCTCTACATCCAACTTGTTTCTAACATTAAATGACAGTGACTTTGATTGATCATAAGTAGGGACGTGCAACAGTTGATCTTGTTGCTTTACCAACTACCATTTGAGAAGCTTTTCAGTTCTCTGGGCACACGCAGCTTAGTTATTTGATTTTAGCAAGGATCAAATTTAAATAATCTTTGTTATACAGCTGCCAATTTACTCATATAAATGCCGCTGTATAGAATCAGCCGGTTAAATGCTCCGGCATCTTTACTCAGTTAAAGAGACAAATCGACAGATAATAGTTCCCTTTATAAGGTGCTAATCAAATTTAAAATAAATGCATCACGCCTTACGCAACGTTGTCGATAATCGACTACAGCGTCTCATATTAATTGTATGCAAAGGAAATTTAAAGAAAATTTATTGCACAATACAAGCATTTATTGCAAAAGAAAAAGGTACATTTTCTCCTACAACAGCTCCCTTTGAGAGGACAATTCTGCCAACTTCCCTATGCTTCCCCATTTGCATCTCTTTGCGTTATATAGGCCTACTTTTATGTTTAGTGAAAGTAAGGAACTTGCTTTACCAATCTTTGCCAGCATATCACAAATCAAGGCATCTTTGCGAATGTAGGATGAAAGCAAATCAATTGCCATATGTCAAAAGACGCTGTTCTTTTAAAATAAACTATTAATTTGTCTTCTTGTAAATGCTCTAGGGCCGATGCCTTTTTAGAAACGTTTTGCGCCATATACATACTTACGGTTTAACATTCTGTGCCTGTTTGGGGGTTTTGTTGTTTCCATAGAGCTGTTGGAAGACCATCAAATACAGATGCTGCATAGATCTAGGTAGCTTATTTTAGGTACAGCATTACACTTCAATGAAAAAAAGCGAAGAGTAGTAATTATCCTATACATGCTGATACTTAAAGTCACTATCCCCTAGGTTTCTAAGATAATTTCAAACATATTTTGAGATAATTTAAAATTAACAATATCACCTCTTTACTTGTGCTCCAATATTCAAGTGTTCCAGAAATTAATCTTTATTTCTCCGCTTCTTAGGCCGACACCGTCTCTATATCCATTTCGATCAATAATCATGCATTTCTGCTAAAAGGTGTGAATAGTGGAAGATGTTGCTGAAGTGCCTTACGTAACATATATATGTCATATGACGTATGCAGGCATTTTGTGAAATCAGGCATTATGCGTAATGCCTACAATTTTCTGTCATTACGCGTAATGACTAATTCACTCAGTCATTACGCGTTATGACTATTTCACTCAGTTATTACGCGTTATGACTAATTCACTCAGTTATTACGCGTAATGACTAATTCACTCAGTCATTGCGCGTTATGACTAATTCACTCAGTCATTGCGCGTTATGACTAATTCACTCAGTTATCACGCGTTATGACTAATTCACTCAGTCATTGCGCGTTATGGCTAGAATCTCTAGGCATTTCACGCAGTGATTGAAATTACTGTCAGGCATTACGCGTAATGCCTAAATTGAAACGAACTCAAATATAGGGACTGTGTTTTGTTTTTGCTTTGGAGGTACGCTTAGGTGTATCAAGAATGCAGATGGAGAACGTGTCTATGTTAAGAATTTACTGAGACACTGTGCAGATTAGAACTTATTACACTGAATTCAACCTTAATTTCTATTAATTTCCATTTGATTGTTATACAGTTCTTTGTACTTTTCTCCACAATTATAGATACGATTCTTCTTGTTTGGCTCTTAAACTATACTTGCAGAGAGTTTCTTGTAAAAATTGACTCAATCCAGGAAATTTCTTTCAACGTCTTTTTAGTTACCATTTTTCACTTTAGACACCACAAGTTAAACTGAAATGTTGAGCATGATACTAACAATTTGTTACAAACGGTATATTATGATATCAACAAATAGTCAATGAACATCAATAATTATCGGAAAACGCCAAAGTTGTAAACAATTTTCTCAACAGAGGGTTTGTTTATTTGATTTGATGAGTGCACCTTCCTGAGCATCCAAGTGAAAAATGACAGTGGTTCTCCTAATACCTTTAACGAATTTACCCTAATACCTAAAACGAATTCCCTTGACGATTGTCGGATTTTCTTGAAAACAGAAAATACCCAAAACCATGTCATGAATTTGTTAACACTATCTGTGTCAACAATTACCAAGGGGATTCGTTAAGGGTATTAACGGAACGACATTCTCCTTTCTCACTGTGACGCTCACAAAGCTGCACACATTAAATCAAAGAGGCAAAGGCAGTATTGAAAATTATTTGTTAACAACTTACTCATTTTCCAATAATTCGAGTGTCGGTATGGAGGTCAGTCGGGCGTATTATTTGTGATAATGTGTTTCAATCCTCTCTTCAGAAAAAGATCCGTCACTTAATGTAACATTCAAATCTTGTCCTACAAACCAACTGCAATCAATTTCTCAAAGAGCATAGTTAATGACATCTTGCTCTTTAGTTTACATACGACAACGATCAACAGGAACACTTACATTTCCTTGACGTTCCAATTGAAAAAGATAATTCTGGTTTTTAAATAGTGTTAAGAGAGAGTTCTCCTTTATATTATAATACAGGCGCTGGGACTAATTTACCTTAAATAACGTAAAACTTATCTTACTGCAACTCTAGTTTACCACGTTCTTCTCATTTGCTTCAAACGTAAACTCGGTAAACAATAAGAAACCATCGCAACTTTTTCTCTTGAAAATTGATCCCCAGAAAAAGAATTTTTTCTACAAAAAAGTTGTTTCCCCCCATCCCCAAGGACGTTCTACCTGTCACACATAAAAGTGTATTTGTTTGCAGAAGTTGGTTCTATGTTTATGATTGCTAGCATATTATTTTTATGAACACTCTTTCGATCAGTAGAGCGCTATACGACACATGGTTTATATTAGACACATTAATTTGCAATCGTCTACTTTCTCAGGACGTAGTATTCATGTCAGGACTTACAAGAAGGTTGTTGAAGTCCATTGTTTGATTGCACCTTGCCTTTTTCATCAATTTCCTGCTACATTTCTAATATAGTTTGTGCAATTCTCTTTAGCAAATTTTTATAGTCATGGTTCTGCCGCAATGGGTTCATTGTAGCTGGTTCTATCAAAACCTTTTACTCAGTTTCTTTATAAGCCAGTGGAGCAAGTTTTATTGATCATAAAATCAACGTAAGATTCTGACTCAGTTCTAGTATCTCTTTGCAAACAAGACAAGATAGATCAATTCCCTATTGTTCCTTTCAAATCATTACACTTGCTGCCTAAACTATTCCAGTCACGTCTGCGACGGACAAGCCAGGCGGAAAATGAATTCTTATTATAACGATAAGTGCCCAGCACAAGGCGAGTAGGTGAAATATAATGACAAAACGTAATCTGATGAGCTTTCGGTGTATTCTACCACCACCCTCGAATCAATTAATTACAAGATATGAAACACGTTCGGTTAAGACCGTAACATAAACATTAACAACTAACAAGAGACATATTAGAAGAGGGAGAGGGGAATTGAACGTTTGTTTACGTTAAGTGAATATGCGTGTTTAGACAAACGAAGGCTTTCTTTGAGAAGCAGTTCGAATTCAGAAGAAGCAGAGGTGAGAAAAGTGAAGTCAGAGGCAGAGAAAGGATGAGAACAGTTTTCAGCATGTAGACGAATACTAGAATATGGAGGGCTAGAAAGCGTTTTTTTTTTTTGGTACAAATGTATGTTATGAAGTCTTCAAAAGTGCATTTGAAAATTCTTTTGCAATTTCCCCGACTTTCAGCCTTAATTTGACTGTACTACATACAGTGCCTGATGCAAAGCACGAGAAACGTCGAACATTTGTAGGACCATCCCATAAGTAAAACATTCAACGTAGTAACATGTCATGGCAGATAACCTTATTCCTTTCAAATTTCGCCTCCCTATAGTTTTCGCTCCCTTTAATTTTCGCCCTTGGGTCGAAAGTTAATGGGAGACGAAATTTGAAAGGAATAAGGTAAGGCATTCGGCTATTCATGGAGGACCATGATAAAAGTAAGCGACATCTTGAGTAGGTAAGTAAAAGATGTATGGAACAAGAGGAGAATAAAGCCGAGTTGTCACAGCTGTGTGCTATAGGTAGTATAGAATTTGTAAATGGTCCAAGTTTGTTTTTTGGCCTAATTAACGGAGAGAACATGACTGCACCAAAACTTGGGCGAGAGCTGAATAATTTCGAGAGAAAGGCGATCAAAATTAATAATTTTCATCAAACCTATCGGGAGATCGAGGGATTTCATCAACTCGACGTGGTACGTTCGTAGTAGAAAAGAAACGGTGCGCACCAAATCATAATATTGTGTTACAACGTGCAAAGAGAGGAGTTTTAAGAGAGCTGGAGAAAATTGGTCCCGAAAAGGAGAGACCTAGTCCAATAACGGCATCAGCCACAAGGCCTAAGCGGCACTAAGTGCAATTTACGTCAGTAAACGGTAAGCGTCCATCATTGAGAGCTACTCTTGGGTGCCTAATAGAGCGATATGACTTGAATATTTTACTGCCATTGTCATTGACAAGCTCCTAAGAAATGAGTTGTTCACCACGATTTTTCCTCTAGAGAAAGGGAGGATTTCGGAAACAGATTAGATCATCTTAAGACGTATGAGGTTTCCTGATTAGTTTGGTCGGCCTTATCTCTTTTCACTGGTTTGTGTGATAATCCGATCCGCCTGCAGTTGATGAACCCTTGCTTGTGTAAGAAAAGAATGCCGTAAAAGATTTTTCTACTATAAGAAGCAGTTTGTTCGGTTTAGTAAACATTTAACTGGAAAGTGTCCTGCGCCGGCAAAGGAAGTAAGCGTCTCTGTTCTGCCATGTAACGTTTTTCAGACGCTAATGTGCGTACGAGGCAACAATTAGCGAATATATTGCACAAACACGTTTGCATACACCATGTTTCCTACCTGCATCATAATTGTAGAACTTGGGAGGTAAAATAGTCAGAATTGCGTTCACCAGGGCATAGTACACTAGAATGAGTAAGAACCACTGCCATAGGACATAACCCTGTTGCCAAGTTTTGATTACTTCGCTTCTCGGCCTTTTGGCAAGGAATAGATGTAGTATCTGTTGTTATTTATGGCAGATGCTCTCCATAATCCGCGAGAGGCGGTCCTCCTGGGCGGCTGAGTCTGCCTCGTGGCTTTCTTCTCTGTCCGGTAGCCAAAATTGAGGGGCTTCGGCCTTTGCCGCCCCAGCTGCCTTTTCTTTATTAGTTAGCCCGTTTGGTGGTTTTTCTGTTTATTTAGGGTAGTTTCAATGTCGGACCCACTACTCATCCGGGGTCTTTGATTGAGATACTGCCAATTTATGACTACTAGATGCTGTAATAAAGCAGTCAGCAATGTAGGAATGTTCTAGTAAGATGACGTAATAGCATCATTAAGTAGATTTTTAGTAGACAAGTTTAGAACTTGTGTAATGGTAGCAGTATATAAAAGTAGGCCACGATTAGGGGTAGATGAGATCAGCGCTAGCTATTTGGAGAAACCTATGGCATTGTACACCGTGAAATGGTGGATTTTTTCATTTAATATTACCATAATCTCATATGTTGACGCTAATCATTCTACCTTCTTAGGCCATTTTACCAGATGTATTTGTAGATAAAACTAACCTTGATAGCTCCTGAGGACACTAGGGCAGCTCTAGCCCTATACATTTCGTGCAAAATACCATGCTTTAAGTTTTATCATCCATAGTCTCCCCTTGTCGCTGTTGTGTCTCACATACAGTTACTACCTTATTCCTTTCAAATTTCGCCTCTCTTTAATTTTCGACCCAAGGGGGGCGAAAATTAAAGGGAGTAAAAATTAATTTTTTAAGTTCAGAAGGGGGCAAGTTTTAGGGCAGTCAGTTAGGCAAAGGAATAGATACATTAGCATTGTGAAGAAGGTAGGCATGTCTACTTCAATACCATAGATAATAGAATTACACAGGGGGATGGTAACTTTTTCAAGGGGTACAATTGTTTACACTGTCATATAAGTCGGAATTTTTTTTCTGCCGTGGAAAAAAGTGCCGCGATAATTTCCGCGGTGCCTTGCCTTCACCGCAGAGTTTTATGACTAATTGCGGGGGCTGCAGTACGGGTAGGTTTGCAGGGATATGCCGTTTTGCAATATTTCTTCACCAAAAAAATTCAAAAACGTACGGAACAAGAAAAGAAGTACAGTGTACCCCGAAATTTAGTCTGCCTCTAATTTTCGTCCGGGGGGGAATTAAAGGGGAAAAAACGAAGAAGCAGGGTGCGAAAATGTAGGGAGCGAACATTAAAGGGACGCAAATTAAAGGGACCGAAAATTATAGGGAGGCGAAATTTGAAAGGAATAAGGTATGCAACCTTTATGATGCAGAACTTGTAAACTTTTTTCGGTTGTACATCAAGGACACTCTGGTGTTCCAGACAGTGACGACATGGTCATATTGTTCGCCGACACGGGGCCTATCGTTAGTTTTTGACACGAGTATAAGAACCTAAACGACATGAATCAGCAATTGTGTCTCACTAGTGCCACCAGATTCTAAACTTCTTTCTCTACACAAGAAAGACAAGGAAGAGCATACACAAGTTAACCTTGAATCGGTTTTGACTTTTTAAATATGGTAAAACAGGCAAGGATGACACTACCAGTTTTAGCAAAGCAGCGTTTGGTTGATTCCGGGAGCATCATAAAGTGAAAAACTTGCTTCTAATGACAGTCTCTTGAAGCATCTTATATAACGCAGGTCTCGATAAAGCCATTAGCATTGGCACTTGAACAGACACAATTGACACTGGGGGCATGGTAAAGCGATAAAATATTGTAAGTCTTGATAATCGACTTACAACTCTATATTCGCTAACCTGTCATATGTTCAATTCAAAGCTATGGAAATGGGGTTCGTGTGGTTGTTATTCTTCAATACTCAATTACTATTTGAGAGCGGTCGGCATGCCTGCAATACCGCCATGAACACGAACTCAATAAAAACTCTTATAAGTTAGGGAGGCCTAAGTTGTTATAACAAAAGAATCTTTCAATTGATGTTCTATTTAATAAGGCTATAAAAATTTAATCAATGCAGTAAAAAATATAGCCTACGTGAACTGCCGGGTCATGTACCACATAGCCACAAGACCACGCTATTGCAGCAAACTTGTGTTTAGTTATTACTGCATGCCCTCATTAGGACAGAAATTTTGCTAATAATAAGGGATAATCAATGATGAGCTTCATTCATAAGGACCTGCCCAACATGTCATGTTTTCACGTTGCTCATGATTCACAGAACAAACTCATTAATACGCTGTAACCAAGGAAACCAAATTTCGACTTCAAATATCTCCTTTTGAATTGACGGCAGTGACATTTGAAACTTGATATGAAATAATCATATCTTATTACAATAAACAGCCTTGATCACTACTGTTCATTACCGTCAGCAGCCAGTATTTTTCAAACATTTAAAGAATTGTTTATGCAGCTTGCAGTGGAGCTGCGCTTAAGGTAACTTGGAAAAGGTGGCCTGTTGTGACGGGCATCCGATCATCGTAAGTTTCCTCTACCGCACCTTTTCCAAAACATTCAGTTGTCAAAGCCACAAACAATATCAGTGATGATTCTCCACATCAGCATGCTGGTTCTGACACCACTACAGTTTGACACAGCTACTTCACAGTGGATCTTCTTTCCAGTATCTTATCTTCATTACGGAGGATTACGCATCCACACTTCTGACAAAGCTGCAAGGGGCTTCCTTTAAAGGGCAGTACTTTGAAGAATGTAAGAAGTATATGTTAAACATATTAGTACATTAAATCAAGGCCTACAACGTTGGGATGGGGTGGATGAACCTCCACGTTTGGCCACGAATACTAGTAGTAAATAGTATACACATGGTTTTGGTAAGAAAATTCAAACTTGTCAAGACTTAACATGTTCTTAGTTACTTGAGTAATAGTCTTGAAAAGTTCTTAATATGCCTATACGTCCCCTGTCAACCATCCTCAAGGAACGAAGAATTCGCTTTGGACGGTTAATCAAGAACTAGCTAGCGATATTTTACTCTGCGTTTCTTGCCATGGCAAAATGCAAGTTGGTAGGAGTAGCAATCACCGGCACTGATCAACACTAGATGCCTCGAAGAAGATCCTCCTACTTTAACGCAGGACAGAGATAACTGATGTGATAGTTTTTATGTCCGAACAAGCTCATCCTAATGATGCACTTAATTCAAAATTATATAAAGGCATCATGCTCCTAATATTAAAGTCCCAAATTGCAATAGCTAGGTTATATCGAAAACTTTCGAATCATAAACAGTTAGTAAAAGAGGCACCTTCCAGAGAGGCACCCCCGAATTACCATAAACGTGATGCCACCGGAAGGTATCTAAACTTTTTAGCATAAAACCAGATTTTCTTTGAATGATAATGCTAATGCCACGAGAGGTTACGCGGTAGTTTGCTACGAGGTAGTTCCTTGTGTCATCAGGATAAAGGGGGTACGGTCAGACTGCACCTGGGGACGACCATCGGCAGAGTCATGTTTCATGTGTTTCCATTGATCTGCGATGCGTGACGGTCGCCGCCAGGCGCAAGTTGGACCGTGTCTCTCTTACGATTTAATAGCATCTGGATTTACTTGAACTTGTTGCCTTGCCGTTCTTTAGATGATCTTAACTTTCACTATTTTGAGGCTTGCGTTCTTACCCACTATTCTCTTCTAAAAAATACCTGTACAATTTTTAATGGAATGGTTTTAGTATATATTCAAGTACTTGACTTGTCTTTAAATAAAGATCATAACTGTCACTTTCTTCCAAATTATGTTTGACCCCTCCCCTCTTTTCAAACCGCGTAGGAGAGATACTGTAAGGAATATAAACCACATAAAACTATGTATTTTGTCTATATAAATATAAAACACGGGATTATCAGCACAAATATCGTAAAAGTAGCATACAAAAAACACAAACCGTGTTTGCACAAACAAGAACACCCGTATCATTATCAGGTTAGCCTAACGTATGCACATGGATCAAATAAAGGAACAAAAGGATAAGATAATAAGAGCAGGGATTTAAGAGCTGATGAACTCTTACCACACACCTGATGTGTGACAATTCCGCGTGAGCCTTGAAAAGTGAGAAGTGAGCGTGAGAAATGTAGGAGAGCGAAAAATGAAGTTGTTTGTATTTAATCAAAGGATTGTTAATTCTTTTCTTTATCTTCATCATCTCCGTAATTGCCATTGTCATGATCATCAGCAATAGTAATAGCTCCTTCGCAGCATCGCTATTATTGTTTGACACAATTTGTTTCACTGCAGGTACAAGTCCATCTTATCTTGAAAGAGTTCCTTCAATACAGAAATCCCGGAAAAAGAAAATTTGGCAGACTATAAATAGATCTATTTGGAGTTAAAGGAAAAGCATTTTTAGATTTTCTGACAAATAGATATTTAAAATATCGATTAAAGAAAGACGCGCTCTTCAGGCGTAAATTTCTTCACAACTCTGGTCTTGTTTTGCATCTTTCCAGTGCCCACTTACGTAAATGGGTGGACACTCGTTAACTTCCCTTCATGTCATGAACCCCTATTTGAGCAGTTTCTGAGTTTGTAAGGAGTTTGTAAGGGTGATAAATATGGGCCAGTCCGTACTTGCTATGTACTCTGTTAGAGTATACATACTGTTTTTATGATTGACAACCATTCCGGTTAATAGCACCACCAATATTGTCGCTCTTGCAGCCTATTTCAGCCTGATGTAATATTTCAGGGGTCTCTTTGATTGTTTGTGCTGCTGCAGTGTTGACGAAAATCTCCTATTTCGATCACATCTGTCATGAGCCTCGTTATGATAGACACCCGTACCAAAACATTTCCGTCTAATCGTAAAGACGGTTGCAATC
>JAAAKM020006971.1:10251451-10266186 GCA_010016025.2 Alatinidae sp. Z8VKAUB7J3 | reverse complement strand
CACATCTGTCATGAGCCTCGTTATGATAGACACCCGTACCAAAACATTTCCGTCTAATCGTAAAGACGGTTGCAATCGTTACGCTGCCGGTTGTAACGACCATCTGGATACCAACTTTGGTATCATCTACACGTCGCATCCCGAGTATTATAAGGAGCTTAGACAAAAAACTGACCAATTCATAGAATTCTCCACCTTAAAGTCCAAGCAAAAATACCTTAATACAATATTACATGTACTAGACTAAGCTGAGAACTTCCAATGGGAAAACTACTAGTCTTGTCTAACTTAAAGAAGGCTAAAGATGCTGTAAAAATGGCAAAACGCACCATATAAAACAAACTTTGTTATAAAACATCATATACAATCAGTTAGTCAAGTTCATGAACATGAGAACACGTATATAAAAGGTCCACCTGCCTAAAAGTCCAAGTTGTTTTTGAGATCACAGGAGCAGAAGCTTCCATTCCTCCATAGGGTTTCTTCGTCTCTTGAGACGGTACAGCGTGCTGGCGATGCTGTACCAATAAGGGCATGGAACGAAATGTTTAAGCAAATCTGGCTGCAATTCAGAAGGAACAACGTGCAGCTGACTGGTTTGCAAAGAATGGATGTACATTTTCGAACCCATGGGCAAGTGAAGGCCTGTGGGGGCCCATATAATACTTACACATTGCATACCTTTAGAAAGACGAATGCTACGCACAACTTAATGTCTTGCTTAAGATCTTCTATCAATACAACCGTCAGCCGACTATCAATAACCTTCAGCACTCAACTTACCATTTACCTTTTACGAACCTTAATATAAAGCCTAACGATAGATCACAAGAATTTCCTTTTACCTTAGCCTATTATCTTACAGCACAACTCGTTTCTAAACACTTTAGCACGTCACGTAAGTCTGGCAAAAGTACCATCATATCACCTGCCTGTTATTCTCGTACTATTTGTCAGCATAAACTAACCACCACGGTGTGATTCGGGACGGACGCAAAGTGACAAGGCCAAATAAGCAAGAATATATGTATTCCGTTACAACTGAGTTGGCCGCTACGGTGGTTCTGGGGTCTGACGTGCATCTAAACTGTGAGTAGTTCTGTTTACATTCGTTTGCTGTTCGAAAAAGGTGGCTCGATTACGTACAGATATCCAGAAAAGCAGTGGTATGTTGGTTACTCACATGTTCATCCTTTCTGGGTACTGATTCACATCAACGAGTATATCTTTGTTTTAATGCCTCAATGGCCCTAGAGCTGCACTAGATCCCATGATATTTTCCAGGTTTCTCCACTTGCAGTAGAAGAACGCCCCGATAGCTTTACAAAGAGGGTGAGTTGAACAGAAATCGTAGTTGTAGGGGTATTCACACTCTGTCAATTATACGCAATCATGCAGTAAATAAGGTGTAGCACGAGACGGCTTCCCTTGTTATGCAGCTCATGTGTTCTACGGATTCTTTATAGTTATTCCAACCCTTAAAGTGCCTACTTCGAATCTTGTTTCAAAGATGACTACTTCTTGAGTAGAGGTAATTTGTAAATACCTATGGGGTAAATGTTTCCAAGACAATCATAGAATGGGGTGAATCACCACATTGTAAATGGAGCAATAGCCTTTGCCAAATAATAGAATTACAATCCCCTCCTACACTTAGCTTACATTTACAGGCAAGATCTTAGGACGAAGCCGAATGAAAAACGTCATTCTCCATCACATCGTGGTGGCTGAGCTTAGGTTCACTACTTCCCGGCATAAGACTAAATTCAAAACTGCCTTTGGCTGAGATATACTCTCCATAATCGAAGAATTACAAGCAACTCGGTCTGCTGGAGGTAGCTGTGGATCATTGCACCAAAACAGTTTCACCACTTTCTAAATAATGGTAAAGCCGAAGTAGCGCAGTCAGGTAAGAAAAATCGGTACATACCATGTACGAATAAGAGTAAATATCTACTTAAATAGTTGGTCAACATCAAACTGAGTCTTGTTTAGGATACGGAAACTGCGAAAAACAGCAAAAAGCCCAAAGAAAAAAGTCCAAAGAGACTGGATATACTAAGCGAATACTAAGATTACTGACATGTTGAAAATTTCGTCATGCCTGGGTACTATCATCTTATAGGGCAAACCAAAGGATGAACCATACACCGCAAAATAGTTTGCGATAATCATTAACGAACAAACACCTCCCTTATATATGACAAATGCCCATATCAGATCAAGAACAATTATCTCTGTCAGCCCTTTAAGAAATATTCCTTCATGGCTTTGTTTGCTTTCTTCTAGACGATGAAGGAAATATCGAATCCTTGGAACGGTTGTCCACGTCAATACGGCAAATGCAAGTGTCTTTTGCATAGGGTTACCATTCGTACCGTGGATCTGTTTTCGGGTTGCCTGTCACTGGTCAGCTATTTTTATATCAAGCAGAGAAGTGGGCACTATTCCTAACCCTAGTCAAACTTCACTAGCACCGGCAGCATTAATCATAAAGCAAGCAAGCAAGCTATTACACATTTGGATTTTGCAAGATGTTGTACACTGACCATAGGAATCTTGCACAACCTTCAGGGAAAAATTAAATATTAGAACAAGAAGAAACAGCCACCTACAACGCTCCCCTCCATTCACGTCCGAGTAAGGGGTTTCCTAGTAATGACGCGAATATAATACAATAAATGGAATAAGTGGTCTAAATACTAGTAAATTCAAATATAACGTACGACTAAGATAAGATATGCAAAGTGTGATAAATGTTCAAAGTAAGGATAAGCAGGGTTGGTGTGGTTTGACGAAGAAATAGTTTCTCCCGTTCCTGTGACCTTACCATCAGCTTTCAAATGATGACGTCACGCCGGCATGCGTCAGCGTCCTTGGCGTGCACCAATGTATTCATCATAGCTAACTGTAATTTTTTCACTTCTATATCTAGTCAATTTGATTGAATTCCTCACTTCATTCGTTATGTGTCCTTTAAAACCTCCTTTCCGGAGTAATGAATCAACAGTATCTATTTTGCCCCAGCCTGAAATAAAATAAGATAAAATGGAGTAGCAAAATGTTCAGAAAAGTTAGCATTTGACCGTTGATGGACTTCAACGTTACATAGTCTGTCAGCTAAGACGAACGTTGGTATGACGTTTTCACAAGGTGGTTGCTTTCTTCGTGTAAACAACAGAGACACGAAAGACATAGGGAGTAACAGTGCACCGCTAAAATGTGGAACCGTCATAAAAGGATATAGTAAGAACTGGAACCAATGCGAGTGCTTTTGGTTACTCCTCCGCACTGGAAATATTTGATAAGTGAAGGATTCACCAATCGTTGCAAATTATAGGACATTAACATACAGAATTCGGAATATCGAGAAATTCATAAATAGCACGTTTACGAAGGCAGTACGATAAACTGCACGGATGTTTTCGCCGCCGGTATTGTTCAATTTGTTGCTCTGCTTACTCAGGATCTTACAGCCTCCTCGACAATTCGCGTCTCAAGATTCTACTATGTATGGCTTTACTAACTTTACTAAAACAGTTGCATTGTCAGGTCCCCCAAATTTAAAGAATAGCCCGTCCAACTTTATATTTCAATTTGTAAACACAGGCAGTGGTTGCTTCGTCTGCCATTTTATTTTTTCTGCTACGCGCAATCACATTGTTCTTTTGCGCGAATATTGTGGGCTACAGCAATAACACTACCTGGCTTCCTTGACCCTTGTGACGTAGATTTTGTCCCTTGTGACGTCAAAAGTAGCCTCGTTCTAGGAGAACTCCGTTAAAGAATCACGTATATTGACTTACACGTGCGCGTACGGCGAAAACCAAAGTAACAGTTCAATTCCTCGAGAGAAAAGGAACAAAATATCAAAAAATTTTTGACCACTGGAGGCACACTTTAAGTGCACACTGCCCTCTGACCGTTGACCAAAACGTGGTTACCTACAAACACCGTCAATCGGACTGAGTACTTGTTATGATGATGATGATAAATAGCCAAATCCAATGTATCTTTGGTTTGTTACCAGCAATAGATGATTCGTAGGTTATGGAGACCCATGGCTTTCCCCAGTCCCTTTGCCATGCAACGATTTATTGGCAGATGTTGGTTCTACGGTTAAGTGAACAACCGTTTCGATTCGATGAGATTTTGAAATATCGCAAATATTTTCGATTAATCGACCTCTTCTTTGAAAGCAGGAAATGATTTCCGTATACTTACCGTTGTCCTTGGTCTCTAGTCGTTGAATCACTATATCCCAACGCATCATTTGCCTTTAAAGGTATTTTTAACCCAGCAGTCTATGTACGTAAAGTTTTTTTAATCGACAGTTTTAGGATGTAGTTGATATTTATGTTACATGGATATGTATTATTTACAATTGTTACAAAAACAGGCACTTGCGTTTGTGAACACTGTTGATATTTTTGTGGGGTTGCTTGGAGTTCTTTTTAATAGCACAGTTGTGGCATTTTGTTTAATGTTAACAAAGTGCGAGTAATGAGTTTTTAATCGATAAATGTGAGACATTTAAATACGCAGTATAAAGGAACTCATATAGAAATTTTAACGTCGTCGACGGATGTTCGTAAATAGGGTCCATTACGGAATCTGTTCAGTAAAGCCGTCGTCACTGGTACCAGCTCAATTTGCTGTATCGCATGTGTCTTTTTTCTTTCGCCGTATTTATCCATATGCTTGTGCTGCCCCACGAAGTTAACGTTTTCTGCAACTGTAGCTTCTTTACTCGGACTGCGAAATTTATATATTCGCTTGTGACTGTTTTCACATCAAGTCTGAAGTAAACTATTATCTCGTGGCTGAACGAGCTTTTGTCTGCCCAATAGCCGAGGCCTTGGACCATGTCCACGTATCGTTAAGGGACCATGCTTTTACGACATCGTCAAAAACTGCTAGTTTGCAGATCCCGTTCCTCAATGTCGTCAAAAAGAGCAAAAGATTCCATCGACCACATACTCTTTTTCCCCTCCGTCTCCGTTTGATCTCTTCTTATTTTTACGTTCCTCCCCTAAGCCGTGTTCTTTCCTTTCTTAGTTAATATCTTTTTGTTTGTCTGTGTCTTCTTCGTTCTGCATTGTTTATAAAATTTCCTTCTCTTTGTTTGACAGATATATTCAACACTTGGAACCTTATTTTCAGAGGATAGTGCTTCAGCATTCGCTTTGTTTAAGTTCGTGCAGGTAAGTTAATGTGGTCCACATTTCAAAATTGTCTTTGCAGTAACCCATGCCAATAGTTAACGACCGTTACTATAATCTGAAGCTAAGCTGAGCCAATATTAGAAGACCTTAGATACGGCTAAAAGAATCGAAACAGTACTGGCGCTGTACGTAATAATATTTGGATCTGAATATTTTTTGAGTGTGATATTTGTTTACTCTAGCATTGTGTACGTATTATAGACTACACTGGGACGTTGTGTCTACCTATGTATTATAGGTATGTAAAAATGTTAATTCTACCAGTTTGCAGACGTTTGCATGAAACGCAAGCAGTACATAAAGATTTTCGTTCTGTGATTATACGAAATTTGGTTCTTACTACTTCGTAATAGTAGCTATATTCTGCCTTTGTAAATAGCCAAGTTTTGTGTTTGACTCCTTTTTTTGGCAGATTTTTTTTCTCTTTGTTTTTCTTAACATTTTCACTTCACACAAAGCGGTTGCGACTTCTACGTGTGGGATTACTATTTTATTCTTTTGCGACCTTATTCATGGTTTTACCTTAATTTTCTTTTAATATGCGTTGAGTATTTTTACTTCACCATTTTGAACATACCAACCAAATGTACCTTTATTGGTTCTCTGTATATATCTTTAATTAAATTTCGTGAAGTTGGGCGACACACGTACTATTAATATGTGCCCATTGATGTTACTGCTGTGCGGGTGCCTGCGTATATAGGTTTAACTCTGTCATCAGGTAGCTAAACACTGAAGCAAACTCCCAACACCTGATATTACTTTTAGGTGACAGGGGACTTGTTGTGTTGTGACAAGATTGAAAGAGTGGATTCTTCAAAGTAAATAATTGATTATAGCACGAAGTGTAAAGAGAGTTGCACAGCACCGTTCTAAAGTGGTACATATTAAAAGTTATATGATGGAAATTGACTGACAAGTCCCTTTAAGGGCCCTGTTTCTATGTCTATCGATTCTTTTATATAAAGTGCCCTAATGAGAGATTTCCCTTGCTTCCTCCTCATTCGCTGACGTGTAAAATTTAAGGGTAACAAATGTCCATTTGTCTTTGATGTTTATGACTGTTTTAAGTAGGCACTTACCTTCTCTTTCCATATAGTCCGTTGCTGCTGCGATAGGGTTTGGGTATAGCATTGTAACACCACTTCATTGGCAGCTTCTCATTTTGGTAAGAAGTCATGCTTTTTTGTCTTAGTACATGCCATCAAACGACACGATGCGACTTTGGGTTGCAATATGTTGCCATATGTTCGTGATTTGTTGTTGTAGTTAAGGTCATGCGTAAATGCAACATTTTAAAAGGATTATAGTGAATGCGATATCGATATGTTACATAGGAAAGCCAGCAAGGAAACAAGTGTTATAACGTCATCATTTCAAGACTTCTCCTGATCAAGGTTGGAAATGCTAAATGAACCTAGGCACCAACGTACCAAATTTTATCTTCCTTATTCCATGAAACGTTTTAGCGTTTAGGTAGTTCATTTCCATGTCGTTCGTTTTCACGTGCCTCATTCTTGCCTTTTATTAAGGGGAACAATAGGGAACCCCATTTCCCAGATTGGGAAACCCCATAAGGAAGTTAGAGATTGGGGGTAAACATTATTGCCAGTGGGATTGATTGGGCATAATACTTCGACGTGCAGGAACTAACTAGGACCCTATAAATCTGTTGTTGGTATTAATCTGCACTCTTTGCGGGAATTGCAGCCAACCCTCTGTTTCACGAGAGAATGCATGTTCACCCCGTTTAAGGACTTGAGAGTGCTTAAATTTACACTGCTGATAACATGTTCGTACTAGTGGCTGCTAAGCTAAGCGTACTATAATATAGGGTTGAGGTCCATCGCTACCACTTAGTGGTTTGGATTGTCATATTGAGGTGCACAGGATAAATACTCTTCGCTTTAAGTAGCACTTTGCGTGTATGTGCTCTAGTTTCCACCCGATTGCAACTTATTATCCCTCTAATCTTTTTTGCTTTATTCTTGTTATTGTTATTGCAGTGCATCTTAGGATTTGCTGGGACTCTTTCGTTCTTCGTCGTGGAGAGAAAGACGAATCGCTTACGACGTGATGGCTATGTACCGATAACTGACGCATAAATAGGTGTGAAGAACGAAGAGCCATTCCAAGGGCAAGACCATATCACTCCAATCAACGGGATCGTTCAATCAGTTAGGTCATGCAAACTCTAGGGTTTTCTGAAACGCCCTCCCTTTTTTCTACAGATGGATACACCTAGTATACACGCTCGCCTTCATGACATAGCAGATTGTCATTTCCCCCTTCACTCCATCCCCCTACAGTCATGGCCAAGTTCGAGAACGGCCGAAAACCTGGTATAGTTTCCTAACATAACAGTGGTGCAAGCTGGTTATGGTTGTCGTAATTGACAAATCAAGAATGATTCCGCAAAATTCGAATGAACACTTCTTGGAAGAAGATCCTCTGATTGCGTGTCATCCATTGATGCACGAATTACAACTCGAATAGTAGGTGCGAACAGTTCTTGTATAAAGTTACAACAGAGTTTCTAACATTTTTTGATTGGTAGACAGATTGTCTTGCTAGTACATATTCGTTTTCGAGAAATTTAATTGTATTTTGTACTGTTGTATGAAAGATCTATGAAATAGAATCAATAGTTCTTTTGGGAAAAATGGATTGTACGCTGCACCTACTTCCATGTGTCTTTTCACACCGCCAATGGGATTATGCACTTGTGATATACATTGTACTGAATGATGAAATATGATTATACTATAAGTATATTTGTTTGTTCTAAATGGCTGTACACTCTATTGTTCCGTTCAAACCAGTCGTAACTTTGCTTTGCACTCCACGGATAAATATAACATTTTGTATCAGCACAGAACGCCCTCTGAAGAAATTATCTCGATCCATGATCATTATCCAACCAACTGGGGTCCCATTGTATTCGTCAAAGCGGTCAAGATATCTTATTTTCCTCATATGTTAAGTTTCAGGGAACGTAGATTGACTCCCTCTGACGACTCAATTGATTGCTACAGCAATTTACCTTTGGAGCCCTTTCTCCAGGGGTCTCCAATAAAATAGTCCAGCTAGACGATGCAAGTGGTAAGTGGGGGAGGGAGCATGCAGACTGCAGCTCAGTTTATTTATGCTGAGGATCATCTGGAATCAATTGAATTGAATATGAGGTTGACTTAGCTACGAAGCTGTCCTCTGATGCTGGGGGATAGGGGAAGGACACAGAGGGCACAGAGTGAATTGTAGGTGAGCGTAGTCACATTAATTGGAATTCAGTTTGGAAATTTACATTCGTTTGTCATGTAATAGCAATTAGCTGTGGTCCATGTCTGTGACTATATAATCATTTTCCAACAAACAGATGGGAATGTTGAGCCAAAGTTCAGTTATCAATTTTATCAGGAGGGGAGGGGGGCTTTGCCAATATTGGCCCACCATAGTAATTGGCCAGCTACGGGTTGCTGTGAATAGTACTGAATATTTGCGTGACGTTATTGATAAGATTGTTCCTCGTACCTCTTAATAAGTTAACTGCTAGAATTTCAGTTGGAAGGGCGAGGGATGTGGATATTTGCCTGCACTGGTTTCACCCATCTTTTACGACAACAGGTAGGAACTGCTTGATGAACGCCCTGTAAGACTAGATCTGATTCACTAAGCTAGATGAGCCATTTGTCGGGTGTTGCATAATTAATGCTCACAGAGAGAAAACTTTTACTGTAAAAGCTTGATTTCATGAAACAGGGTCTTCGGTTACTATGGGTCAAAACGCAAGGCTTTTTCAATGACTGGCGAATTTTGATCAAGCGAAGTACTTTTCAGGCTGCTTTATTGATTTCATGTGAAAAGGCAATTGCTGCTAGTAATACTGCAATCATGTGCTCATGATTTAACAATCTCTTTACTTCAATTGTATTTATAAGAAATTAAAAGGGTTTTTTTAAAACACTAACAATATTATATTTTTATTCCGTCTCAAACCTTTCGATATTTTCCCAGTTTTTAGTACTTAATCAATGTAGAAAACACAACTACCAAAATCTTTCATAAAAGGCATTTAAAAATTCAATTTTCAACTTTCATATTCTTAATTACGAAATGATTTCACTTCTTTGAGTCGAAATATGGGATTTGCGACTTCTAATTTGACTATTACTGATTTCACAAATTTTGTTGAAAAAAGTGCTGAAGTCGTCAGAATTTTTTACTTTTTTGAAGAACTTAACATGATTCTCTCTAACTTTCCATTTTCAAGTCTCGCTGCGTTCATGTCGGTTTTACGGAAAGGGATAATTTTACCCCATGGTCGTTTAATAGCCATAAAAGCGTTCGTACCAAACAAGCTTCTTGTCCGTATTTATCAATTTTTGTATCCATTTGGTGAAAAGTGTAGGCCCGTAGCTCTGAGGGCTATAGAGACCTGGAACCTCAGCAAAATGAATAACTGGCCTTTGATTATGTAGAAACAAACTTTTGTGGCAGCTAATTTGTACTTACGGAACACATGACCATGTTTTATCAAAACTTCCAAATACTGTGACAACATTCGTCTAACATTTACTTTGTACCCTCCCTCCCCCGGCATTAGACAACAGCTACGAAGCCGGATAAACTGATCTCTTGCTCCCCGTTTATCTCTCTGGTTTCTTAAGGACCGAATCATAAACTTGAACAATTTTTCGAAGGGTTCATAAAATATATTTGTGCGTTTATATGAGCAAACATGCTCATTTTTAAAGAGTCCCACTTTTCACACATCATGAGCGTAGAACCTTCCCAGTTTCCTTACTTACCGTCAAACGATATGTTTTTGTGATAATTTCTATTATGCAAATGTGAAGTAGCTGCTCGCAAGCGTATCAGGGTATTGCGTGACACGTTTCTTTTGAACCACAAGCAGGAGTGCTATAACTGTACAGGCCTATAGAATCAAACTGAATAGCACTAAGACATCACTGTAGGATATTAAAATATTCAATTCGTTGTCTCTTATCGTAAATTGTTGGTAGTATGTCAGAGCTGATCAGTTGTGTGATAAAAGTTATATGTAAGGTTAATGTTTGAAGAAACATAACATGCTACCGTTTATCTTGCGTGCAGACTATACCCGCTGAAGTGGGGACGTCAGTAGTTTCCGTCGGCGAGCAGGCTAGCTACCGTTATGTTATGAAACATTTCAGAAACTAAAACTGAATACTAGAGCTAAATGTTAAGAACTGCATATTTTCTCTTATACTTCTGATTCAGACTGGCACTGAAGTCCTTTTGCCTAAACCGAAACGTAAAACAACAAGAACAAGCCATTAACAACCTTTGCGAAGGCCATCATTTCTGGATTTATGCTGTTCTTTCCAATATTACCTTACTTGTGTGTACCGACTTCGTCCACGCTATGGCTGCAATAAACCTAGTTTCATCATCGCTGAACTGCCAACAATAGTTTCTGTAGTCAAGTTAACATGTTAGACATCGCACTGAAGAAATTAGTGGTAAAGTACATTTCGTTTATATAGGCCTACCATTTTTACTGGACCAGGCGTATTCGAACACGTTTTTGCAAGTGACATTTAATCCCCTGCTCAGTCCGGCTGTTGATGATCGTTTTCGATCCACTCATTGAGGAGTTCAGACAAGTAGCAGACACACATACAGCGCCACAGCCACATCCCAATTTTGCACTTTGAACAGATGACAAGATGCCGATAACAAGTATAGTATAGTGTAGGATAGGATAGGATAGGATAGTAGGAAGTTTGACGAAGTACCTAATCGACTAAAACCGTGATCTCATGGTAGTTGCGTTGCTTTTCATATATATTAGTGCCGCAGCCGTATCCAAAATTTCGGGATACACCATTTTTATTCCAAGCACTCTACACGAATTTCTTCATGTCAAAATATGTTATTTATATTTACTGCCTCGTGCTATACGAAACTGAAAGAACTTTTTTCCATGGAAAATAATATCAGCTCATTTAGTAACTGAAGACTTACTTTGGCGAAGTTATAATGTTGCACTAAAACGCGTCACACTCACTCCAAGCAGATAAAGTATAAGCCGAATATGGTTGTTGCAGTTTACTGCAGTGAATGAAAATTTCGCTCTGCTTAATATTGAGGTAGAAAATATAACAATGAAAAGACTTGGCATGATGATTCTAGCCTTTAAAGAAATTTCTTCAATCAAGGCTAAAACATGTCAGACGTTTCATAAAGTCTCATTAACTTTTAACTTCCGTAAAGATATACTAAGGTTTGTTTGAGGAGAAAGTTCTCAAATTACCTCAAGAGTTCGGATTTCATACATTGAGTAGTTAGAAATTCAATTATCACAATAGTCCTTTGATTAACTGAAGTACGCAAATGTGTAGGCCACCACTACATCACCGATTGTAATAATCGTTAACTCGTTCCAAACAACTGCGGACGATGTATCTTAAAATTAGAGTTGTGCTTAACTGTATGGTAAAACAAGAAAGAACTTTACATGTTGGCGTAAAAATATAATTCTGGGGCTGCGGATTTAAGAACTTAGAGCCTGAGGATCAGATTCTAAGACCTGAAGTTTTCTGACGTCATCAGGAAGGACAACTTTACTGCGATTGACCATTCACTGTCGTCCAACTTTACTGACCTACAAAGAAACGTGATCATATCCCTGTCACCACAGACTTTATCAATTCAAAATGATGAAGATATCATTATAACCAACTTAAATGAAAGCTGTGGATTGATTCCATACGATACCTGCTCAACAATCGTATTGTTTGATTTTTTTGTCAAGATATGTCTTCGCCATGTATACCCATTTAAATAAATTTAATTTTAATAGCCGGCTTTCTCCAATTTCATCTAGAACAGAGATGAAAGTAAATAACATTTAGTCTTTAGTCTACTTTGGCTCCCTGTTGAAGCGGCCGCTCTTTCTCCTTCGTAAACTATCGACCAGATTTATCTTCATGTTTAAACAACTAGTTTGCTTAAAAACAAATGTGAAGAGCGACGAAGATATCCGTCTGCTGTTCGAATAGGAGACATGTTTTCCAACGTCATGTAAGGTTGCCATGGTAATACCTTCCAATCAATTGTCTTTTGCAAACGATCTACTGTATCTGTTTGGAATTAGTTCCCCGAGATTGCGTAAGCTATCAATGTCGAATTTTCTTGAGCAAAAATCCTCTACCGTTACGCCCACCGATTTGTTACATTCCTAAAACACAGGACTTTATAGGTGATCGAGACTTAAAAAGTACTTAAGAATATATGGACTGAAT
This sequence comes from Alatinidae sp. Z8VKAUB7J3, assembly GCA_010016025.2. Classification (NCBI taxonomy): domain Eukaryota; kingdom Metazoa; phylum Cnidaria; class Cubozoa; order Carybdeida; family Alatinidae; species Alatinidae sp. Z8VKAUB7J3. Next base: position 10,253,672 of record JAAAKM020006971.1, on the reverse strand, counting down.
TTGTAAACGATCAGAATTACGAAAACCTCTACTACTAAGTGTTTTGACCGTAGCTAACAATTTTATGTCTCTTGCCGCGCTCCTCAACAATAATATTTCTATTTACAATTTTGATAACTCCTGTTATCAGATCCTGTTACCCTCAGTCAATGCATCTTTGGGAAAGGCAGGCAAAAACACACGGACAAATTATCATGAGGATACCAAGAACTTAATTGGAAGCAAAGACAGTTGGGAACGAACTGCGACCCGAACTGCGTTCGTCTCTTCGCAGGCTGTGTAGTTGGGCTTTCAATTTGTTGCCTATAAGCGTTGATAGGACCAAATGTTTGGAAATCAATGAAAAAAGGGAGGCCGGTACTATCACGCTGTCACACGATGAAGTGCAACTACTTTTGAAAATGCGTCTCCAGTATTGAGTCTTAAAAACAAACGAGAGCGTCTGTTGGGAATCGTGCTTGAAAAAGTATTTGGACACTGTTCTGAACCCAGACAGGTCGATCATTCTAATAAGTTTGAGTCTTCTATAGTCTTCTTGCACATTGACATACCGTATTTCCTCCAATAAATGCCACCCTATAGTAAACGTCCCATCTTGAAAAGCGGCGTTTATAAGAAATTAGACCAAAGACTTGTTTATACGAGTTTCATATATTTTATAACTTAACATAAAAATGAGTATTGATTTTTTTTCCACCTCAACATTTCCTCATGAAGAATTTTTGCATAAATCTTTATTGATTTATGGCATTTCTCATTTTATAATAAACAACGCGAAAGCGGGGGTCACGGGTTCGATCCCCGGTGGTGACATACTTTTCTATTTCTCTAGTGTTCTACTCAAATCATATAATTATACAATCATTGTTAACCTCAATCTGGAATATAACCTTTTACTTTTCTTATGCCACTCCTCTTTTGTAGGCCTAAAGTACAGTACCTCGATTAGATTTAGAAATGAAATGAAGTTTACTGCTCTCATATATATATTTCTGCATGCGCCCAAGCAACACAAACATAACAGTTAGCACGTATACTCGTCATAGGATAGAATCAGAAGGGGTGCAGAGACGCAAACAACTTTTGAAATAAAGTAGATTAGTTTTACGTTAGAATTTACATTGATTTATTAGTTGTTCCTAACCTTTGTATGCCTCGCGAGCCTTAATATTTTTTCTGTATGTTTACGCAGTTTTAAGATAATGACTCAATGCGTAATGAAGGTGAAAGTGACTTTAAAAAATTGTCTGTGACATCAATCCTAAAATTAGCAGCTAAACAGTCGTGGATTTGTTACTTTGGTGACTAGGGTAAGCTTTAGGAACTACTAAAGGAATTTCAAGAAGCTCACCATCTCAAACTCAACTCCCAGTTATTGTTCCTTTCATCTACAACAGGCTCCAAAATACAATGGGTCATAAATTTCGTAACAATGCGTCTTCGCAAACTACGGATTGGACTATTGTCCTTTATGAGACATGTGCTGAATATCACAATGAACTGAAGTCAAACATAAATGGGAAAGAAAAAATATTAAAGAAAGTGAAAGTGTATGAGCACTACAAAATTGTTACTTTCATCCATCCAGGTAGCTTTATTGTTGTTGTTCAGATGGTTATTGATCGGAAATAGACTGGATCGAGTCAGGTGACTATCTCGGAAGCCACTCCCTGATAATAACTTTTAGGACCAAAAACGTTAATGTCAGCAAAAACAAATACATGCCATTCAACGCATCCCTACTTTTAAAAAGACTTGGTTAAAGTGAAGGAGAATAAAAACTTGATTTAAAGATGTAGGAATGCGGTTATACAAGACTAGGTTCAAGAACCAGTACTGAAGTGTTGATACGTAAACATTTAGATTGGAAAGATTAGAATGATAGCGTTGCCCTCTTAATTGTTGCCCTTAATAAATCAATAATACAAACTCATTAGATATTGTGCATGTACCATATTGATGAAAAGGATGAGATATTACGGATAAGATATAACAGATGGGATATTACAGATGGGATATTACAGATGGGATATTACAGATAGGATATTACGGATGGGATATTACGGATGGGGTATTACGGTTGCGATATTACAGATGGGATATTACAGATGGGATATTGCAGATGGGATATTGCAGATGGGATATTACAGGTGGGATATTACAGATGGGGTATTACAGGTGGGATATTACAGGCGGAATGTTACAGATGGGATATTACAGA
>JAAAKM020006971.1:10179879-10246017 GCA_010016025.2 Alatinidae sp. Z8VKAUB7J3 | reverse complement strand
AATAAAAACTGCAATCAACTACTAATACGGGATGAACGCTAACAGCGTATCAGTTATGATCAAAAGACCCATGTCTATGACGTTTTGATGACCCTATAGCAAAGCCCCAATGTTTTGCAAAAGATTTATTCTACTATATTTGAAAACTATGGACTCTGTTGCTCCTTTACAATTTACGTATGTTTTTAAATGATTTTATAATAAGAATTCCAAGACAATTTCGGAGACGTCATTCCGGGTGTAGCTTTCTGTGTTTGTCTTTGTGATTATTTACTTTCTTTCGTGTTTTCCAGGCTAAGTAATACATATTCTGACAGATAAAACATAGAGTAAACATTTCATCATGCGCCCGTTCATAAGCTACAATATCTACACTGATATTCCGAAGTTTAAATAGCACACAATTCTTTGAAGCGCTCAAGAAAACCTGTTACCGTATGTCCTCCAATAAACGCCGCGCGGTTTATTACACATTCCAGTTTTGGATGCGGCATTTAATAGAGGGCAGCTTCTATTACAAAATGAAAATTGTTATCAATCAAGTAAAATTCATGCAAAATTCTTTGCGACGAAATGTTGAAGGGGAAAAAGTAATATTGATTTTTATCTTAGTTATTGAAGAATGTGTTAATAGAAAACAAGTAAAACTCGTAAAAAGCCATTTTTTATTTCGTTTTTGGTCTGTTTTCCAATTAATGCCGCTTTTCAATATGCGGCTAGAAGAGCGGCGTTTGAGGGAGGCGTTTATTGGAACAAATACGGTAATGGTAAATCTAAAAACATTATGGGACTTTTGACCCAAAGAACACACCTTGTTATTCATCGAATAAAATTGCAATTATCCTATTTTTCATTGTAAGCACAGTAACGATTACGTCATGATTATCATAACAATGAATATACAGAATGTAGTGAAGATGTAGCAAATTCACAATACTTTACCCCACCCCACCCCACCCTTTTTTTTCTCGGCATCTGAAAATGACATCCTAGGTTCAAGAATCCTATAATCTAACAGCGTACGTATCACCAAACATCTGTCAGTGTGGCATGTCTCACTCTACCCATCATATTTAGATATTCAATCATTCACTAATACTTGATTTACGTTCCCTTCCATACGTCCGGGAGCTTATTAAAGAAAATAGGGTACTTGATTATTTAAATCACATCTACTTTAGAAACCAACGGCACTGGAACGTTTCTGAATTTTGGGTGCCATGTTGTCAAAAATGTTTCATACCGCAATACAGAAGCAGAACAACAAGGTAAACAGTAGGCTTACACGAAATGGCTTAAAGAATGGAGGGGCAATGAAACCAGTGACTTCTAGTTCCGGCGAAGGTCCTCTGATTCCAGCACTCTCGCCTCTGAGAGGTTCTTAACTTTCAGAATTTAACTTTTGAAATCAGTGTATTAATATGCTAAACCTGTCCTCATTCGTGAGAATATTTAAATTCTGGAGTCTCTTGTGTCACGCTCGTGTTTGTTTGCCATGCTTAACTCTTGACCTTAACCTGACAACCTAGGACAATGTGATCCAGATTACTTCATCGTAATCGTCACAAGAATGGACTGTTAAGTATTTTGCATGTCGTGTTACCACGTTGTTGTCGCACCATGGACCGATTAATGTTTGCATTATTGTATCTTGTTAAGGAGGACAAGCGCACGAGCCGTTTCATGTTTCACTGTTAGTTATCATTGGGGAGAATAGTTTTCGTTATCAGTTGCAGTGTGAACGCCACTAATTGAAGCAGGGGCAACAATTTTTTGTTTAGTTATCGACATCGGCATCGGTATCGTTGCCAGTTTTGACTGGGCTTTAAAGGAGGAACTGATAGCACAAATACTTCCCGAGAGCACTTTAAGGCAGAGGTCCGCGACCTTGCTATTCCCGGCGACCCCCTCATGTACAAGAATTGTTTTTTTGCGGGACCCTTCGCAAGTTCGAGCATAGTGTGCGTGACATACATTTCCGGGGGTCCTATTAGGAATTTAACCGATAATATTGACACTTCTATGGCTTCTGTTGCTTCTACTTTTGGAATAATGTTTTAAATAACTAGAAATTATAATTCGTTACTCTACATAACAGGTTATGGAGCCATAAAACATTGTTTGTGGATCTTAGATTACGGGCCACTGTTTTAAGCTGCTTAATAGATGGAAGGAATAGACGGGAGGAGTAGATATAGGAATAGATGGGGGAATACATGGAGGTGGCAGGTCCAAAGGAACTACCTAGACCATGACCCCTACCAAAGATCCCCCGCAGATTTTACCTTTGTCGTTCTGAGTCAAGATAGTCTGATTGGGTGGTTTGGATGGCTTCAGAATGCTATCGCTCGTGATTAAGTTCCCCTCTTCTCTTCTCTAACAATGAGAATGGTTTTGCAAAATAGAGCTTTTGTTTTAAAGTTAGTTTCATTTGCAGACTTAAAATTCGAGAAACGTAGTCACGACTTTGAGTATCTTGAGTAAATGATCTGACGCATCTTTCAATAGTTCCAATGGATATAAGCTCATAATTCTTGCCGAATTCTGATTTGCCTTCCTTTTCCGTCGGGGAGCAAAATTTACGATATCCTATACTCTGGTTGGACAGGCAGGGACGGAACAGGCAAACCAAAGGTCAGAGATAATTTCAGTTTTCAGCTATTGCATTTCAAATACAATAGTATATTGCGAGAAGTTCTAGCAGAAGAAACATTTGCAAGTTTATTAAAATGTGACTTCCGAGGTTCTGATGAGCGTATCAAAAATCAGCTAGGAAGGTAGTGGAAGCTATGCATCGGCCTAAACTTCACTTTAATTCTTATTTTAATTCTTGTTCTTGTTCTTGTTTTAGTTTTTGTTCTTGTTCTTGTTCTTGTTCTTGTTCTTGTTCTTGTTCTTGTTCTTGTTCTTGTTCTTGTTCTTGTTCTTGTTCCCCAATACGATCTCGTACTAAACCATGCTTTTACCTGCTTATATCTATGCCTGCCAATTCTAAACAGGTCAGTTGATCGTTAGCTTTGTTTCTCCAATGTAAGCGTATATACATTTTAGCAGAGGTAGAAAGATGGCAAAATTTGAACGTTATACTATGCATGTACATGTACAAAACGAATCCTAAATCATACTTCTAAACTTAACGTACATGTTTGTGAATGCAAAATCAAACAGATTGATTATTGTCTGAGCTCTATTTTCCCACAGGCAAGTTAACAAACACACCATTATGGTCCCAAACTATTGCCACAAGACGTTTTTGAAACAGTGGTACATCGTTCTAAACAAGTATCATGTTAAACCGTACTTTTCCAACCAATGAACATATCTGCAAATCCTAAATCAACACGTTGACAAATCGCTTAGCTGTTTTCCAATGTTTAGGTACACAAGTGAGTTAGCACTGTTGTACCATAAACTCATTGCAAACTGCAGTCTCAGTGATGTGGACGAGGATGGAACAATCTGAACTTGCGAAGGACAATCGATCGCTTTTGCAGCACGAGAATGCAGATTCCTAATGACCATCTAATCGACCAAAAGTAAACACTGCTTATGAGAGCTTTTGTTGGTGTAGAATTGGGACCAGCTTTCAGTCTTAAGCTTTAAATACCATCACATAACATAGTCATGATAGGGATGTTGGAGAATTCTGCCATGATTTCGCACCAACAACGTTTTGCAAGGGACTTTAGTAATTTTGACAGTATATTAGCCACATTGGCAATATAAATAAGACATCGACAGCTCTTGCATTTTTAAAAATCTAAAGATTGTTTGAGAAGCCAAAAGAGTGGAATTCAAGGGGATTTCGTGACGAGATTGCACTGTTTTGATCTCCGGTGATTTGTATCTGCAACAAACCTCGCAACCACTGATTTGTTTTTCACCACCAATAGTCACATATTCACGAAGACGTCAACGTTCTGTTTAAGCATGAAATAATATTTGGGGCATAAGCAGTACTTTGTTAACCCTAGGGATGTATAAGCGTACAAACTTGTTGAAAAGCTCTTCTTTCAAGCACGTAAGGCAGATGTCTTCAGGAGACCTTTTATCAGAAAAATTTAGTGCCTCCAAATCCAGACAGACCTTCATTTGATGCCGGCATGGGAGCATTCTTGCGGTATATTTATACATATATATTTTATCTTGATAGATGCAGCGTCGTAGGAAGACGTCGGCTTGAAGTCATGTACGCATTTGTCAGCATGTCGTACTAGTTTTACGTCTTACTACACTGTGCACAAGCTGGCAAGTCATTCAGTATCTCAGTGACAGCTTACTACTTAATAATCAGTGGATAATACTAAAGATTTCTAAAAATAAACTCACCTAAACTATGAGTATTCTGAATTCCGTTAGACAAGACTTTCCAGTCCGATTATCGCTTTAATCCACCCAGCGATGAAGTTCGCGAGGTCTTCCGATCGTGGAATCGTACCTCGCAACCAAATAGAGCAACAGTTTGTCTGTCCGGTTTCGATTTGGTAAAACTTGACTTTAGTGCTGCAGGGACAAAATAGGCTATAAATCTCGTCTTGGAGTTCGCTATTTCTTACTCATTGTAAACGTAGTGGTATAAGCATAAGTCATTAATACGATGCATGGATTGAAGTAGGTAGAGGAGACTTGTTTTCATTTGCTGTCTTAACTCTTATGGGCCAAGCATATGAGCTGCTCCAGAATCCCTTATTTGATTTCAGTTGACGTATTCTGGTCAGTGCAGACAAAAGCAACATTCAGGTTTTCGCGACAAATTCTTACTAAGTCATCAGGCGGTATCAACAAACGATTTGACATCTCTTGTTTGCTGTGTATGCTATCAGCCATGCACAAATACAAAGAGGTCTTGTATACATACCATGGTGAAACGTAAATGCTTTTGTCCCTCGCTCCATATATTATCGATAATCGACGGTGGGGAAGTTGCTTTGTGCTCAAGGATGCAATCTTGAAGTAGTGGAATAGGTGGATTAGTAGGCTGAAAAGTGCCTTCAGATGCCCATTCACTAGATGTAAAATAATTATATACCGTAGCCTCAACTCCTGTAGAAAAACGTTACTCAGGGAGGTACCATGACAGTATCAAAGACTTTGGTTTCTATCACAGCTCAGCTTGGAATTCCATACGACATTTTTCACTTCGGCCATACCGCAATTGTGGTTTGATTAAAAGACACAATACCTATCTTTTAAGGTGCTGACAATTTTACTAAAAGAGATTAGCTAGCATGCGGGAACCCTCTTTCTTAATTTATTATCTGTAACATAAAATAGGTTTTAAGTAGCATGCTGCGTTCTTCTTCGTCTTGTCGATGAGGCAGTCTTATTTTGGCTGCAGGCTTGCGGATGACCACATTTATCTTTCCTTTATTGTTCAGACGTTAATCAAAAGCTTCGACCTTCAGATTTAGCGTGTCACTACATCAAAAGCTAGCATCTGAATAGTGGTCCAGCTATTCATACGTGTTAGAAGGATCATGGGCTCAAAATGGTAATCCTTCCGAGCTATTAATCATATAGGTTGTTTAATGACAGAAAAAGACATCAAAGGCTTAAAGTCTTGCTTCTGGAGCCACTTCAACGCCTAGGTGGATACCTTTATTACTATGTTAAAGTACCAACGATGCAACGACTTGATAAAACGTTTGGCAGCATCAGTTTCCATTAGCTGATTGTAGAAACGTATCAAATATTAGGAAAGATTTACAACGGACTGATCATTACAGGGACCTGTATCGTTGTTTATATGCGCCCATGGGGACCTGCATTGTCTTCTAATAAATCAGTTTAGGTTGGAAACTAATTTTAAACTTGCTTGTTGTTGGGGTATTTTTACTTGATAATCTTTCTCTTATGTGACTTTTCAAACGTCGAAGATTTGTTCGAGTAAGAAGCCCGCCCCATGAGCCCAAAACCGTAGTTGTCGGTCGAACTCATAAACATAAACTAATTGCGATCCAACTCCAACCTAGATTTGAAAACACGACATTTCTCAGGTCTTGAGTTTGACGAAACAACCACCTTACCACTGCGACTTCAAGTTGCTAAGCAAACGAAAGGTACCACCAAGACTGAAACATGGGTGCCACTTTAATAGCTCATGTTTTACTTTCCGTAATGTGGTACAAAATGATAATATACTCAACTTGTCTGGGAGTCACAACATACTAGTTTTAAAACCACGACATTTCTCAGGTCTTGAGTTTGACGAAACAAACGCGTTACCACTGCGACTTCACGTTGCTAGGCAAACGAAAGGTACCACTAAGACTGAAATCTGGGTGTCACTTTAATGGGTCATATTCTACTTTCCGTAATGTGGTACAAAATGACAATATACTCCACTTGTCTGGGAGTCACAACATACTAGTTTTAAAACCATGACATTTCTCAGGTCTTGAGTTTGACAAAACAACCACCCAACCACTGCGACTTCAAGTTGCAAACGAAAGGTACCACTAAGACTGAAACCTGGGTGCCACTTTAATGGGTCATGTTTTACTTTCCGTGATGTAGCAAAAAAAATGACAACATACTCCACTTGTCTGGGAGCTACAACATACCCCTAGGTTACACCCGTGGATATCGCATCCCGCTCCTTGAAGAGAAATATTATGACCAGCCTCTCTTTCCCAAGAACCACATCTCACGCGACCCTACAATGAAAATCAATATTTTAAAACTTTATCCCGGTGGACATCGCATCTAGCTCTTTGAAGGGGAAATTTTAGGCTAGCCGCTGTTTCGTAGAACCCTATGTCTTACGAACCTCTACGGAAAATCAGCATTTTACATCTTGTTTCCCGTTCTTTGAAAAGAGATATTATGACGAGCCTCTCTTTTCCAAGATCCACATCCTACACGACCCTACAATGAAAATCAATATTTTAAAACTTTATCCCGGTGGACATCGCATCCAGCTCTTTAAAGGGAAAATTTTAGGCTAGCCGTTGTTTTGTAGAACCCTATCTCAGCGTTTAACAACTTTTTCCCGGTGGATATCGCATCCCGCTCTGTATAGGGAAAGTTTAAGGCTAGCTTTCCTTTTCCTAGAAGTCCAGGTGAAATGAGCCTGAAGTGAAAGTTAACATTTAAAAATTGTCGCCTTGTTACATTTTGCTTACCTTGTAAACAGCATGTCTAAGTTTGAACGTGTTTATAATCATCGACATAAACATCTTTTATAATCAACGAAGTGTGCACACTGGAAGTTCAAAATATCTTTGCTATTAGATTATAAAACAAAATATGTTTCATGATGACGTTTTCTAGAATTTAAAACCTATTCCTATTAGTCACGATCGGCAATCAAAGTGATATTTGCTTACGGGTTTTAGGAATAGATATTCAAGCTGGGACTTCGGGTAATGGCTTTCGTGATAACAAAATAGGAAACTCAGTGAATCTTCTCGTCTATTCATTGTTTGCTCTCCAAAGTTTATCCCGCTAACTGGTGGTGCGCCGGATAGTCTATCCTACCAGATTACTCGGTTGGTTATTGATGATTGTCCGGTATTCGGTATCCGGGTAGATATTTTCATTATCCGAATAGGTAGACGGAATAATTGCAAAGCAAAAATTCAAAGAATTTACCATTAGTCTGAACAGTCAATGGCAAGGATTACGGATAAAATTTTAAATGAAAAAATAGCCGAACTGGTAAAACCAGATATTCCTCTAATTAATCTCCTATGATAACCCTGCCAATTCGACAATTTGCAAACTATTAACGTAGAATAGAAGAAAAGACTCAGGTCAATAGGACGCTGGGGCTTGGTAACTTTCGAAAAAATGGAAACTTCGATTAACCCCGTTTTCAAGCAGAAGTTACTAGTGACAATTATTGCACATTGTTTTCCGCTTACAGATATAACTTCATTAATGGCACTGAAACAGTAAGGAATATGCAGTGCAAAAAAGCTTAAATGAAAAGAATTTCTATATGGCCACTGTGTTGCATAAAGAAGGGTACCTCAAAGTGGATGACGTCATGAATAGTCAGGGGTATCACCATCTAGTTACGAGCTTAATAAAATTTGAAATGTCAATTTATAAAGCAGGACTATTGAAAAATATATCTGGAATTCTATGTGTAATTTCCCTCGTCTTAATTGTGTGAAAATGGGTTTTCCCATCTTGTTTACATGGTAGCTTAACACTAGAACAGATTAACTGTATGGAATGAAATCCGAGTGAAGCTATATGAGAAAATTATAACGTAGACTACTTGGTCCCAAAGAAGCAAAGCCTCACTTCACATTATAACTTCCATGTGTATTGTATTTTTTAATTGACTAGATCATCGCTAGAATAAAGTCATAGTAAATGATTCCATTTTTTTTTCTGTAAGCCTATTAGTTGGGTATAGTTTGAAAGATAACGTTAGGGTGAAGTGGAAAATTCTTAAACAAGTATAGATAGGGTGCGATTCTAAAGTAGTTTAAGATCCTCTTCCACAAAGGATTAAAATTACCTGCATAAGTCCTAGTTCTCACAAAATTGACGGGAGGAAAGACAACGTTACGTTACTGTTACTAATGTGCTGTTAAACCGCTCCCGAGGGGCCTCTCTGGACCTTTAAAGTTAAATTTCATCCCGCACCTGACCTTGATAGAACGGCAAAATTTAGTCAGTCCCTTAGGTGACCGTTATAGGTTATACTATATATAACTATGTTGACTATACTATGTACTATGTGCAGCTGGGGCACGTGACGATATACGTACGTTCTTAGTTAGTCGCGAGGAGGTCTGTCGCACCTACCGATCGCCTTCGAGCTGTATCCAAGGCCATCTTAAGCCACACCGCCAGCCCTGGTCTTGTCTTTTTTTAAAGTGCCCCTAATGAGTTTGATGTATGTTAGCCTTGCTGTCCCCCTTCGCTTACGACCGTTTTCAGTGGTAACAGTACCAGTCTGTTGACCTCTGATGTTTTGTCAGTTCTTGTCCAGTTACAGAGAGCTCCTATCTGTTTTTGGATGACAGTGCTCTTCAGTGGTACTCTGTTGACTATTTCAAAACTTTCCAATCCGAAGTGACCATATACGCTTTTTATGATATATAATTCAGTGAATAGGTCCCTGTAAACTTGATACGTTTTGGCAACGAGAGTAAAAGGTCTCATACACAAAGAAGAGTCGATTATGACATGAAAATGTAGAGCTTTAAGGCCGGATATACTAATGACATTTTGCTATAAACCTTAACCCATACTGAACGTCCATGTCCGAGTAACATAGAATCAACGCCACCTCTTACGTTGAGTCGACGTCGCTATACGTAGTATTTCGGACGCTGAAACGACGTCAGATCGACTTTAATCCAATATCCGTAAAAGAAACGTTCCTCTTTTTAAAATAACTATGTTGAAGAAACGTTCCTCTGGTTAAAATAACTATGTTGAAGAAACGTCGTTTCGATGTCCACTCCTGGAGTCATGCAAAATAGATCAATTACGAACATCGAAATTGTGTTGGATTCTAAATTCTAAAATATTCGCATGTTGAGGACCAGCATTGTCGTGTTTGTATCCAAGCTCGGATTAAAGAGGGGGTAGTAAAAAGTTACAATCCTTTTACATTTTACAGAGTGTCAATCTTTGCTAGTGTGCTAGCAGTTGCTGAAGGCAATAAGAGGTACTACTCTAAGAATGAACAGCAAGTATGATGGAAAATGAAGAGCTACAGAAGCAGTTTTGATCCATTAAATGCTGATAAACTAACATTTTGTTAAAAGTTTGCTTTCCTGTGACACTCTTTAAATCACTAATCAAATTATTTGCTCAATATATATGTTCAGTATACTTAAATTTTGTTGGAGATATTTCTTTAGAGTAGCGACATATTTCGTTCAACTAGCTTTCAATGGTAGTAATTGGATAATACAATTAACATTGAAGATTTTTTTCGCCCTTCCCGAAACTTTCGTCCCTTGATAATTTCCTTTGCTAAAGTATTAAAATCATTGCATTGAGTACTGACAACGCTAGGAGAAGTGGTCATATCTGACTGAGGGTTGGTAATGGGGCTTAACGTTTCACAATGTGATAGAGGCTGAGGAAAGAGGAACATTGATCTTGTCTTTGTCTGCGAAAACGACTATCTTCTTCTTCTTCTTCTCTTCCTCCTTCTTCTTCTTCCTCTTCTTCTTCTCCTTCTCTTCCTTCTTCTTCTTCTTCTCTTCCTTCTTCTTCTTCTTCTTTTCCGTCTACATTTATCAACGTTCCCATTCATAACCTTTCATGCTAATCAAATTTCACCCAACGAACATTTCGTGCGTGGAAACATCGGCAATAATAGTTTATGAGGGCGAGGTATTTACAACACGAGCAATGGCAGAAGTCGAAGAAAGTCTGTTGTCGGGCGCTGATGAAAAGTAAAAAATTTATGGCATTTCGACCTAGAACTATTATATATTATGTATTTAATTGCAGTATGAAGTTTACTCTCAATAAAACAGCCTTTGAAGGATAGTCTTCAGCAAGAGAAGGGTACCCTAATAGCTTTCAAATTTCAAGTGTTATCAGCATATAATTATAGAAAAGCCGAGGTTGGTAGAATGATCTTGTCCATTTCTGAGGTATGTGTGCACCCTGGAAGTATTAAATTACTGCAGGAATAGATTGGTAGTTACCATCGGAAAGAGAGGATTTGAAATGTAAGTTTTGCAAAAGATTAGTTCTTTTCAAAACTAACACTTCAAATCTTCTCTTCTCGATGATACTTTCTAACTTTAATGGGCTTTGGATTGATGACGGGTCGGAGGGCAGTACTTCCTTGGTCAAGTCACATGGCACAGAGAGGTTGGTCTCCGATTGTGTTGAGCTGGATGTCGATGTCCACCGGTGGATGATTGGGAGCTAATGTGACGATTAGAGAAATAGAGTATGTTAACACCGGAGGTCACCTAGCTCAGTTGGTAGAGCGCACGCCGCGATAACATGGGTCACGGGTTCGATTTTTTAATTTCTCTAGTTCTCTATTCAGATTGGGAGTTCCAAGCAGTCGTTCAGGTTTAGGTTAATAACCTATTTTCTATTCGCGACTTTTTATTGCGTTGGAAGCAATAGTTTGCAGACATAAACAAAAAAATTTGTTGAATCTCGCCACCTTCTCCTCCGCGCTTTTGGTGACCTCCCATGATTTAACCGTATAGCAAGATCACAATAGATCAAGTTGACCTATAGATACTATTTTTTAGAGGAGGGGTCACCAAATCAAGCATGAGGGGGCTGAAACACAACCAAAGGTTTTCTTCTTGTTTTACTTGATCTTCAGAGGAACTTCTGCATTTTTTAACAGTAAAGAATCACATAAACTTCCTTTTTTCCTATTTTCTATCTTGCTGTAGGAACTTTTGTTTTCCGCTACTTTCCTAAGATAAAAGTGTAGAGATTGAGGCCCCAAAGACCCCCTTGGCAGCCCGGTCATTGTTTGTGAAACAACACAGACCGCAACAACCAGGATTAGAAGATGCCACTCATAGGTTTGTTGAGAATATATTTCAGAAGCCACAGGGATCTTGAATATCCAGTCAGCTGGATGATGGAAGAAGGTATTCTCGCCTAAAATAGGATTCCAAGCACACAATGTTCTCTCCACAGGCTGTCAAAAGAAGACAATCAAATTCTCTGATCTGTTTTGACTCGACGCAAAAAGGAAATACCATTTCAGACTTTAATACTGGATTAGAGCTGAACATGATAAAAATAGTTTCCATGATCGTCCACCAATTACAAAAAATGGACATGGCTACTTATATGAAAAATTTGCGGCAGAGTTGAGTACGTTTTCCTGAGCTCTACAATTTTTTCCCCTTTGAAAACTTAGGGGTTCCAACTCATAGGCCCCGTAGTCATCCCACAACTCTCCCCTGTGGCTATACTAGATCTATCGACGAGACTACTGCCTTCGTTCTTATAGTGGAAAGGAATTTACCAGCATTGCTTTTGCATTCCGTTCATATTTTTTTTGCAATCGGGTTTTGAAACCCTGCCTTCTATTAACAATGGTCTTGTGTATATAGACAAGTATGGTCACATTTTTAAAAGAGGTCTGTAAAATGCGATCAATATATGGGTGTTAAGACAGAATATTCAAATATCTTGCGTATATATGCTCCCTTTCCTATCATCTTGATTAGGATTAGTCGAGTATTTTCTACTTTTTAAGACCGTAGGATTGAAATACGACTCCTTTGAAATGAAAGTGTTTTACCCTAATCTTTTAAGAAGTTCCGAAAAGCGGGGGTTCAGAAGCGCTTCTTTGTGGCAACATGGGCTAAGGATTGGTGGATAGTTATTCAAGACTCTTTAAGTTGGACTATTTTACAAAAAAGCTGCATAGAGACGAGGTTAATGATAATTGTGGCTTTGTTTCGCAGATAAAATATGCATACCTTTCGCATTTTAGATATATTTCTATTTAAGACCTAACCTCTTATATCTTCAAATGTGAAGCACCATTAAAGAGCTCTATGGGGATACTCAATGTAGATACGTTAACATGCTCTGAAGAACATAAAAATGGTCCTGAAAAGATCTCTGAACAAATAATGCATCCTCTTTAGAAAACAATAAAAATAGATAGTAGAGTTTATAATGCCTTGAGTCACTGCCCTTTATTTAAAATAATATGTCGAATATTTAAAACAATAATTATGTCCCTAAAAAAATAAAAATTTGTTTGAAAATAACAACCGCTCTCTTTCAAAACAATAAAGACCTCTTTCAATTGATTTAATCTTATGTAGCACAATTGAAAAGTTTTTGATAAAGAATTACTTCGAAACGTCATCATACTAGTGTTTATTTATTGATAGTCTATATATATATATATATATATCATGGAGTGGAACATTACCACAATAGCTTGCTTTCTTTTTTCACTAACCCACAACCCATTGGTTTGAAACCAACACCGCAACCATTGGACCATCAATGCCCAATAATTAAGGTGAGAAATTTTCAAGTCAATCTTGCCATGTTTTCTCCTCCACTCAGTGGGAAAGGGGAAATTCATTAATTATAATCATTAATTGTGTTTCGGCTTTGAGCCTTCATCAGTGCCAGATATATATAAGTATTCAGCATATATATATATACATATATATTTGATAAACCGGTAGGTGTAGCTCATTGATAAATTATATATATATATTGATATTTAATTACTCAGCAGACACATACCATTTATTATATATTTATCATGAGTGGATTATTACCACAATAGCTTTCCTTTTTGCACGAATGGATTTCCAGCAAGATAGGGGGTCCTTTATATTATGGGGTACTTTATTTTTATGGACTCATTGATATTATGGAGTTGTTTATTTTACAGGGCCGTTCATTCAAGCTATTTCATTTTAAAGATTTTGATTTGTGAGTGAAAGTTTTCCATTTGTTAAATAGATCGTCTTTCAGATTTCCATGGATTAAGAGGTATCCATTCTAATTATGCAAAAACAAACGATGACAAAAATATTCCTTAATTCTGTTTTCCTTAATTGGGGGGGGGGAGTGATTACTTGAGAGGTTTCAATTAAGGAGGCCTTCATTAAATGTTTAGACAAAATAGAAGGGGTGTTTATTCAAGGGGGTGTTTGAACAAACAGGGTGTTAATTTGAAGCAAGATAATTGGGTTTTCAAGATTCAGACTTGAATAACAACTCTTAAAGTTCAAATATTGCCAAGACATTCTACATCTAACTGGGTGCAACAGGAAGACAGACTGTGCTGCTCAACCACAAATAATGCTACTAACTAACGTCATACCACTTCAATATATGCACTATCATTGAAAACAAGCAAATCAAAGTTAGGACTGCATTGGGAACCTGAGAATGTGACTTGAAATTTTAATGATTTTAACATTCTTAGATACACAAGATTGATTTTTAATGTGACAACGATGGACAGCAACACAGAGGTGTTATTCCTGTGATAAACTGTAACTTGAAGGGATATCATTTTATCAAAGGACAACATGAAAATGGTGTAAAGCTCATTTAAATGTCAGGACATCTATCTATTAAACTAGATATTTTTATTAGAATATTTACATGTGTACAGTCAATACATCCAATGATAGTAGGAAGGCTGTTTTTATCATGCCTTCATTCTATTATGCATAACAAAAGCATCACAGTATTGAGCAATGATGATTGTTGCTATTTTCCACTCAACTTAACTGACACTTCTTTGATCAATATTAATTATCAATTAATTGTTTCTTTATACAAGGGTACATACATAATGGTACTTTTGATACCAGAAAAGTGAGGAGATTGAAGTGATGTGGAAGTGTTGATTGATGTGGAAAACAGAGAAACCTCATTCAACACATTTTCAAATCAACAAAACCAAGTGCACTGTGAAAGGAGCATAATCATGTAGGCTGGAAATTTGTCAACATTGTAAATAGGCAAAACATAGAGAAGCAAGCAGGTTTAGCCAAAAAAGCTTTATTTAACAGCTTTATTTAACAGCAAGTCGATGGGCCCAAATCTATAATTCTAATTGGCTATGTTTAAAGTTTCGCTCATTCTCATCTGCTCTTGTATTAAGCCAGGCTTAGTACAGAAGCAGTTGAGAATGAGTGAAACTTTAAAATATATATACAGGAGTGTAAAGATGCTTTTCTTCAAGTCATCTCAGCAGAACAGAGGGTAGTTCCAACGTGGTTACCCATTTTATTGTCTAATAATACAGACTACAATTTCTTTGTGAAGAGAAAGAACATCCAAATTGTTGTGTAAGTTCTTGCTTTCGTAAACCCTAGTTTCCTCACAAGCAATTCCTCATAAAATTGTATTTAGGGTGAGGTGTCTTCAACAACAAGGACTCTTAGCCTTTCAGATTATTGTTTGCTCATGACCTGCCTCTCAAAAAATTGCTCATTTTAAAAATACTATGCAACTTCAACACACCTCTACAGGACCGATTAAAATCAGAATCTTAAATCAAAGATGACAACTGGCCACGAAAAATCCTTCTGCTTAGACTCTTGTTTCAGTTCAATATTACTAATTTTGTGTCTTCTGTTTGAGTGGAAATCACCACAAGATATCATCTCTGTAGTTGATAGTTGTTCTATTCAAAGAATTTAACATTTTGAGAAATCCATTGGGTTTCGGTTGATGAATACACCGTACCATGTAAAACCTTGTCCATGATGATCTAAAAATTTGTACCAACTCACAGCTCAGTATCAGTTCTTTACTGTATTATTTCTGTGAGAGCTATTCCTGAATTCTTAAGGTTTTCTAGTAAAGATCTTATAAAATGGAGTAGCTATCATCCATGTAAGAGAGGTATAAATTACAAGGATTTGACTGTGATTCTCTCAAAATTCTTTGTGCTTGATGGGTGTGTATGGTAAATTCTGCATAAAAACTCATGCGTCCTGCAGTGTGATTGGTCCCTTGGCATTGTTTGATTGATGGGCTGGATCAGTGTATTCTCGATACAGGTGGTCTACTCTTGTTTGAATTTTAGGAAATTGTTAATTTATCTTCTCTTTAAATGGAGGTACATTGTTAGAGAATTCCTGGATCATGGTCTATAACCTGTTGAGTTACTGAGTTATACTGACAATGACATTCTATAATATTTGAGGCTGATAATTTCCTCATGAATTTTACATACAGAATACATCAAAAGTGTCTATCTGTATCACCAATATACCAGATGTGATGATAATTTACGTTCTAAACAGAGGCAGTAGTTAAATAAATTGAGTGTATTTATATATTGACGTATTGAAAGTGTTATTTACATTAACGTTATTGCTTCAGTGTTCAATGCCTTTTTACAGTTGTGTCACTCATCTAAATTTCTTAGAAGACTAAGTGATTGTCAGAATTTTCTTTGCCACTATCAATAGTATAGTTAGGATGGCTGATTGGCAGGAAAGTTAATGGATGAAGAGTGTTGCTAGATATACTTATATAGCATACTTTCAAACAATTAACAAGTTTGCAAAGCTTTGTAGAATTTTGAAGAACAGAAAAAGGAAACAGTCCATTGTTCTTGGTGCACAGTTTTCAATATATCACCTATTTTTCAGCCCATGAACAGTGCACCCCTGTTTAGTGATCACCAGAAAACTAATTTTGTAGATTGTAAATACTAGGTTCCTTCCAGTGAGTGAATATTTCATGAGAAATAGAGATACAGGATTTGAGTTCAGGAAGCAACTTAAAGCAGACAGTATTATTTGCCTGATGAAACCAAAGCCCTCTAAATGCCACTTGTAAATAGAAC
The DNA here is from genome assembly GCA_010016025.2 of Alatinidae sp. Z8VKAUB7J3. Lineage (NCBI taxonomy): Eukaryota > Metazoa > Cnidaria > Cubozoa > Carybdeida > Alatinidae > Alatinidae sp. Z8VKAUB7J3. The sequence continues at coordinate 10,229,756 of JAAAKM020006971.1, read as the reverse complement.
AGCACCGTAGCCCTTCCAAATACATGGTGCTGTACCTATGGTTTAGAGCTGCTTTGCTTCATACATTGTTTGGTTGTATATGGTGTCAGACCAACTAGTAACACTGTAAACTTGAGTTTATCATTTTACATATTAGTAGTAACCACTAAGCCCTTGGTGTTGGCACTAACTGTGATGGGTTAACACATATGGCTCTCTTAATGGGTGTTGCTTAGGAAAAGAGTATTTTGGTCCTCACATCTATTATGCAAAGGTAAAAAGCAAAAAAAGTAAGACCAGGATAAGCTGTAAACATCAGCTGTCTTGCCAACTTCCTAAGGTGTTACTTACTTTTGGTATTATAGCATTTTGATATAGTTGTAGGGATTTCATGTTTGTTGCTCCAATAAGAGTTTCCCTGCTGAGAGATGTGAAACAAGCTTGGGTAGAGAAGTGACTTCCTTTAATACATTTGTAATAGAACTGAAATTTACAAAGAAATTTTAACTGTCTATAAATTTGGTAGGATATACAACGTTTATTCAAGTCATTGTTGGATCAGGATGCATTATTAATATCTTAAATAATAATTCTGTTATTGTTCACACTAATTTTTGAAACTATGTTTGCTTGGTTGTAGAAAGAATAAATATATTTAAATTTAATGTTCACAAATTGTTAGACATAACAGTGGTGCAGCCATTGGTGGCCAAGTATGTGCTCGTATAGGTCACTGTCTTTGCCATGTGAATAGAAAGGTTTTTTCTTGGATGCCAATCTGGCTAGCTGACCAGAGTTTATTGGCAAGTAAACTGGTAGAAATTGTGACCATTCACGGGACTTTGTAATTGTTTCCCAACAGCTCTTTCACTCCATGAATTTGTGAATCAAATAATAGAGCAATGTTTAGATGTAAGGCATGGTTTTCAATTATTTTAAAGTGTTTATATATTTTTTGAACAACCTCAACAAATTTCTGGAAATTAAATAGGCCTGGATTTCAATTGGTTTTCTGTAAGTGCAGTTAATAAAAGACGTCTCTTTTATACCATTGCACTGTTTGATTGTACTGGCCCAAATTTTCTGCATTGTATTTTTATATTATATCGTATTTATCTCTAGCTCCCCACAGTTTTCTCATGTAGTCATTTGTGACTGTTAGTGTAGAGTAACTAAGTATTGCAATAGTGGCACTTTGTATTCTTTATGTAAGTAGGTCTTGAATTGTGGCTTGAAGATTTACCTGTCACTTATTTTAAATAGTGCCAAAGCATTGTAGATAGTTTACTTACGGATCAGGTACCCAAAATTTAGAGTGAAATTATCTTTTTGCCACTAAAGGTGAAGAATAAATTCAAATTCAGTTATTGTAATCAAAAAGATTGTAATCAAGAAATGATAATATTTGTTTTATTATCCCCTTAATAGGCACATTATTGGTACATTGAATGGTACTGTGATCCTCAGGAAAGAATTATTTCAATATTGTTCCTAAACCTGTCTCCAGTGCTTGTTAGACATTCACTGTAAAAGTTTATCAGAATCTTCTTGAAATGTAAAGTACTCATTTCCTCCATTGTAGGACCCAACTTTGTACCACATCCAGTACACCTTCAAGGTGCAACTCCAAGCTCAGAAGAAGGTAACAATTCAAGTCCAGCAGGTAGTAGTCCATTTGCAGAGTATGGTGCAGTCAGTCCTAAATCTGATGATTCTAGTAGAAATACAGTGAGAGGCAAGCCTAAACAAAAAGTGGAAGGGAGCAACCAGTGTTCACAATGCATGAAGACATTCAGCAGCTCAAGTGCCCTTGCAAAACATAAATTAATTCACAGTGATGAGCGCAAATATGTTTGTCAAATTTGTTCCAAGGGATTCAAGAGGCAAGATCACCTGTAAGTATATGTTGTTTGATGAAACAGAAGTGTTGTTAAGGTTTGATATTGGCCAGGTTAGACACCATATTTTATTGAGCTGTGTAACTGTTAGAAAACCAGGAAAACCTTGTTGTATTGTAGACAGTGTATTAAAGCCTTTTTCAGGCATCACATTGCTTAGACATATACATTCAACAGAGTGCATAGGATCTATCAGGTGCTAGGAAGATTTACACAAGTTCCATGTTAAAAATTTGATATGCATCTTTAGATTGATTTTTTCTATCCTTGAAATTATAGGAGGGTGATTGAAGAAATTAGCTGCTCAGCCCTTCTCATGAAAAAAAATTCCTTACACTGTTTCGCTGATATGGAAGGAATACAATGAAAAATCTTCTCAGCAGCTCTGACCCTGACCATTTTCTGTTTCATAGTGCTAATGGCTAAAAGTACCTTTCCTAGAATAATTACTGGATATGCCTTAGTCAAGGCAATTAGCAGAGGCTGAGGAGAAGTCAAATAATTGCCTCTCCATATTTTAAATAGTGCTAGCCAATTTGTCTTCATTTTTGTCACACAAGGGCAACAATGGCAACATTATTGCAGAAACTAAATAATTTTCAATAGTAAATCACGTGTAGTTTGCCAGTTAAACACAGTGATTGGAAACTGCAGCTAGTAAAAATTTTAAGAATTTAAGCAACTTTTACTGCTGGTTACATAACTTGGGCTCTTAAAGCAGGGTGACCACTAACCCATCCCCCCAGAAATCTAAAGTTAAGTCTCTTCACTGGAGAGCCATAGATAAGTTTATGTATTGAGTGCCTGTCTGCTGCTATTGTAGATGTATGGGAGAGAATGCACTGATTGCATTGATGTCATTCAGGTAAAAATAAGGCTTAAATGCATAGAACTCCTTGGGAATATAATCTGCAGGACTTTCTTTACTAAGTAAAGTGGAGTACACTACAAAAATCCATTCACTGGCATAGTGAGGTTTAGTGATATGTTACAATATTCTGTTAATGGTTTTACACTTGTTTTTGGTGTAACGAGGACAGGTTCTCGTCACCTTACTGCAGCTGGTTAACACCCACACCCCCAACAAAATGACTTGAACAGCTATTGGTGGATATTGTAAGCCCTCATATTTTGCTCACTGGCTGGTTACATTTCTGTTTACAGTAAATGATTTTGAACTGCTATTTTGTCAGGTAGCGCTCAAGAGATATATATTTTTTATTAAATCTAGCGCAGACTCCCATGATAGGTGTATGTACCAAAACTCATTCTTGTAAGCTATAAGATAGGCCATCTGCTTTCCTCTGTGACTTTTTAAAATATACCTACATTGAATGTTACTACATTAATTTCTTTCTATGATTGGTAATTGAGAATGATTGCAGTGTTCATTTACAATCTCAATATTTTGCAGGAATGGTCATATGATAACACACAGAGACAAGAAGCCTTACCAGTGCCACTTACCAGATTGTGATAAAAGTTACTGCGATATGAGATCATTACGTAGACACTTGGAAAACCACCATGCTGTGTGTACGGTGGCATCCTCAAGTGGTGTATCTCCGTTGCCGTCGACAGTAGTATCATCTGGATCTTCTACTGTAACTGCAAAAACAATTTACCCAGAACCGTTAGACTCGAATGGTCATAAGGACAGGAGTAAAATCACTGCAGAAGACATGGCACTTCATAATCATCTCTCACGTCAAAGTGAAGAGAAGGGAGTATCGTATAACAGGAGCAATAGCCATGAAGAGACTTATAATGCACGAAGTCCGTCGCCTAGAGACCTAAGAGGAGAGAGTAGTATGATGATGGAGCGTGGTGTTATGGAGCGAGGAGCACCATCACCGGAAGTTGCATACAGTGGCAGGAGACCTGAAGAAGATTCGCAGTGCATAACTAGTAATAAATTAGACGATAGGTCAAAGTTAGCATTAACAGAGCGAGTTGAGAAACAGGAGCAAAAATGGCGAGGAGAAGAGCATGATAAGCCAGTGCCGACCATGTCAAGGCCCACTTCAAGCACAGGTTATCCCTGGCCAGTTAGCCAACCATATTTTGTTCAGGCGCAAAACCATTACATGAATCAACAGGGACCATGGACATCGACGGGCCACAGTGGCCCACAGAACTTCAAGACGATGGGACAAAATGGAATGCCTTTTCTCCTAGGCTTAAGACACCCAAGGTTTCATTCACCAGTTAATTTTCCTGGCGAGCAGCCAGGTCATAGCATGCCAGACTCTTCAAGTGGTAAAAATCAGGAGAATGGGGATTCGAGACACCCAATCCCTCATTCTAACCTTCATCCTAGCACACTTCAGATGTTTAACCATACCTTAGCAGGACAACAAAATGGACTACAATCGGAAATGTATGTACATCCGGGAAGTCTCCCTTATTTTCCCGCTCATCATGCTATTGGACGACCAACTAATCCAACTGCAATTGCTGTAGCGGCAGCGAAGGATACCTCTTTGTATTCTATGTTCCAAGGACGGGATGGATTTTATGGAGCGCATCCAGCTGTGGCTCAGTGGCAACCGGTGAGTACTATTCTACTATAAATCCTCTTTTGCGTGCTTGCGAGTGATTTTTCGCGAGTTTACATGTAGAGTGCTTTGATTTGTGACAGTTGTTATGTTCCAGTTGTTTATATTACTGTGTCCATCAGGTGCGCTTCACTGTACAATAATGTTACGGTTGAGATTTTAGTATAGAAAGAGAGTCAATTTTCTAGTCATAAAACGTACATTGATAAAATTTTCTTTGACAATCAATGAATTTGAAACACTATTCAGTACTGTTATTTTTGGACACCGTTACAGCTCTCAACGTTTAACGTCCTAGAGATCCATAGCATGATTTAACTGTTGAGATTTGAGAGAGAAATTTATTCAAGTGGCTTTTCCTTTATAGAAAGCCCTGCTGTTAAACTGCTTATCTGCTTGTCACCGTCTTACCTTAATATACAAAATTAACGTGTACACGAATGAACGCGGCTTTTATTAACGTTGATCTAATTAACGTTTTTCAGACTAAAAATGCATTTTGACGGACACTAATTAACGTTTTATCGGCAACTTTATGTTTGAGTGACATTAATTAACGTTTTTTTCTAACGATCAAACAATAATTAGTGCCATCGTTAACTAATGCATGTGTTAATAAATGACTAAAACCAAGTACTTTAAAAAGACATTTTTCGCCGAAGTGTTTTCTCTTTCCCTAAAATTTTATGTAATGCTTGCCTAAAAGTGGCTTAAAGGGAACCGTTACCGAACATTCGCTTAGAAAAATTTAAAAGGTAAACACCAAACATAAAACTATCAAGTTGGAAATCTTAGGTTCAGTTCTAACGCACCGTTGTTTTATCAGGTGCTCGTCTTCACTGTACTTTCTCCCTGATAGTTGTTTTCGAATTATAAAGGAAAAAGTTTGGACTCGCGCAGTTCGACTTTTATCCCTAGTTGTCATTTCCCTCCAAATTACATATACCTCCAATCCTGTCACTATCCAGTCATGCAACGCTTTGGCATCGTGGTATACTTGTAAAACAAAGAGGCTCAAATTTTACGAACAAAATCTATAGACGCTGCAAATTAACTAAATGTTTCCTTTTAACATATTGCCGCCAATAAAAATTTTACAGGGGACAATATTTGTATAAAATATTGGCACAAATCAACGTTTCAAAAATTAGCGCTACGTTGAAATTATCGTTTCAAAGCTTAACGGCAGCATCTAATTAACGTGGATTTAATGAACGTTTTTAAATTCCCAAAAAATTAATGTTCAAGGTTAATTTTGTGTATTAAAGTATGTAGCTCACTCACATAAGTTCCTGTTTTCATAAGGTTATTAAATATTTTTTGACAGTGATTTGCAGTTTCGCGGAAATCTTTTGGATACTGTTCTTTTGCAATCTCTTCATATTCCTTTGCCAACTCTCAATTCTGCTTTAGTCTCCTCTCAACACCATTTAGTCTCTGCTCTGAATCTCATTAGTTTCATTCAACATACTTCCAGGAATCCACAGCGACATTAACGATCAAACCTTATTTAGTGCCATCGTTAATTGATACGTGTATTAATAAAGGACAAAAATCAAGTACTATAAAAATTATTTTTCGCCGAAGTGGTTTCTCTTTCCCTAAAATTTACCTGATGCCTGCATTAAAGTGGCTTAAAGGGCAACATTACCAAAATTTCAGTTAGAAAAGTTTAAAAGGTGAGCACCAAAAATAAAACCATCGTGTCAGAGATCTTAGCTAAAGCACCGCGGCTTTATCAGGTGCTCGTCTTCAATATACGTTCTCCCCTGATATTTGTCGTTGAATTTAAAAGTAAATGGTTTAAACTCGCGCAGTTCGACATGTATCCCTAGTTGTCATTTCCCTCCAAATTTCATATACTCCTTAGGTTTCTTATTAAGAAGGATAAAGAAGGTAGTGTCATTGAAGAACGGTATTGTAGGTTATCTGACCAGAGAAACCATCCCAAGGATGGGTACTTGGAAGGACTGGAGTGCTGTTGGCTAGACGTCTAATGCAAAAAAATGGTTGGCTACCAACGCTGGAACGGTTAGACACTTGACTTCTCTTTCAATTACGCGAGGAGCAGATAACAGAGCCGAAAAGGATAATCACTTAAATGTGTCAATATGCAGCATCAAAGGCGCCAGTGGGCGAGTGCCCAGGATCCCACGAAGAATTAAGACCAAGTAGAAATAGGAAACAGTGACTCCAGTGACTTTTAGTTACTTGATGATAATTGTAGAGATTCAATTTCTCTTTTCACTTAGCGGTCTCTCATTGAAATTCAAAGGTATTGAGGAGGTGTTTTTTTATGAAGGGTTTTTAAGGTAGAAAGCAAGGGCTTAAACAAAACAATACAAATATGTGCAATTGTTTACAAAGTAACTAAAGCACTTAAAAGGTATCGCTTTTTATATTGCATCTGCAGACGTTTGAGATCGAAAAGGTTTATACCCACAGTGAAAATTGGTTTCTGGACTTCGATATTGCCCTTATCAAACTTGCAAGGCCAGCAATATTGAATGACAAGGTGAAAACAGTGTGTCTTCCAAGGTCAAGCAGCCCTGTTCCTGTTGGCACCAAATGCTTTATAACAGGTAAGAACGTGTTCAGTAATTTGGAAATGATGTTTATGTTCCTGAAAATGTGATAGTAGAGTACCACAACAATTCATTTAGAAAGAATAACACCAGAGTCCAGAGTCTAGTGCAAAATTTCTAGGACGCCTTTCATGATCCTGTGCTCAAATTGTATCTACTCGCTATAATTTTGTATCTGAATACCTAATGTTTTCTTGCGTTATATCTCTTAATTGTTATTGTTTTTGTTATTATAACCTTTGCCTAAATACAAGAGAAAACACGACGACTTTTAATTTGTTAGTACCATACATATTTCAAAAACATTCATCATCATCAGTGGCTATCCCTCCTCCATAATAAAGTTAAAGTTCAGCAAACGCAATGCAAGTTTCACGTAATTTAAGCATTTTCTTCCTGTGATTGCACGATATGTCCTTTGTTTACACATCATTTGTAAACAAAATTATCTCAGGTTTTTTTCTTTTAGCTCCTACATTCCCGGGTATACCTTTAAAACTACCCATGAAAATACGCTTTTGTTTAACATCCGCATAAAAGGTTATGCAGGATTTGTCAAAATTAGCACCTATGATAAAAAATGTCTACGTAACATGGATGGTATCAACAAATTAAAAGTTGTCGTCTTTTCTCTTGTATCTATAATCAAGACAGTGCTACAGCGATCTCTTGAAAACACTGCTTGCGTTACTTTGTTTACTATACTACATTACAGTATCTTGTGCTCTCTCTTGGCCAACATTAAGACTAAAACTTTAATATTGTCCTGATGCAAAGGTACTTATACTATTTCCCTCTCCTTAAGGCCTTGTCCTCGACAAGAAAATAACATACTTTCTCACGTAACAGCGAACAGTTAGAATTTTGTTGGGAAATATCAACTAAATTGTATTATCATGTAATTATCCGGTCTGTTAGTGCCACTTCACCAACGACAATAATATTTTCATGTCTTTAATGCATGTACAGGACTGTGACTCCCTCTCGTCCTCCGCTTATAGTCATTAATAAAGTAGAGCCATACAAAGTACAAACTAAGTGATAAATGGCATAGGTATGCAAACTTGTTGCTAGAGTTTGCGTGTCTGATTAATAATTATACTCAAGGGAAAGGCTGGTGATCGCCAGAAGAGGAAAGTATTCGTTCGTTGTAATAAAATGTTCAGAATGAGAATCTATCAAGGCAGTATTACTTTTGTATATCCTTCTAGGATTTGGAAGGATCAGCGACTATGGAGGTTTCCACTTAGTTTTACAGCAAGCTGACTTACCCATTGTTAGCCAGGCTACATGTGCCGCACTCAACACACCAAACACTAAAATCGAGATAACACCACAGATGCTCTGTGCGGGACACGGTCCTTCAAGTACCAAGAGCGGATGTCAAGGGGACAGTGGAGGACCTTTAGTCTGCCAACATGGGAATGGGAATGCCTTTACTCTACACGGCATTGTAAGCTGGGGATCATCATTCTGTGATACAAAGGATGCCTATACTGTGTTTACAAGAGTTTCTTCTTTAGTGTCTTGGATACGAGAGCATATGGATAGCCGATAAGAAACTTGTGTTTGATAATCATCTTCATATACAGCCACGCAGCCAGTTAAATTTTAATGAGGGAGGGGGGAAAATTCATAATAAAACCTCTTCCCTACCCTCCTTCCTTCCAAGCCAGCCTACCATGGATTTATTGGGTGGGAAAATTTTGAATTTTTACAGTCCCTAGAAGGCCCAAAATTGCAATTAAGAGACTTAAACTTCCCGTCGTTCTTATCTCATTGCATAAGTGAATTGAAATACACAAGTGATCCACCTTTTAAAAGCCTGTAAGAAATTTTCGGGGGTGGGAGGAGGGGGGGCAAACGTGGGCACGTTTTACCTATTGGGTGGGCACAGCCCCCCCGCGCCCCTCCTTGGCTGCGTGCCTGTTCATATATATACTTTGAAAGAAATCCTTCTGTAGCAATCATGCATTAGAGCAGTATTAGATCTTTGCAGAAGAATAATATAAAATTGTTTTCTTTCACATGTTGTTCTGTTGATTCCTTCAGATTATTATCTGTTGGAAAGACTCCAATTTTTCTCTTTGGCGAGTATAACATATCGTCTTTAAGTGGGGATGTTAAATTAAGAGGAATTTTTATGAAGCAGACTAAAAATATTTAAGACAAACATACAGCGCTCTCAAATGATGTTTAACCAAAAGGAACAAAAAATTTGAGGGAGTCGAAGCATCTTGCGATGAAATCAAACTACTAAGAGTTTATTAATACAATGCAAAGACTCTTGTTTGTAACCAGAGGTATGTTATTCAAGTGCCAAAATTGTTAAAATGAAAAAGGTTTAGCATGAAGTCTTTCTTGATTTTAAGCCTTGATCGTATCTGTGAAAACTGACAGTTTGTTTAAGTGTCCAGCAACAAAGAAACCTCCAACAGATATTTAAAAGTTGAAAAATATCAGTAGACCATAGTAACACTATAGAAACTTTGGTTGTCTATTACGCAACACCAAAGAGAAACTGTTGCCATACTGATGATGGAAAATAGCTCACTTAGTAGCTAGAACAATAACTGAAACAGATATTACAAGTTGTTACCGAGCAAATGATTCATGTGACTGCTAATAAAATTTATTACGTATCACGTAAGTGTTACGCCCTGTACTCGTAAACATCACGCTGACCGCTTTCTGTCTAGTAAATTACAATATACATGACACCTTATTCATATCAAAACCCAGACATATTTATTCTTCAGCTCCTACACTTACCCTATTTCATCATCCAGTCTGTAATTTTCATGTTTTCGATGATATCCATTGTGAAACTAGTTTCTTTCCTGACCAGTTCAATGATCTCAATTATTTATTATGTTTGACAAAATTTGTAGTGCCAGTTATATTTCATACTTGAATTTAAACTCGTTCAAAATCCCCCGGAAAGAATTAAAATGGGTCCATCAATGAATCCTTTTATTAGTAGATAAAGTGAAGGATATTTGCTGTAACATATTCGTTACATCCATGGAGGCAGCGTGTCATAAACGAAGGGTTACGAGATTCAAAGGTTCGCACCCTGGTCGTGCTGTAATAGCCTGGACCAAAATACAAACTCTGTTGTGCTCCATCATACCAAGGTGAAAAGTTGGGACGTGACTATGATGGAAAAAACATGTAAGTGACATGAGTGACTGCTATGTGCCTACAATCCCAAGGGAGTGGATCAGGAAAGCTTATATACAGGAGGTCTAAGATTCTGGTTAAATAGTCGTTGTAAAACTCACTTGAATATGCTCTAGTACAGAAAGGGTCCAATATAAATAAGTGTATTTTACTTTATTTTACTTCATTAATTCCAGTTATCTGGATTACAATTTACAGAATATCTCTAGCTTATTTAAATACTTTCTTTTTAAATATTATGAAATGCCTGAATACGCGATTAGTGCTCCAAAATTTAAAAAAAGCTCTTAACAGTGGATATAAAGGTTTAAACCAAAGACGCGTTTCGTGCATTCTCATCAATTAGGCCTTGCAAAAAGTATTTAAAGTTACCCTAAGACTTTACATCGAAACTAGATTACAACGGAGTTATTTTCGCATGACTACGCAATCGTTGACTGGATAGCAGCATTATAAATTCCTGACTACAACAAATTAGAACAATTTTAGCAAATATAAGAATCATTTTTGTCTGCATAGCGAGGGAGTTTTTTATGAAGACCGCCTCTGAAAGTTTTAATTGAAACGATGATGTAACCTTTGCAAATATGCAAACCCAGTCTGAAATATATCCCTTGCTGCAGTCTGGGCTGTTCAATAAATGCATGCCAATAGCTTAATTCCATTGCATTTGTCCATTCTTTGATTTGCAGTTGCAATGGGGCTGGTAACGATCTTGACCTACATTCCTTTTACGTCTCAGGAAGAAAGGAATATGTTTCGTCATTAGATCAGAGAGTCTTTGGGAGGTTCCCTTCTACATACATGGCATCACACGGGCACGAAAATTCATAAATAATATTACTATAACAAGTGGTGGGTAAGGTATCTTTGTAGATTTTGGGGAACATACGTGGTACCTTAAACAAAAGCCGTCATACCAGGCCAAAGACTGTTTTTGAATAGTTAAAAAAAAAATTTTTGATGCCCCCACAAATTTAAGCGCCTGCTTTTTTTTGATATTAAAGAAATTAAGAAAAAGTACCATTTTTCCATGGTTAACTCTGTCAACTCTCTCAACATCACGTGTGGACGTACTGGTTCATAATAGTAAGGAAAGGGTATAGCATATTGAATTTCCAAATGGAACCTTTTTCCTTATTTTTTTTATTATCATTATCATCATCATTATTATCATTATTATTATTATTTCTATTGTTATTGGCATCAGTATCACAAACTCAAGCTATTACAAGATCATATCAGTATTTAATAAATTTAAAAGTTTCAATTACCAGTAGTTGTAAACATAAGTTTCTCTTAACCGTGACCAGTCTGTGATTCGGTCAACACTTTGCAACCTTGCAGTATTCTGGCTTACATTTTTGGCAAACAGAAAATTAAGCTAGCATTATACTTACCTTGTGCCTTATTTGGGGGGTGATTAAAGTGAAATATACGCTTAAAAAAATTCTACAGGCAGGTTAAAGTCACTGTTGTTTTAACCACATTAATCAAAAATCAAGTTTCTACGGTATTTGTTACTCACCTGACAGGGTGCATGCACCTAGCAGTATAAGTTATTTTAAAACCCAACCTTTTGTATAGCTCAAAAGTTCCTAACAACAGACCTCGTTCACTACACGCAAGGGAGTACACTTAAACACTTTTTTGTTACTGGTATTAGATGTTCTTGCATTGCTAGGCTTTGGTGAAGGTCAAAGAGGATCATCTATTATAACCCCCGTTTATTATCATCTAGATGGTTTCCTGTAAGAAAGCAAAACTATTTAAGATTAGAGGCATCTTATAAAACAAGGATCTGATCAAAGATAAATTTAATGGGGGTATCATAAAACATTCCTACAATACTCAAAATGGGGCAGTACTAAGTGCAGTACTCAATATCCGTTCAGTCTTCAGCAACAGTTGTCCATTTCCATTTGGATATTCCCGTTTCCCTTCCCTTGTTCTTTCTTCTACTAGAGCCTTGTCTAATCTGTTCCGTCTCAACATATGTCCAAAATATTGTCCCTTCCTTTTCCTGGTCTTTTCTTTCAACGATCCTCCTCCTCTTTCGCACTTTTAAAAAGAATATTAGAGAAATAGAAAATGTGTCACCACCGTGAGATGGAACCCGTAACCAACGCTTTCGCGGTGTGTGCTCTAACGACTGAGCTAGGTGGCCTCCTATGTTAACATACTCTTTATATTTTTCCAGTCGCCATATTAGTTCCCAGTCATCCACCGGTGGAAATCGATATCCAGCTAAACGCAATTGGAGACCAGCCTCTCTGCTCACATTTTAAATCCTCTCTTCTCGATGATACTTTCTAACTTTAGCGGGCTTTGTATTGATGACAGGCCGGAGGACAGTTCTTCCTTGGTCAAGTCACATGGCGCAGACTCTCTATTTCTCTAGCGTTCTTTTCAAAACATTTTAAATCCTCTCTCCTTGATGATACTTTCTTTCACCTTTTATAAAACATTTCTGTTTGTAACATGTGCTGTGTAGGGTATAATCATAATAATACGATTGGCAACATGCTCTTTTCAACTTGGATTGGACTTGGTGATTTGAAAAGATAAAAGCTTTTCGATTAGGATTACCATCGGCAAATCACTGCGTAAGCACTTAGTGATAGTATAGTTCTATAATTATGAGGTCTAGGGTAGGAGTTTATTTCATATGTGCAAGAAGACTATGTTTACAATGAAGCTGGTAGAATTATAGAAAAATTTTCATTTTCGCTACCACAACCATTCCAACTCCTTCCCAGTCTCCTTCCAGCCGGTTATTATTGTACACAAGCCACTTTATTTTTGATATCAAGATATTCAAATGTTTAGATAGATAAATAAAAATGTCCTGAAATCCTGTCTTGAAAGTATGTTATGTGGTTAAAAACAATAGTGCTTGGCTTTTGTATATAATTTGTTTGAGAAAGAACTTTTTCAGTAAGAATACTTTTTCCCACCGTGCCCTCTAACCTTAAAATTTTTTAGGCAATGCTACCCCAACTAACAATTCTACTTCCCCAATTATAAATGTAAGATATATTTTTAGTTATCACTTACATCCATTTTTACAGATAGCTTCAGTCCGTACAAATCCTGAACAGACCCACTGCAAGCATCAACAATCGAAACAAAACGTAGGGAATCCCAGAAGTCAGTATGGCTTTCGAACAATCTGAAGATAAATCTTAGAAACTCGTCGATATTCTTTGGAGTTACAAAATATCACCAGCAATTTTGAGAAAGTAATGAAGATTTCTATAAACCCTGAAATGTCCTTAGGGACCTCAAGCTAATTTCACGCTTACGTGGTACATTTTAAATTAATTTTAGCGTGCGCTGTATATAATGTACGCATGATATGAATTCTTGAGATTCATGTATTATCCAGAGTCCAGCTGAGAGGAATGGGAAAGAAGGTACAGGTCTGGCGGGAAAATTCAGCCATTCCATGACAACCTCCAGATTTTACTATCAATCGAAGAGACATAAGCAGTGAACATGCACACGATCCAAAGAGAGCATGCAAACGAAATAACAGCGACTTGACACAATGTAAAGGCTGAGCGTGTCACAGTGGAAGTAAGTAGGGTTTGTAATTGTTATTCTTTTGTGCCTTCTACTTGAAATACCTTGCAATGCGAATGAATCTCAAGTTTCTACACTTTCGGACTTACACTGCAAACGTTAGAAATTTCAGCATGCTTTCGTGTTTTAAGACAAATCCTTAAGTACATTAGTAAACTCCAAATAGTTTTGCACGTTTAGTGCTAATGTTTGACGCCATTTTGATACATTGAAAATCAGATTAGTGAGACATAGTTGACTTTTCTATGCATACAAGCATTGTCAAAGAAACATACCTATAATCACATTCTTGGTAAAATCAATATTAATCGCTGTATTAGTTATACAGCTCGGGGAATAGCCGTATCGAGAGATTTTATACATTTCCATTTCGTTTAGGTGTCATTATCAAAAGTTATGGCAATGCTGTATCAATGTTGCATACCCCGAGAACCTGGAAATGGGTGATTAAAACCAAAAGTTTTTTGATTTCCTTGAAGGGGTTTGACTTCAATTATACTGTACACAAATTAGTTATTTATTCTATCAAACGTTTAAGAAACAATATCGCCTATGAGCTAGATCCCGATATGGACTCATTGATGCATAAAATATCTTTTAAGGCAGAATTTCGGCATTGGACTCCTTTTAGCACAGTCCCAGGACAGTTATAGAAAGTGCTATTCTCGTTTGCCATGCTTGCAAAATATGAACAAATTTGTTATTAACAATAAACATGAATCCTTTCTGCTACAAAGTGACGAAACCAGTAAACGTTAAAGAAGGTTTGAAGATATGGTCACTCAACAATTCTTCATCTTTGCCGTAAAGCTTCTCTGAACCTTTATATCTTAAGGCAACAGTAGCTTTCGTTAAGAAAACAAATCTGCTTTCTAGCTAATTTGTCAAATAATTAGTTGAAGAAATGGCTCCAAAGACTATTTCAAGGAACTTACGTTCCCGTTGAACCAAATACTTTTGTGAAATTGTAAGATCCAGAAGATCCGGAAGATTCCAAAGATCCAGAAAATTCCAAAGATCCGGAAGACTCCAAAGATCCAGAGGATTCCAAAGATCCGGAAGATCCAGAAGTTTAGGAGCGTCCAGAAGCTACGCGACTGATGTAAGTCAGGAAATCATTTACTAAAATCCGTTGGTTTTTTTCTTGTTAGACATTTGCAAATATTTCGAAATAACGAGGCCTTAATTTCTTATTACTTACTTATTCTTCCTCCTTATTTTATCTGTATCTGCTTGTAACCTATTGTATACAGGTCATGAACTGTAAAATTAAACTTTTACATTTTTTATATCCTTCCAGATAAAGTGCAAAGATCCAGAAGATTCCGAAGATCCAGAAGATTCCGAAGATACACGAGATTCCAAAGATCCAGAAGATTCCAAAGATCCCGAAGATTCCAAAGATCCAGAAGATTCCAAAGAGCCGGAAGATCCAGAAGATTTTAATATAATAATTACCTTTGCTTTTCAGGTTGTCCCCAGCGCGTATTTGTAATAGGCTTGGTAGTCTTGTAGCTCTGCGCGTATGTTTATGTAACTTGTCCTTCTATCCCTTCTACCCCTTCCGTTTAGTAGTAGGTTTTGTAGTAGTATTATAATCATAACTTTTGCTTTTAGGGTTGTCCCTTGCGCGTATTTGTAATAGCTATTTTAGTTTTATAGCTCTGCACGCATATTTATGTACTGTGTCCTTCTAACCCCTCCATCCCTTCTGTTAAGTTGTAGGTTTTGTAGTAGTATTATAATCATAATTTTTGCCCTTCAGGTTCTCCCTCGTGCGCATTTGTAATAGGTATTGTAACTTTGTAGCCCTGCGCGTATGTTTATGTAATTTGTCCTTCTAACCCCTTCCTCCCTTCTGTATAGGTTTACATTTTGTAGTAGTATAATAATCATAGCTTTTGCATATCAGGTTCACCCTTGCGCGTATTTATAATAGGTATTGTAGTTTTTTAGCTCTGTGCGTATGTTTATGTAGGTTGTCTTTCTAACCCCCCTCCGCCCTTCCGTTCGGTTGTAAGTTTTGTAGTAGTATTATAATCATAACTTTTGCTTTTCAGGTTGTCCCTTGCGCGTATTTGTAATAGGTATTTTGGTTTTATAGCTCTGCGCGCATATTTATGTACTGTGTCCTTCTAACCCCTCCCTCCCTTCTGTTTAGTTGTGGGTTGTGTAGTAGTATTCTCATCATAACTTTTGCTTTTCAGCTTGTCCCCAGCGCGTATTTGTAATAGGTATTGTAGTTTTGTAGCTCTGTGCGTATGTTTATGTAGGTTGTCTTTCTAACCCCCTCCGCCCTTCCGTTCGGTTGTAAGTTTTGTACTAGAGAACCTTATATAACAATATATGCAAAATAATTATAAGAAAATCACATCTTTAGATACATTTTGCACCAACAGTAAATGAAGAGTTATATTTTTGATGTTTGGATATTTTTGGGTGGATTATAAGTAAGAAACCATTTCGGTAGTTTCAAAACTCATACATTTTGGAAAATAATTTTCTCAAAATCTGAAATATCTTGCCTAAATACAACGTATACATGCAGAAATACCCTAGAGATACTAAAAGCCTTTAAAAATCAAAGTATAGTTCAAAAATTATGTTTTAAGGCCTTTTTACAAAATGTTTGAAATTTTTCAATATTGCCCAAAATTTCATAGCCATAGATGACGTCATTCACGCCAAATTAAAACATTTTTTAAGCGTCGAGACAGCTCAATTGTGTCACTTGGAATGAAGTGGATTTAGGGTGTGTTGAACGCAACGAGTTGTTGAGAAAAAACATTGACTTTGTTATTGGCATGCAACTGTAACAACAGCTAGGATTTTGGTAACAGGCAATATTTTGGCGGTTAAGAAATGGCTCATGTCAGCTCGATTGTGATCAACATACGATAACGCGCTGCATTGCCTTTGAACGAAGGCGGGTTGGTTTTGGCCCTCTTGTAAGTTAAGTTGTAAAATTCTATGAAATTATTGTGCAAGTACAGGTAATATAAGTGAAACAATTCCTAACATTACGAGAGCTTTGTATTAATCAAGTCAGAACAAGCCTTTTCAGCTAATTTCGAAGGTAGATGGTATGATGGTATATTCTAATGGTAATAAGAATTAATGATGATATATATTACGGATTTATGGTCTGGATATACACTTTTAAAATTCCTATAGGCTACTAAATCCCGCTCCGGTATATTTATACCACCAATGTGTATCAATGATATCTTATATGATCCTAGATATTTTTGGCAGTATGTAATTACGAGGCTGAACATCTCGATAACTACAAAAAAACCTCGCGAATTTTAAGGGAGAGTAAAGAGCTGCATTAGCAAGATCAATAATTTTTATTGATTAAATTGAAACGCGACTTTTAATTGATGCATTATAAATTCATAGCTCCTTGTTTAAAATTCCCGGCAGTACTGGGATAATGACAATGCCTTGGATTAAGGTTAGATTTTGAGTGAATGGGATTGTACTCATGATCATTTAGCGAGTCTTTAATCCGTACACAATGAAGTGAACAAGTTGGTGTTAAAACTAGACGGACTGTGACGATGAAACTGTACGGAAGGCCCGGTTGCTAATAGACGGTGATTGCCGCTTTATCTCGGATTGAGATATACCAAAGTACAGATACACCGTAAGTACTACTATAAGTTAAACCTCCGAAATAGCACGTAGATGATCATGTCGTCGTTTGCATGGGAAGTGAAGTTATGATCAAATTATACAAAGATCTATTAAGTCGAGATGGACAGCCCTCATGAGAAAGATAGGATTGTGCCAAAGTACAATGTTTTACAATTCATTTTACAATTAATTCATTACATTTGGTTTTAAGCAGCGTATCGATATTCTTGTTTGTCGCGGATGTAGTCTATATCTTTTTAATAATTCAAACCAGTTAGTTGTGGCAATTTCTTAGTCTGTTTTAGAGGACCAGACCAGCCGTAAACACTGTGTAGAAGTCATGTCTTAATGGACTTAGATTTTAACCGGGAGTTGACCCCAAGGTTTTTCCGAATAAACTACGTGGAAGAACGTGACAATTTTATATTTCGGGCTTGGTCTACCTATAGCGAGTGGTACCGATAAAGTGGGGATTGGTCTACCGATTTCTTATGACTTGCGGTGTTGATATTTTTGTAAGATATTGCATCTCTTTATTTACGATCTTGAAGATGAAGTAACTTTCCTTCCTACGTTCTGTTTAGGGTGCAGTCATGGCGGCTGTGGCAAGTCGCACTTTTACAGGTAAGAACAACCGTGCCATAGCAATTGTAGTGCTTCCCCTCTTAAAGCCAATGGTGCTGACGCTTTTGCTGTTTTGCGACTAACTCTGGATGGCGATTAAGTGCACGTTTGGTCGATCTTATTAACATGTGCCAACAGTTGGTAGCATTATAAATATGATTCCACGAACCGCTCATAAATTAATTCTTTAAATTTTAAAGAAACCTGGAAGTCATGTTGTAGTACGAGTTCGTGGATGCACAGAAAAGCAATGTGCTAAATGTGCTAATAGAAAGGCCCCCCGTTCTTACGTTAAATGTTGTAAGTCATGTTTGTGGGAGTATAGAATATATTACGTGTGGCTACCGATAAGAACGTAGGATGGGATAAAATATAAAGGAAAGCTTTGAACGTTTCGGTATAAGTTCGTAATAGACAAGGCACTATAAGTGTAAGGGAGAAAGAAATACTTTGAGACCCAGTGGAAATGTTCTGTTTAGACCGTATTTTTGTTGTAATTTAGAACTCCTTCAGTTTTAATGGGATGCTCGTTATGTTTATGTTTTCGCGATGTATAAACAGTAAGGCCATAGTTTACGTCCGATATTCCCAATGTGAAGTTAAGAAGGCCTAACCTTATAAAACGGGGATAATCTATGTGCTATTCATTAACTTCGGTGGTACCATGGTATGTTTATAAGCCTTTCCTTTTTTATTGTTAAGATTGTAAGTTACAAGTCAGGCACTGCTGCTTACACCCAGTGTTTGCTCTGGCTGTCTTTAGAATGGACAATGTTGCTTTGTAGCACTAAAGTGAATCTTATTAATTCATGTGATGTGTCTTGTGCGGTGCACTGTTGTAAGAGGGATGTTGGAATGGTCGGATAAAAACAAGAAAGGTCTGCCTTTGATCCTGAATAATACTAAAAACATTTTATCAACTCAAGCTGAAAGTATTCGGGTCTGATATGAAGGATACCAGTATCTTCATACATGGCACGAGCTGTCTCGCGTTACGTCCATTTAAACTACATTCGGAATTGAAATGGTTGAGTAAATGTTTCACAGAAATGACAGCAGTGGTTTAATTTCCAGCTCTGACGATGTTGACAGGCTATAGCTATTCACATGAAGGTTTTTTTGTAATTTATTATCTAACAAAGTTAAATCATTTGCAATCGTACGTGGTACCTCTGTGTTATAATTAGTTCAAATCGATGTAGATCGCAGTCATCTCACCGATGCCGGAACGCTTTTAAAAGGGGTGTGTTCTATCCGTCAATAATGTTTTTATAAACTGGAATACAAAACAAGAAACACAAGTAGATAATGCGCAAAATGCATGGAAACAAATATACTACACTACACATTAGAGTATCAGGCCAATATCAACCAACAAGTCTACAAAAACCTACAATAAAGGTTCAGGGATTAATTCATTGACTGGCCATTGCATACGCTATTGAAAAGATCTAGTTATGTAGGGAATGGCAGATGTAGAACTGTATCATTTTCTCCGAGTTGTTGGATTATGAAATGCATGGTTAAAGATATTTGTTCCCTTTTAAACTTTGACTTCTTAGTTACTATTTCTGATGTTTACAGAACCTATTTTATGTGGTGATTGTCACTCCTTCAGGTCTACATCCCCCTGCTTTGAACCTTCACTGAACAACTTTTGTTTATTTGTGGTGTGGCGTAATAGTAAAAATACCGAAAATGAAAGTCCATATTTTCACACTGTAGAACCTTATGGCTTAATTAAGTTTCTTGAATTTAGATCCGTTTTGTGTAGGTAGTTAAGTAAAGATTGGTTTTTCAGATTATTATTACCATGCTGATGGTGCCATGGGTAGCCATGTGCCTAAACGGTGTTAACAAGGGCCCTACTACAAAATGGCAACAAACAATTAGTAACGTTTAGGAAAGCAGAATATTTAACAGAGGTTTTATCTTCGTCACTGTCATCTGTTCTTACTAGATGCTTGGACCATCACGTTTCCCTCTCGCCATTCAATGTCCGTGAGCGCACCCGGCAGTTAAGCAGATGGCGCTCCCGCATTATCTAAAAAGTGATCGACGTGAGTTCTCTTTAGCCTGCCAATACCTGATTTTCCATGCACCACCATATACTATCGAAGGCCTCCAACAAGCCCATCCGCAAGTCTCAATGACCAGCATATCACCTTTTAATCCCTAATCAATTCAGGGACTGGACTAAATGTTCCCTACAGCCATAAAAAGGACAAAGCCAAAAAAAAAGTTTATGTAAAATTTCTCGAAAGTACATTAAGTTACGAAAAATATTAAGTAGAGAGACATTGTATATGCAAATCTTTATTCGGAGAGATGAGGTAAAAAGACGTGTTATCGTTTTCTCCAGATTTGGGAGAGTCATGCGATTAGCGTCGAAGATAAGGTTTGGATGGCATTCTTTTAGTTGACGACTTTTACCATCTTCTGACTCTTGATTTTTTGACGGGCAAAGAATAATAGTTGTTAATCAAAAGAGTTACAACAATATTCTCTGGTGCAAAGCCATTTAATAAAGTTAGTGGTCGTTTCACATCTTTAATTAATCTGTCTTTGCATCTGGAGAATGGTGCTTTTTGGCACGTGTGCTGGGCTTAGGGTATTTGGAAATCTTTAACTTAACGCTTACCCAGCTGTTTTGACCAGTGCAGGGCTTTGGTTTGAGTGTACTTGTAAAGCCTCGTGCTCTCTTTACATACTGTGACTGTTAACATGCAAAGATCTTTTCTAAAATTTGCTCATTTCATCTACTTGTCTTTACAGGAACTGGAGCTGGGCAAAATGGAACTGTTGTAACGGTAGGTGATTAGATTGCTTAAAGAGCTTGTAAAAATAGCTCCTAGTCGATTCCAGGAAGAGTTGAATTGCCAGAGTATCATTACTATATGTGCCGTTAGCTCTCTCTGTCTCGTACCAGTCAGTACTACCAAGGCAATGCACTTAAGTGTGTGTTTGTTCCAATTGACATCGATTTGCACAATACAGATATTGCTACATTGAATTACGAAGTTACTTTAAGGAGGGAAACATATTGGAAGTTTAAGTAATTAGCTATGTGGAGTTTATTTTGTCAGATAAATAGACAAGGGGACTATTTATTGCGATTTGTTGTCTCCGTACTTTAATGCGGTATCAATACACGGATGTCCACTGAAAGATTCGAAAGGAACTAGACCTTACCTTCTCTATGGTGCTTAAAACGGCTTTCAAGCTCTCTTGGAGGCTTTAACCTGCGAAGAATATGATCTATGGTGACACGTATCTCGTCACACAAACCGTTGGCGAGAAAAAAACCCACATGCTCTCTACAGGATAGTCTTGGATAGGGAAAGTTGAGGCACTAGTGATGTCTTGCTCTGGAATCCTAGACATAGTCAAGCAATCGTAGAATGACCAAGTAGAATCGTCATCAATCAACTTTGATAATATTTGAATTGTGCGTCATGTGGTCTCCCAATAGTGAGCGGTAGAGGCGATGGGAAGCAGCACGCACAGGTAAGTAAGTATGTTAATTAACAACATCCTAAAAGATAAGGAAACTGAAGACTTGCATATGGCATTAAGGTTCCATAATTGCCAATAAAACCAAAAGCAGAATGAGAGAATTTCAAAACAGAAAGATTCTGTTGAAATAACCTTGCTGCATGCAAATCTATGTTTCTTGGGAGTTCCAAAAGTATAATCATTCAAGGACTTTGAACCACCTTGTTACGTATTACGAAACAGCGGGCAGTTGGACAGGCTTCTAAAAGACATTATGGGGACAATACAAATAAGGAACCTCTCCAGGATGAAGTCGCAATGAATAAGCATTTCAAAGGCTGAAAGA
This sequence comes from Alatinidae sp. Z8VKAUB7J3, assembly GCA_010016025.2. Classification (NCBI taxonomy): domain Eukaryota; kingdom Metazoa; phylum Cnidaria; class Cubozoa; order Carybdeida; family Alatinidae; species Alatinidae sp. Z8VKAUB7J3. Next base: position 10,207,864 of record JAAAKM020006971.1, on the reverse strand, counting down.
GACTACAAAGGGGACGATTACTTCTGAGTCTTCTGAGCCAGCAAAAATTATTTGAATCTGGCTGAAAGCATCAAGATAAATCTTAGAGATTCAGTTTCTAAGAGAGCAATATTCCATGAGGAGCTAAATGTTAAATCAATATTCGAAATAGTAATGGTTACAACACTGTGTCAACAGACTAAGGCCAACAAGACACAAAAGTGCGTTAACCTTGAGAGATTTAGAAAATGATGTTGTTCGTCGGAAATGATAGAGTAGGAGGAGGCATCCTATATATATATTGAAATTTTGTTGACTATTGCTAGAGCTCGCTATGGGAGGGCTGAAATATAGAACGGTATTTTTATGTTTATTCGCAATCAGCTTATAGCAACCACAGTGGCGCGTCTAATTATTTGAGAAGCGAGAAACTCGCTGTTAAAGCCAAAGCTTCGAACTAGAAGAATCAATAGGAATATCTATGATCTCATGCCGTTGAGTCGTTCATCTTCAAGAATCGTACGCCGTCCATTCAATGAAATGCTTTGTAATAGTACTGCTTGTTTTCTGTACTGATCATAAAGATATAATAAATCAATCTAAGTATTTTCGGTTTCTGTATTACAATTCACCACCGTCAGACAAAGTCAGGAAAGGCCTTCATTAGGAAGATGACCAATGGAATTAGATAGATGGTCAAGGCGATGATGAGAGTCGTTGAGGTCACCCAGTGCAGAAAATTGAAAGTTCTGCTGCCACAGTTTTCTTTAGTTTGCTTTTCATCATAGCTACTGTTACGTTCAGGAGTATTTATTGTAGTTAGGTGTCTTGTGACACCGATAGTTAAACCAATCGAGTGCAACTTTGTAGACCGTCCTTTGATTTACGGCTTGTAATGCACTGGGTAACTAGTGTGCACACTAGTGAGGTCCTGCTCTCTCGAAGTCTATGATTTCTGTTCCTTCCTTAACCCTCACTATTCTCCTGCAAACGATGAAAGTCAAAGCAGTATCCAGGGGGGTTCTAACTTAAATCCGTTTCCGTGCTCTTCTACATAGGGCGATCGTAATTCCGTTGATGGGAAGAGGAGATAATAAACTCAAAAAAAATATGTATAATTATTAGAGTTATAATTGCAAGTAATAATTAGCATTTCCCTACCTATCATGTTACTGTATGATTTCAGATGAGCCACCGACAGCATTCAGCCTTTCATGATAAAGGTTCTCTTGTGTTGAAACTATCTGACTTCATTTGTACTTTCTGCGAACCTATCATGTCACCATTCAGCAGCACATTGTTCACATGTTGAGAGTTACTAGAAAGGTTTGACTGTACGTCATTTGTATACCTCAATCTTTTCACGTTTAGTCTCTATTGTAACGTAATCATAAGTCGAGGAGTAGAGGGATGTGGATACTTCACGTATGGAATATTACTGTAGAAAACGGAGATAAGATGACGGGGACTGTATTTGCTTTCTGTTTTTAAATAGAATAGGATACAGGCAACTCTGTCCTTGCGGCCAGCTTCCTTTTAAGGGCAGCTTTGAAATGCGGGCGCAAAATCAAAGTCCCAGCAAAAACTTGTAGTAAACTCTGCATTTAAACTCTGCATTTAACGGCCAACTTTGAATTACGAACTACGGGCAGTGATCGGTAGTCCGTGGCCCATGAAAACACTGTATGATACGGGCAAACAATGACATTCTCACAGGACTAGAAGTGTCATCAACATGACGCAACGACCGATTGACCCGTGTATCGCCCCTCGTTAGAGTGACTGCAATGAGTTGCTTAAAACCTATCAATTCTGCTTAACACCTGATGTTGATTTGCTTCACACTTGATTTTTATTTGCCAGCTTAAGCTATTTGCTTTAGAAAAGAACGATGGACACGTTATGAAGCACTGTACCTAGAGAGTCAACCATTAACCAGCCAGTTTGTCGACACTCAGATGCACGCATGGCAGACAAACATCGATGATTTTTTTCTTAAAAATTGAATTAACTTTTTGTTATCCAGCATATTTACATTGGTTTGTTATGTTTTAATATTATGATACGTAAATTTCCTAGTTAATTATAATATATTTTAGGTTGAATTTTTATGTTTTGCTTTGTATTTAGAATCTAATCACAACGATTCCTTGCTGACTTTAGTCCACTATGACCAAAATTACATATAATACACAAATGCATTTGCTAAAAAGAGTCGAGATGAGAATTCAAAATCTTCATATTAAGGCCAGCTTGTTAGCAAGGGCATTTCAATTCAGTCTGACGGCTGGACGCAATTCACAGAGTTTCGTGTAATAACAAAACCTGTGCATTGTAGAGATATTTAGTAAAAGAAAGAGGGGCCTGAGCAGTAATAATTCCGTTGTAACAATGATATTACCTTCTGGAGCTATGCTGATAAATAAATAGATTTGGGGCAGGACAATATAAAAGGAAAGGTGCAAAACCTGATGCCTCAGGCGGAAAAGGCGCCGCTATATTTCTCCTCAGTACTTACAGCATAAAAAGTATCACAGGGTAAAGGGGTACCCGTATCCCCGGCGCCCGAAATCAATCGACAATAAAATATCGATGTAGTCGTTTCAGGCCATTTTACGAGGTTCAAGACAAATGTAAACAATACAATTTTCTTGGAGTATCTCATAAGACCTCCCTCTCTGGTGATCAGTGAGTTAGGACTCAAACAATGAAATTTTATATTTTATATTTCATTTCATATCGCGATCATTAATTAAATATTTTCAAATTAAAAAGCTCAAATCAATAACACAATTTTGAAATTGAAGTGATTCAAATCATATGCAAGCAGTATTGCTACTTCCCAAATTTAGGAAGCCCTTGCTCCCATAAATGTTGCAGGTGTCACTTTGACGCTTCTTGCCTCTTGTCAAACTGTCATCATTGAAATATCTGTATGGGGTTCGTCTTAAATTTCGTGCAACTAGAGTTTTTTTAAGCATGTTGCTTTCTAATCTGACTGCTTGCGAAGTGTGATACTCATGTTGCAAAGAACCACAGTAGGAAATCCAACAAATCATCTTACGTTTGTCTCGCAGAGAGTTAGAACACATCTCCGCAAATGAATTTTTCTTTTGTAAAAATTGCACTGATATGCAACTGTCTTTGGTCGGTTTTTGTTACTTATAAGCTCTGTGTCTCCTAGTATACCTTTATGAAGGAACACGTAGCCCTTGCGTGAGTATTGCTCCCGTCTTGTGAGGTAGGGTGGCCAGTTCCATTTCTCGCCGCCTTTTATCCATCCCCAGCTAGTGCCAGTTACCCGTTTTCCTGTAGGGTTTGCAGTATGAGTTTTCAGGTTGAGAGCAGAACATAGGCTCGAACCATAACCCGTCAGCTTCGTAGACCAGCTCTTTACCGACTCAATTAATTTGCCTTCCGCACCTCCTAGTATATAGACTGGGCCGTTGAAATATGATCTTGATCTCATAGACAGGATTCAGAACCCCATCTCACTTTCTGTAGGCTGAGATACACCCTCACCCCAAACCATGTTGAAAGCGCGGAAACTTTGCTTTCAAGGAAAGAAAATATGTTGCCACTGGGTTTTGAAGTCGCAACCCATCAACTTGCTGTGCGGGTTCTACCAACTGGGCTACGATGAAGTCCGATCTTAACTTACTCCCTTTTCCTAGTCACCTCATTAGAGGCTGATCATTCACCGGTAGACATCGACATTGATACGGAGCAGCCGATACTGGATTTTTGGCTGATGCCAGGTATTGATGCCGACACCCGATACAGATACCGGTAGCTGGGCCGATACCAACAGGAAGTTTCAAGTCTTGCTTTCGAAATTTTAGAGAGTGTTTTTAATATCAAGTGACATAACGCAGTCTCAATGATTTGCAATATTTAAGACCAAAGCCGTGGCTTGTTCGGTGAAGAGATGCTCGGGAAAGTGAAGGGCGTTTTTATTGCTGTACAATATCTAACTGTTTCATCATCATCATCATCATCATCATCATCATCATCATCATCATCATCATCATCATCATCGTCGTCGTCGTCGTCATTATTAAATGGTTAGAATCTGAGAATTGGTTAAATTTTCAAAGTAACAGAAAATTCTACTCTTTGCATCATAATGTCAAAAGGTGCAGAAAATTTAAAATTGTACACATTTAAAAAGCTTTTCGTGAGACATGCAGCAAAGTTTTAATTACTAATAACACTTCTACACGCTATTATAAGAATACTTGTCTTAGAAGGGCAAAACATTTATTAAGTTGCGATATTAGCTAATTAAAGGAGTGATGCTCTGAAGAGATTAAAGCAATTTCTAAACTGCAAAAACAGTTTATGCAAGGAGAGATGTCTATAGGAGCTGTTATAAAAGGCACAAAACATTATTAAAGAAAATTTTCTGTAAGACATAGGAGAATCTAGTTACTAACTAACCAAACCTTTTGTGAAGACAGTTGAAATTGTTTTCAAATCATCGAAGCTTCCATATCTAAACATTACTGAACTCTACGCATATTTATAAATGGCATCGATTATGCATTTGGCTTAAGTTGAGCTGTCTGTATACATGAAGGTAAAGATGTAATGAATTCCGTCCGTATGATTGGCGAATGACACATGATACACGATATTTCATTCCGTCAGCTTATCCCCAAAATATATAACCGATATCTCCATCCTTGCATTAGCAGATCAGTTTAATGTGGCTGTATGAAGATGTAAGATAAATGGAATGCGCAGAATCTATCATGGTGGTTAAGTAAAACTGTACTTCCTTAGTGGTGCAAGCTACTGACTGAACTACGTCGTTGATATGCTTTTCAATGGATATTTTTAGTTGTTAATCACATCTTAGGAAAATGTTACAACCAGGGCATTTCTAAGCAAAAGTAACGCAAAGTAACATCTCAGGAAGGATATTTATGAGAAAAGTGAGAATACGTCAAAGTATTGTTTGAAAAATTTCTCCTTCCCTGCAAAAGCTTGGGGAGAAATCTCTCCGTGTATGAGCCCTAAGCTACCACTTGGTAGCTTGTATTTTTCAAAAAGAGCAAATTGGCAGATGCCCTTAAAATACTATGTATCTGATCAAAAACTTAATTATTAAATACTATGTTTAGAATTACAAACAATTTTAACATCCCTGTACAGCAAATTCAAATACATTTATGCAACCAATTTAATTCATATGTAAACGTAAGTGAAACATATGGAAAATAGAGGATATTACGGCAATTTATAAGTTGCATGAAAGCAATAAAAATGTTAGAGCTTCATCAATGCAGAAATTGTTTCAAAAATTGAAGCAGTGATGCTAGCAAATATAATCATCCATTTGTATCTATTTCTCACTTTTTAAAAACTTTTTCAAAAATTGGAAAATATGTTGTTAATAGCAATTTGCATGTCTGCTTTTGCCTCCAAGTTATTCGATATCTAGTCTTTATTAACAACAGAGTATTAAATCCGGACGTTAACATGAACCCCTTGGAATGATATTTTGCACCCCCAAGAGGGGAGCAAGCACCGCCTGTTTGGAAAAACCGTGTTCTAAGCGTAACATTTATTTTTTATGATTGACCAGTAGTTTATGTTTGTACTTTCTCGAAAGTTTTGGCTACCCTAATACCCTAAACGAATCCTCTTGGTAGTTGTCAGCACATGATGGGTTTTCAATCAAATGCTGTCCTATTGCCGAGTCTGTTTTCGGATCTGTTGACTTGAATTTGTTTACACGATTAGGTAAAATTTTGGAACCTTTCCTGCGTTTACTAATGAAGGCCGGAAAATGTTGTGCTATTCTATCCGGTAATCTCTGCGATGTATGTCCTATGTATTCGCTCGCACAGTGACACGTGAATTTATAAACTAATGAACTTTTATATGTAAAAGGTAGTACGTCGTTTGGGGTAACAGGCAGCAACTTTTGGGTGGAATAAATAGCACGCGGATGTACCGTGGGGAAACACTTGGTCACGTCTGGGTTTTTTTTCCTTTATCAACTTCCCAATCCACGGTAGCTGAAAATATACTGGGCGCTTCATAGGGCCATATTTTGAATCAAAAGAATTGGTAATTTGGTTAGAAATTTAAATGTTGATTACATTTTCTGGGTAGCCGTTTTCTAGAAAAAAGTTTTTAATGTTGGCTAATTCCTCATCGAGTTTTCTTTTTGAGCAAAGGATAAGAGTGCGGTGAACTAAAGTAGCGACGAGATTGGTTTTGCGAGTTTTAGGGCAAAACGAGTTCCAGCGTATATAATAAGGGTTTTCTGTAAACACTAGTGAGTAAAAATTGGACTTGCCTTTTTGAACACGAACGTCTAGAAAAGTAAAGAGTTGTTATGTTCTTTCATATGTAAACCTTAGAGCAGGATGCAAGTCGTTACGTTTTGTGAGAAATTGCTCACATTGCTGCTCGCTTTGGAAAATAAAAAGGGTATCATCAACGTGAAAGTGGGCGACTTGTTTTATCAAAGGGTTTGTGTTCTTGGAAACCTATGAAAATATTTGCTAAAGTGGGTCCGAGGGGAGAGCCCATAACAACACGAGTGGCAGAAAAGGTGTCGATCTTGTTTTCTACGACTTGTTTTGGTTCTCTCGTTTTCTATAAATTCATCAAAAAAGCTTTCTTGCTTCACCCCATACGATTGCTGTAATCAGTGTATCTCGAAAACATTTAGTAGAATGAATTTGTCTTCATTTTTCTTCACTCTTTCCGGCTACCGTAGTATAACACTTCCAGCAAGGTCAATAAGGTGCCAGTAACTCTTTGGTAAGAACTACTTTACTTGCATTAGATGCCCCATAAATTCTATTGTTTGCATGTTCATGCCTAATAAATTTTTTAATAATAACCATAACAATAATAATAACTTTTGTTCTTTACCTTTTGTGCTAAGATTCTTATACAAATTTTGTTTCGTAAATTTGTTTTTTAACTTTTGCATTGTAATTTTTATTTAAATTTTGTTTGTAACTTTGTTGTTTAACTTTAGTACTATATTTTTATTTTATACTTTATTTTAAACTTTTGTTTTATAAATTTCTTACATGACTTTCGTTCCATAACTTCGTCTTTAACATTTCTTTTATAATTTGTTTATTGAACATATGTTGCTTTCTTTTTTCTATTATAACATGTTCTGTAACTTTTGTTACGAATACCTTCGATGTACATTGTACGCCAAATCTAAGCCATGTACCTGGGGTAATACTATTTATGTGCAACCCCACTGTATTGATAGTACCACCCACATGACTGGGGCGTAACAACTAGTATTACCTTAGCAGCTCCACAAAGTATATATTTTCATAAGCGTGGACATGTTGTACTGCTCCATACTTATTTGAAACTATAAAACGAGTGAATCTGGAATTGATGCAGTCTAAATGAAGAGCTCATTTGCAAAAACCGATAAATCAATATTTTGTATTTTGAGTTATTTGACATTTCTATTTTAGGCCTTTTTCTAAATAGACTTAAAGTGTGATGTGGCGCTTTACCTTCCTAAGTGTGTCTGTTACAAAATACCTGTTTATTTTGAAATCTATCCCTTGCCAAATTTTTATTTTTAAACTTTTTCCCAAAATTTTTGTCAAAAACAGACAAATCCACGGGCCATTATTTTTGCAAAAACAGACAAATCCCTGTCAAATACTGGAGGTATTTATACTACATAAAGAAACAATGCTAATGCATTGTTAACTCATTGAAATGGCATTAAACTGTAATTCTGAGGCCAATAGCTGTAGCAAAGATGATTCAGCGTTTTAAGTTTATAGTCTACGTTGCCGTAATTTAAGGCATTCTCACCTACTTCTTGACAATTGCACATTAAATACCTGAGTTTCACATTCACAAATGTTTTACCAATCCCAGGTAAATGATAGCTTTGATTTCTGTGCTTGCTGTGCTTGCAGGTAATTTAATCATGTTGTTTGACTTAGATTTTAAAGGATTAGAAGTACCAGTGTCAATTATTGAAAATTTAATAAAATCTAAGAGTCTGAGAACGTAGACGCCATACACATTCTAGAATTGTTGTGAACGCAAGGGATAGCGGGAATCTTGCCTCCAGCACTATGTCGAGAATTCTTCGTTTCTTCTCGTTTAAAGCTGCTAGGCTGCCTTGTTTTCTTGCGACCGACTGGTGACTGTATCACCGGTTCACTAATTTCATCAAAAGTATCCATAATTATCTGATTTTGAAAACGACAGTCAAAACTAACGTGGCAACTGAGCAAACAGATAAGAGAAGATTGTTAATGTCACGTGACTTCAAAATCGAACACTGATTGGATAAATGGACTTAACGGTTTTTGCAAAAGTAATGCTGTAGCGTTTATCGGCATTTATCGGCAAAAAACAACAATTTAAAGTGGATTTATATTGGTAGTTATCGGGCTTTGTCAAAAAATGGTTTCAGGATCCTAAAGCGGGCACATAAACGAACAACATGACAGTGGTAGATCAATTTTGATCGGGATTGCGCCTATCGGTTTTTGCAAATGAACTCTTCAAATGTTCCGTATCCTAGAAATTTGAATATTTCCCCGGACAAATGTTAACGTCTTCTTCGGAGAGATTTTATCATCATTATTACTGCTGTAATGATAATAGTTATAATATTCTGATGCTGTCTTCACATTACCAAATTATAGTAACCATTCATTACAAAAAGCTATGTCTATGTAGCTCCTAAGTTTGTCCACAAATCTCTGAAAGACTTCTGTCTTTACAATACATATAATTTTAACTCGTCATAAAAAATTTTTGTTCCAGATTGTGGTGTTTTCATAATTATTTCACTTACCACATATTTGTTTTTGGTGTCCTTACCAAACAGGGTGATTCTTTCCAATCTGCTTTGCTACTTTTTCATTCTCTACCAATTTATCAACTCCTCCTCCTAAACATACAGTCGCATATGGGACAATTTCAACTTCTTAATCAGCTCAAGTTAGTCTTGTCTAAAAAGAAAGTTGCCAGTATTTTTATTACCTATTCTAAATCGCTGCCTTTACTATTTGTTTCTTTGAGAACACAATTCTGTAAAACCATTAAGAATTGCTCTTGTCTTCAAACGTCAGGTCTGGTCTTTTAGATAGACTGCATTTCATTGCCAATTATTTGTAAGCTCTCCCTGCTTTACCCTTGATGTCTCCAACCACTTTCGTTTCCTTAGCTTTTCCACTTTTAGTCCCCCCTGCTGGGTACATCAGAATAAGTAAAGAAATACCCCAATGAGCCTTATGACCTTAGTTCCTCATTTCGTTTTTGAGCACAATTTTTGTTAATACCTCTATAAAGGGACCATTATGGAAACAAGATCTTCTGAACTTTTTTAATACTATCCCTATCAACTTTATCAGTAGGGGTTTATTGAGCACAATTTCTTTTTTTTTCATTACTGATATATTGTATTTTATTCTTTAAAGTGACTTAGATATATTCGTTTATTTTTGTAAAGTCATTAATATCTTAAAAATTGCAATTTTGACTTGCTATTTTATATTGTTATTTTTTGTAACTATTTTTCTTCTATATGGCGAAATAAATAAATACGTACATACACGAACTTACGCGTCCGACAATATATTGTTACAAGGTCGCCTAAATCGTGTTCCCTTGACTACAAAAACCTTTTAATACCATTAATGCCTTGTTATGGCAACGTCCGTCCTCTTTTCCAGCTAAAATTTTGCATCCTGGCAACAAAATAGCTTTAGTGTTTCTCTAAACTCTCCAACATCCTGCACATATCCTCGTCTGCTGATATTGCTCTAGCAACGTCCTGCAATTTTGTCAAGACCAGCTGTTCTTACGCAATTGCAAAAGCTAAAGTTAACCTAACTAATTAGAGTTAATACTAATGGTACTACTATTTCTACTACTGCTACTGCTTCTACTACTACTGCTGCTGCTACTACTACTACTACTACTACTACTACTACTACACCTACTACTACTGCTACTACTACTACTACTACACCTACACCTACTACTACACCTACTACTACTACTACACCTACTACTACTACTACTACTACTACTGCTGCTACTACTATTACTTTTACTACTTCTACTACTTCTACTACTACTACTACTACTACTACTACTACTACTACTAATACTTCTACTACTACTACTATTCCGTCTATCCTCTCCTCGGCTAGTATTTTTGCGTCTCTCTACGTCTTCCCTCACTCCTCCAAATCTTTCTCTACTATACGCTTTCATGTCATTTTTTGCCTCCATTTTTCTCTCCTCTGTCCTCTATGGACCCATTTCGTTGCCACTTCTGTTAATCTTTCTTAAACTACTCCACATATATGAACCATTCATGCCAACCTTCCCATTTAAGGACACCATCGATCGTTGTCGATTCCAGCTCTTCTACTTAACTCTTCATTTGGAATGCGGTCTGTGTATCGTATTATCATTACATGATATTTCGCATGCGCTTAAGGTGGAGTGCTTCTATTTTCGTGCAGTCCTTTTTCTTTAGATTCCCTTTTTCAGATGCATATAGTAATAGAAACAAAAACGGTTGCCTTTTAAATTTATAATGTAATAACTTCAGAATAGAAAAAATGACCATAGACGTTCCTGTAAATAAATATTATCCTCGTTACTCAACTCATCAAATTAATTGTTCTCTATTATGCCTGCAATTTCAGTGTTTGGTTGCAATGGATACATCTATAATGAAGACAATCAATTGTGTTAAAGAGTATTTAGAAGTAATAAAATAACAATACGACATGTGTTTTACCTTTAACTAGAAATCCTACTCTTCATATTTCCAAGTAATTACACTCTGAAATGTATGAGAAACCAGTAAAGGGAGTCTTTAATTTTATCTACTAAGGATACTGCTTATCGGTTGCATGTGGTCTGTGAGATACCAAGTGAACAGTCTATCTCTAACGTATTGCTTATTGTACATTTTATGACTACGGATAGGCGAATTCCTTCGAGAATCACTACGCTGTTGCACTCACGCCAATTATTCAAACAACACGGTGGTACATATAGCGACATTCATTTTATTTGTACACATGTACACACCTGCGCAGTGTTTCAAACCAATATCACCACTAAAGGCTGATGCAGATCCAAAAACCTTAAATCCACCACAAGACTCATCCACTGGGACCCTAGTTGGAGGCTACTGCTACTGCTCTAGCCATAATCAGCGTAGACTTTCAAAGGTCGCATTGTCTGGTACATTTTTGGCCAACATATCTTTCTGTGCTATTCTTAGCAGAAGCTTTCTACGGGCAGTATAGGCCTTGAACTAAACAACACTTTAGAGACAAGACTTCAACTCTTTACCGTTCTTGCCAAAAAGGAAGACGATAAATCTCACTAGATTAACAAATACCTATTGCTTCAAAATGAAATTTTACCGCCTATTCATTTCCTGTGATCTCGTACTTAGTATGTCGCTGGCTCCTCCTTTCTGGATTTGCACTTTCAATGGCTAATCACCATTTGATAACTTGTTGGCGTTAATTAGGTTGATTTTCCCTGTATATTCTTGCGCTAGACACGAAAGTCTTATCTTAGATTGTAAAGGGTTTAAAGTAAGCTGAAGGGATTTGCATTCCTTGATTTACACGTCAACTCATACCTACAGCTTGTAGAAGCATAAAACATACACTGAAAGATTTGAATGATTTTCAAAATGACTACTTGGGTTAATAACTCATTGTACTAACTTTTGCAGTAGTCAACAGTAGCTTTTCCGACGGTTGTATTTTCTATTGACATCACTCACTTCTTTGCAACTTACTGAAAGATTTGAATGATTTTCAAACTACTAAGGTTAATGACTCATTGTACTAAAAATCACAGCAATCAGCTTTTCCGCCCGTTGTATTTTCTATTGGTATCACTTACTTCTTTGCAATGCAGTTGTAAAGTGTAGGTTTTGGGTAGTTCAGTGAAATATTGCCGTTGTTATAAAAGTGCCCTAAGGTATTATTTTTTTGTCAAAATAGAACGTAAACGTCTTAAGATAATAATTCGGACAATGTAAAGCCGTTCAAAATGATGACAAATTTCGTAGACCGAATACGAAGATATGAATGTGTGCTTTCTTCTGTGAGTATAGAGCTGTTCATGGATTTTGGACCTGCCATAAACTTTGGAAGTTGTACGTTGAATAATATATCCTTGGCTTGAGGATAAGCTTAGGCACTACTGCCTTTAAACATTTTGGATCCCGATATTCATTTCTGTTTCAGCTTTAACTATTAGATGAGTTAATAGAAACACAACTTTTAGAGAATCACTACCTAACTACAGCCATACCTGTGACTAGATAGAACCTGATATGCATAAAAATACTTAGGATTTTAGATTACTTATTGGCTATTCACATTTTAAAATGTATAAGTAAGAATCATCGTATATTACTTTTGTGTTACGAGACACAAATCAATTGCATCAACATGTTATTCATAGTTTAGACAACAGAGCAGTTTGCGGGAAATTATTCCAACAAGAAATACAGAGCTAATTTATATGCTCGAAACGAATTTACACTAAGGAAATAATATTGTTAGTTTTGTAAAGAACACTAGAGAAATAGAAAATATGTCACCGACGGCGATCGAACCCGTGATGCACGCTTTCGCGGCGTGGGCTCTACCAACTGAGCTAGGTGACCTCCGATGTTAACATGCTTTTATTTCTCTAGTCGCCACATATATTAATAAATAATAAATAATATTGCGCGATTTAACCTACTTAGGGTAAGAAACTTCCTGATATAATGTTTAACTGCCATTTGGAAGCAAACTGGCATTTTCCGTGATGACGTGGATAACATAAGAAATTGCCACCTGACAAGGATATTAGGAATTGAAGGGAGCTTGTTGGTATGTATGTGTTTGTTAAGGATTCTCATCTTCGTCATTCTGCTATTCAAGTTATTTGCACCACTTAACAACACTGCTATAGAGTATTTTTGCATTGTTCCACTGGATATTGTGATTGTGATAGCGCCTACATTTCACTACGCGGATTTTTTGCTTAAACCCATCTTGGTTTATTTTCGTTTTGTAGTTTCCAGCTTTGCCCTCCCTCCTCCCATACTGTTCAACATATGCTTTCGTCGCTTTAGGCCTGTAAGTAGATTTAAAATATAAATAAAACTGCTGCAGCTTCATGTGTAGAACAGTATATCCTTTTACATTCATTTTGCATACCATTTACCTACGTTATTTGTTTCGTTATATAAAGTCTTGCATAGCTTTCCCCCGCCACCTTCTTGTAAACGTCCCACCACCGTTGTCTGGAAGTAAAGTTGCTGTTGTAATCGGCAACGTCCCCGGCATATTACGTTTTGAGTACATGTACGCAAGTCATAACACATTTCACACGACATGTGATGCGTGACACAAGTACTATGCCACATCAGGCATTGGTACGTGACATAGCTTCAAGGTAAATCAATTAGATACTTCCATTTAACAACATTAAAAGATGACGAAAGGTTAGGTTGCCGTATAATACCCCCATTCCTGACAGTCAGTCTGTTAGAAGCTGTTAACGCATTCCCTTGATTTTCAAGGTCTTATCGCACTTAATTAAATTCCTTTGGCTTCCTTTTGTTGTTTCCTCTTTCTTTTAGTTTTTCTCTTCGTTTCTCTATCTTTCTCATTTTTTCTCTTTGATTCTTTTTATCTCCCCTCCTCCCTCTTTTATTCTATTTCCTTATCTTTCCTTCTCTCCTTTCATTCTTTCATTCTTTCATTCTTTCATTCTTTCATTCTTTCATCCTTTCATTCTTTCATTCTTTCATTCTTTCATTCTTTCATTCTTTCATTCTTTCATTCTTTCATTCTTTTGTAGCAAGATGCGGCAGCCTACAAAGAAAAGAAAGGCAAATTAGAGGCAGGTAAGTCTATATACAACTACACTGCTACTATAAAAGTGTGCTCTACTAAATCTAAGGGTTCCAATGCCAATGTACAAAGACCTCATACATCCATTACATGCGTCTGAACTATATCAAATACCATCGCCAAAGAGGTACACAATGATAATTTTTATGCCAGGTAGCAGCGAACACTATTGGTCACACGTTCCTGGAAAAGATTTAACCTGGTTAACAAGTATACTGACATACGTCATCAAAATCGTTCAAGGAATCTTTTCGAGGTGGAAAGCTGTCCACTATTAAGAAATTGTTTAGCTTCTTGTAATGACAGAAATTCAGGTTTTCCAAAACGTGAGACGATATGAAACGCAAATGCATTTGAGAATGCATTCTAAAACTTAAACCAACATTAACCACATATTGGAAGTATATGATACACCATTCATCAGTACAAATCACTGACTCTCGGCGGCACTGACCAAGTGTAGAAAGACGAAATCTTTTGCGCAAAAGTCTATAGTATGTCGGCGAAGACCACTACCGATCCATATTACAGTAAGCGACAAAAAATTCGCCAAGAGGCATACAAAATTCGCTCCGTTACAGCACATATGTAGTTAGCTTAACTGCAGATAGATTGTAGTAACATAGGCTTTAATGCAATTAATGAACAGGAAGCTACAATGACTAAAAATACCCGCATAGCAATTGCTTGAAAGGCTTACCTTGACGGCGGTTGGTGCCGAAGACAGAGTCACTAAAGTTCCAGCAGCTTCGTATCGCACTGCATTGGATGACGAATTTAGGAGGTTGTAGATACACTTAATGAATCTAGCACGTTCCGACGGGTTAGCGATACATACCTAAAATAAATACGAATTAAAAGTTATACTGCAACTACCAACTACTGACACAATAGCATCAAGATTGTTGCCTTTAACCCCTTGCAGCTTGATTCGTGGCCCGTGAAAGTAAATAGTAACACACTTATCAACAGCATTCATATTCATTCATTCATATACTGTAGTGTCTTATATGAAGTCATACAGAGTCCTAAAAGCTAATTAGAGTTTAAGTTAGCATTACCCATATTTTACGTGAAAATCACGACCTTCAAGTAAATGTTCGCAGATTAAAAGACGGTTTTTCTGTTCATTCTGTCTTTGATACGAAATGTTTATGGACATCACGATACATAGAATTTACTAAAGAAACAGATCTCCCCCTTAACTTAACTCCACGAAGAATAAAATGCAGCGCATTAATCTTTACAACTATGACTCAAGTACACAATTGTAAAGATTAATGCTGCTCTTTTACTGTGGTCGGCGTGCAAAATCATAACATGTGTAAAAATGTTGTTTTTCTCCTGAGCTACGCAGCCAAGTTTTAACGTTTTACATATGTAGATATATTCCAAGAGTTGCAGGAATTCTTAAACAGTGGTCACCAATTTATTAAGTTTACTTTTGAAAATTCTAGCACTGTTAATTGTTTAGTATTTGTGTTCGTAACGTAGATAGTAGACTGGAAATGGATCTTTTTTCTGCAAATCTACTGATACACATCAGTATTTGGACAATTGATCCTGCCATCCCGCACACATGAAGAAGGCTATACCGTTTAGTCCAGCAATCATATTACGGAGGATTTGCTTGAATGAGGAGTATTTTGAAAGAAAGGCAGAGGGGCTGGTGTGATAGTGTGACCAGAGAGGTTACGACGAGGGGATATCAGAGGAAAGGTAGGCAGGGCTCTACAAGTTAGTAGAACAGATTTAATGGCTAGACATAGTAGTAGCAGTGGTGGAGGTAGCATTGCTGATAGTGGCAACAATAGTAGTAGTAGTAGTAGTAGTAGTAGTAGTAGTAGTAGTAGTAGTAGTAGTAGTAGTAGTAGCAGCAGTTGTAGTACCATTGGACCATCAAGTCCAATAATTAAGGTGAGAAATTTTCACGTCGATCTTGTCATGTTTTCTCCTTCACTCAGTGGGTAAGGACGAAAATCATTAATTATAGTTATTTATTGTGTTTCGGCTTTGAGCCTTCATCAGTGCCAGAGATATATAAGGACTCACCAGACACATAGCAATCATTATATATTCTCATAAGATACATCAGATTGCATTGACACTAGGTACGTAATTCATCTGATTGACTCCCTTCCTCCGCCGGACCCTGAAATCACAACTCCTATTTGTCACTGCTAGTGACTGACACTTTACTTCATATGCTGCCTCAAAAGCCTGGGTTACTTTAATGAGTATGTTTACCCTATTTGTAAGGATGACATAGCCTTGCACCTTCATTAAAATAATTATCAGGATTCCAACACTGAAACAACTTTTGCTCTCATTCAATCACTAGACATCTCTTTCTTTAATACATATAGCATCATGCACCATCTACAAAAGTTGAACTCTTCAAAGTAAAAGGTTTAAATTGCTTTACCCCTGATTGGTCACCGTGATTTCTGTCTGACTAGTGAATTTGAGTATATGATTGGGACTTGTCTTCTTTACTATATCAATGAGGAAATTATTTAGTTGATCATTGGTCATGTATAGACACACATTAAATGCACTCAATACTTACTTTATAGATCAATTCTACTATCACCAATTGCAGAATGTCCCCAAAACTATGAACTTGATCGATGCATGTGCTCAGGTACTCTAAGGCTTTTTCCTACAAAAGAATAAACAAGGACACATATACAGCATTATCATACCAAATACATTCAAATTAGTTGCATGACGCCTATAAGCGTGCCCCCTGTATGTCCGTTAGAGATTAAACTCAATAACAGCAACTAATGTAAAATATCGCGGCATCCTTTTGATATGATGGTAAAAATCTGCCTACTGCAGATAGCCACGTCTGATTTAAACAGCCGCAATTTATTTCCAAACAACAAACTTAAGCCCGCAGAGAGCAAATGTTTGTATTTATAAGATACTGTTCACATCCGTGACCCTTTCAGTTTCCCAAAAATACTTAGGGGCACAAATAATTGCGGAGAATATTCGATTGTACACCAGAAAAAAAACAGTTTGGGGTATTTACCTAAAATACCCTACTGTTGATACATGTCCATTGGAAGAAGCACGAATTTGATAGTCTGACCTTTCTTTGGACTTTCGAGCAAAGAGATGCTTATTAATAGAAACAGCGAAGGCATACCGTATTTTTCAGAAGATAAAGCCAATGCTGTTATAACTAGCTGCACTTTAAGGTTTATCAAAATGAAGCCAGCCCTTTTTATATTAGCATAACGCCTACCACCACACCGTGGATGAAATTTAACAAAAGCTCAGGATGCATATTATCAGAATAAGCACAAGTCAAATATTCTTAGTCAACAAACATCACTTTTTATATGCGTATAAAGCATTACTGAAATCATTAAAATGCTTGGGTAATGCTAAAACATATGGTGCCTCATAATGAAATACATTAACAGTACGGGGGTGTGGGGGTTCAGAAGCATACCTTAATTTGAGGCTGAAATATAATAAAACCATTAAATATAAGAAGTTGTATGTTTATGAATAAGTGCAGAGCATCAAAATCGTACGGTCGTTAAATTAAATATTTGTCAATGGCATTGACATTACCTGATCCACATGAATCAACATCATAAATGCATTCCTTTTGCATGAAGCATCCTGTTCCTTTTCTAAGAAGCCATATACCAATTCAGGAGCATCAGGAATCAGGAAATCGAAGTTTCTGAAAACGAAAAAACATAATTCACAAAAATATTTGTATGAACATCATCACATAAAAGAAGCAGTACAACTTGGCCACTTGCCTATTTTCATCCCTAACTCAATATTGTTGTGCGTCTGCAGGGCTCTTATGAGTCGCATTAGACAGATTCAGTTTTTACAACGTTTGGCACAGCACGAAGCACATGAAATTTGATGGAATGGTTATCTAAAGTACTATGACAAGATGCCACGATTGTACTTATGACTTTCTATCGTACTAATAACGGCAATTTCATTTATAGTACTTACTACTAATAGAAATTTTTGCAAGTATCCTATAAAACTATACAAATGCCATTGCACATCAATTGTTAAAAATTCCTACAAAGAATTTGTTGCTAAGAATCTTTCTACCAGTTATATATGTAATGATTCGCACCTAAAATAATTCATGAAAATTTGTTAAGTAAAATCAACTGTTTTAAATTCTTAAGTCAAAGAATAAAAGAAGAAGAACACAAAAATAAGTATTCGAAAAAGGAATTCAGGAAAGCCATAAGTCACTGCTTGTTTAAGAACCCTTTTTAGAAGTGTTAAGAATATTATTTACACAGAACAACGTAAACCACATCCTTTGGTGCAGGGGTGACCAATTTGTAGGAAGGGGAAGTGCTGTCATGGCAGGGATAGAAATAACGGCTAGCGATCAGTAAAACCGGCGGGAAAATGAAAAGACCGATGGAACGAAAGTGAAATTCAGAAAAAAACAATGATGGGGCAAGAATTATTCAAAATTTCATTGGTCGCCTCGTCTTCGAATATAGACATGACAGCTTTTGGTAATTTCCCTTTAGAGTCTTAATTCCCTTTTACACATCAGTGGAGCATCGATGCAAACAAGCCATTAATCTAACTATAACAGAACTATTTGCAATCACACGTTCTGCTTAATCATCGATGTATTGGTACTGTAATCAGAATATGGTCAAGGGTTGTGGGAATGGAATTTCGAGTGTATTTGATGTCTCAAATTTTCTTAGAGCGGTCAGACTAGTTGTTCATATGACATGAAAATGTAGACCAAGTTGTTATGTGTAATCAGTAGTATTTTATTATCGACACACGAGAGCTGTTACGTCCACACCATGTCTTTGAAACTCCTTCCAGAAAAAAACACGTATGAAATGGATGTTAAATCACAAATGGTCAGACATCAACGCCGATGACAAAATGGAATGCACAACTTGTTGCTTGAATTCAGAAAAAATTGGCATTGAAACAGGAGGAAAGTTTGTAGTTGGAAGCACCAACTACCAGCTCTCGGCAATCACAGACCACAGAAAATCTGGACACTGCTACGAAATCCAAAGAAGACGCTGACGCGAAAAAAGCAGGTTCATTGGTGCTACTTCAGAAGCTGGTGCTTAAAACACCGTCAGATAGGGCCATCTCAAAGTCGCTGCTGAAGATGATTAACAAAGATCGTTAAATTGCCACTACATTGCAAGATGTAGCAGTACACGGTCTTTCGTTCATGCACTTCAAACAGCTCATATATTACACAATGCCCCTTCTCTGGTGCATAAGAAAAAAAACGGCATGCAGAAATTTCATCCTCGATACCTCAGACTACCTATTCGACGAAAAAATTAAGAAAAAGTTGGAGTTTGTTAACTTCATGTCTGTTTTATGCGATGGTTCTACCGACAAAAGTATTACGGCGTAAAAGGCTATTTTCGTTGTGTTTCAGGAATTTTCCTACCTTAAAGTTCTTTGAGGTTGCTGAACCTGAGAAAAGTCAAGACGCACAAAGAGTCCATGATGCTATTCTATTGACCTTCATACGGTATTGCATGAACTCAGTTTTGAAGTTGATCTTTTTTCCTTCATATGGAGCACCTGTGAACTGTGGTGCAAATTTAGATCTCATAAAAGTTTTCTGAGAGGATTTGCCCTGGGTCTCCTTTATTCGGTGCTTCAGTCATCGCTTACGATTGTCAATCAAAGACGCAGTCAAAGAGTTCATTGAACCTGTTGAAACGTCATTGGTGCATCTGTATTACCTTTATACCAAGCGATCCAAATAGCACCGCGAACAAAAAAATCTTCACAGGGATTTAAATGGACAATTCGAAATGAACAGTGAAGGGGTAAAGCCCCTCAAAGGCGTCAGAACGAGATGGATCGACCATAAGATTCGGGCCATGGGTCGGCTGGTCGAAAAATTCGGCCTTTGTGTGCAACATTTACGCGATATTTTTCCTGCCAACAAAAGACTCAACAGATCGTGCCACTTTACAGGGGAAGCTGGATAAATTGGTCAACGTATCCGTTCTACTGCGATCAGCGTTTTTACCGATACATTAGCAGAGGGGAAGAGGTTTAGCATGATTATCCAGGAAGAGAATAATCTAGTTTTCACTGCATCCCACATAATTAAAATGTTGGGTGCATTTGAAACCAGCAAATCAAACTACGAGAGATTATTGAAGAAAGTGAAGAAAGATCTTGACTACATTTTCAAACTCGCAAATCTAAAGTTCGCCCTTGACGCAGTAGCTGCGTCCCAAGAAGATGAAGATGGTGATGCAGTGTACCAAAAGCAAGAACTTTTGCAGTATTCCAGAATAATTGATTATTTTCAAACAGAGATATGGTAACCTTTTGGGCGATGATGAAACTTATGATGTGAACGTCAACTTCGACTTAAAGATTGCGTTTTGTTTGATGTCGTTCGTCTACTCAATTGTAACGCTGGGTTACACCTGACGACGATTCGATTGAGGAAGAGGCGTTTGAGAAGCAGTTGGAATCGTGGTCAACTATGTATCAACGGTATGCTGGAATGGTTTCACTCACGGGAGACGAATTGATCTCAAGTTTTCTATTAATTGTACGATCCTGAAGGTAAAAAATATCGACATTCTTGAATTCACTGTGCTTTCACTGCTAGATGAAAACCCACACTGCTTCTAATGCTTCGTTGGAGAGACTGTTCAGTCAGATGAACTTGAAAAAACTATCGTACGAAATCACATGAAAAATAATGTATTGAATCAATTGATCAGAATTCGAGTGACTGGCATGACTGTGGACGACTTTCATAAAAACGTGATCGGTGTATTAAATCGTGGTACCAAAAGAAAGGCTGTCGTTAGTCTCATGGAAAAAGAAAACAGTATGAAAAACGAACAAAGCGTCTGCCAAATGACAACATTTTGACATTTCGGAATTATCCGATTCATCTGATTCTTTTTCGTCATCTGAAAGCTCTGATAGTGAATGATAGGATTCCTTTTCGCTGTCTTGCTATGTCTATTTTCATCACGTTTGTAGTTATTTTGATACTTTAATCATGTTTATGTTGTATTCTCTGTCCGATGTTGTACAATACCTGATCAATATCATGGTGTTCAGATATGATTTCTTGCGCCAACGTTCTCTTTTACCCATCTGTAGATGTTTGTGAAATGGCCCCAGTATTGAATTAAATGCAAAGTTAGCTGCTTAACAAAACACTGTTACATTTGCTCAATTCATAAAATTTTAAACTGGGTTCAAATAAGATGGTTTTGATAGGTGTAATTTAAAAGTTTGAAAGGGCATCCCTTAACAATAGCTCATGGTATTGTTCCAAAATTTGAACAGGTTATTTATGTCAACAAGAAGAGTGCAAAAAGTGCAAAATATTATCATAGTTTGGTTTGGTTTGGAAAAGTTGGTGCCCAGTATATAAAACATGCATTTAGATATCTCAGCTACTGTTTCTGTAGTATTTTATTCTTCCAGCCCAACATGTTCTTGCAGTTTTTGTACACTTTTGTTTCAAGATAGCCAACTTCTAATGAAACATATACTGAAGCACACATCTGATTTTTATCCCAAATCTGATGGCGTCCCCACCTGTATTATTGTCAATGTTAGTGCACATACTGGAAATAATAAATGTGACACACCTGTTCTAATTTCCATCATACAGACTGACAATAATAACAACAACGCTCAATGAAGATGAATTAAGAGTAGCCCAAGTGAGCATAGAAAGTAGTTACAATAAACTAGAGAAGAAGTTGAAATCGACCTGAAATATATTCTTTATAGTCTCCAAAAGTATCTAAATACGGCAAGCATAGTTCTTATAAATGTGTTACTTACAAATCTAACCGCTTTTGCCATTCTCATACCTGTATATTGTATAGATAGCCATAACAGCATTCCTTCTTACATATGAGTGTCTATGCTCAAGACAAGCCCGGATGGCTGGCATCAAAGGCTCTAGCAGTTCTGGTTCCTGTTGAAAGATGTGTTCAAATAACATTTTCTTTACAACAAAACTATAGGAGCATGACATCATAAAAAAGGGGTGGTCCACCTTATTTGCATCATGGGCCAGATATTGCAAGATAAGCTGAGACACTTCATGATCACCATTGATCCTGGCTGACACCTGTTTTCTATGCTAGCATGGATTGGATGGCATATATCAATGGTGGATCTTCATTATCAGGTTATGCAGTAGATGAGTCAGACTGATAAAATAGAACATATTTGCATGTAACAATTGGAGGTGCTTGATCACTGGGATGTGTAACAGTTTAACCAAATTATAACTGTTACTATGGTACGCAGGATGATTCAACCATTAAGAGATTTGCTTAAAAGAACACAGTAAATCATCTTGGGAGATAATCAATCTATCAATTAGGTATCATTTGCATCTACTATCAGTCTCTATTTCTTAAAATCTTTTGGCATAAATACTTTCTTCACGCGCAAGTTGAGTGGAAGATTCACTTGGAAGTGGCTTTTGCTCTGGAGAACCACCTTTGACAAAAGCTTTTTGTGGGGTATACATTTTCTTAAAATCTTATGTCTCAAACATGAGTTTTAAAGAAAATATAAAAATTTTAGCTGATTGTCTTTAAATTTTCCAACAAAAGACTGGCAATATCTAGTAAGAAGTAATCATCCATAAGAAAACACAGGCACCAACCATAAACTTTTCATGGGTGAAGCTACATCAGGATGCCAATGTGTACATTTCACCGCCTTGACATCCCAGTTTTGAATTTGTTACAGAAACTGTTGTGATGCACTGCTTTTTCTCTTACAGCTAGAGGCTGCTTTCAAGGGAGCTTGCAATATTTGTCTACATTATTATAAATTAATCTCTAATCACTGCCTTTCATATTTGTAGCTCCAGAAACTCGTGCATGTAACAAAACATTTTGCACCTTTAAAATACTTCATGTTTACTATGACTGGCTTACCTTTAACTTGCAAAGAAATCTTAAAGTTGATCCCCTGATAAATTCATTAGGATGTTCCAAATCCTAAAATTGAAACAAGTGGCACAACATGCATACATATAATAACAATCACGGTTCTGAAGTCTTTGCTTTGCAACAACAGGCAATTATATAGTTCTATCTCTCTCACTCAGTTGGGTTTTTAGGTGGCTCTCACCTTGACTCAGCTTAATGGATCTTGTAGAAAAAAGTGATGGTGCCCAGCAGACCTTATTGATTCCAAAAAGCAAGCCTTCCTCTATCATAAACAAGAATCAAGGTTCCAGCATCAGAATGTGAGGTATCACAACCACGAAAGACAATGCCAACAGAACAGAAAGAAATGAAGAACTACTGGTGCAGCGATGAAATTCTGAGGGTATACTGACACCAATGAACTGAGACACTTGTACCAGGAGTTAACATCAGGTGCTGCATTACTGAGGTTGCTTCAACCACTCTAGATTAAAATTACTGCTTGTCCATGAAATAGTTCAACAATTGGTCAACAAAAGACCACCAAAAGACAAATGCCATGACCTAATGTCTTCTCTACCATCACTATTTCATACAAGAAGGTTGACACTTTTTCACAATTAGGAAGCTTCCTTTTGAGCCATGGCGCACTTTATTACAGGCTATACCAACGAGCGTTCTGGAGGCTGAACTGGAGGCGAACTATTCAGCGTTGTTGTTGTTGTTCATATTGTAATCGCAACCGTCACTGTCGAAATCAATGGCATCCATGTTGGACTGTGTTGCGAATCTTATCATATTTT
Organism: Alatinidae sp. Z8VKAUB7J3; assembly: GCA_010016025.2. Classification (NCBI taxonomy): domain Eukaryota; kingdom Metazoa; phylum Cnidaria; class Cubozoa; order Carybdeida; family Alatinidae; species Alatinidae sp. Z8VKAUB7J3. Next base: position 10,184,206 of record JAAAKM020006971.1, on the reverse strand, counting down.
TAGAGCAGAAGAGCAGAAGAGCAGAAGAGCAGAAGAGCAGAAGAGCAGAAGAGCAGAAGAGCAGAAGAGCAGAAGAGCAGGAGGAAGATGGAGAGGGAACAGGGCAACGAACGGAAGAACGACATCATTACGAAGGTACTGGGGCACAGAAGACCAAATTGTCGCGGACAAGAACAAAAGCTACACTAAGTCCAAGGGCAAAAAAATACAAAACTATCGGGGCCTCAATTATCGCGGTTCCTGCTGAGGCAGAATAATATTAACTCCTCTTCGAAAAGCTCTGTTTGCAAACGCCCTGTCCGGAAGGATTCGCTCAGACCGAATGTGGTACCTTCTAAGAAAGAGAATTAGAAAAGCCTTTATCAAATCGAGTCCGGTTCTAACTTCTCTGCATAGTATGGAATAGGTATTTTACTCTCGATTCTAATAATGAAGCTTAGGTCCGTAAAAATTAGAAAATAGTGGGGTTAAAGTGATATGGGCCCGTAAGAAACTTTCATCATGCAAAGTTTCTCACTTGTTGAGCCTCCCCCACCCCCAACCTTTATTATGAGTTCACATAAAAATCACTCATAGTTGACTTTGTCAGGTGCTAAACTAACCACTCTTTCCTTATGACCTTGTGCGTAATGGATTTTGCAAGACCCCAGGCTTGTAAAGGCCTTAACCATTCCAGTTGAATATGTCTTACATTAATTATGACAGAAAAAAACCCAGTAAATTATTACTGTCCCTTTCGTTCAGGGAGAATTTGGGGGACTCTGTGCGCGTACCCCCCCTTTAATTTAAATCTCAAAGTGTTTCATTCAAGAGGAAGTATGTCCATCTCTTCTTGCAGGCACGCAACCTGGGGGGCTGTGCCCGCCCAATAGGTAAAACTTGCCCACGTTTGCTCCGCCCCCCAAGAAAATTTCTTACGGGCATTTAAAAGGTGGATTACTTGTGTATTTCAAGTCACTTATGAAATGAAATAAGAAAGACGGTAAGTCTATGTCTCTCAATCGCAATTTTGAGCCTTCTAGGGACTGTAAAAATTAAAAAATTTCCCCACCCAATAAAACCATGGTGGGCTGGCTTGGAAGGAAGGAGCACGAGCGGAGGGAAGAGATTTTGTTTTGAATTTGCGCCCCCCCCCCCTCTCAATAAAAAATTTGACTGGGTGCGTGGCTGTATTCTTGCAAACGAACGAACGGATAAAACGATCGATTACGTACCTCTTCCGTGTTAATGGTTTCCTCGATACTAATGACTTACAAGTCGCTGACACAAGGTCCTCCTGTGGTAGATCGTTTGTTGGGATCCGTGTTTACAAATCCAGAAAGCAGGTGTTGACATCAGGGAAAAAATAGTAAACAAAATGATGGGGACGTGATGATTGGCAAAATCGGGACAAGGTCCGCTTTTTTCACGTCTTGAAAACTGTTCGCTTTATTGAGCTGCAAGATGTAACATGGCTGGATCAAGAAGTGAACGCTCGTGTTCCAATAGCAGTTTTGACTTTTCTGACGAAAGCCAAGAATTATCGAGGATCCAAGAGTTTTCTAAAGATGGAGAAGATGAGGTATTTTCATCGGAAGAAGTATCTATTCCGCGAAAGAAAAGCGTCTTGAAGCGAGATTCCAAGTCTAAAGGGGGCATGCAGAAACGTGTTTCATTCTCATCTTCTCCTTCAGAAAAGAGAGTTTCAAATGGTGAGTCTTTGAGCTTGGTTATCTCACTTATGTTTCCTTGCTTTACTTCATGAAGCGGTTATAAGATGAAAGTGATAAAAATTATTTACTACCTTAATCAGCCGCTGGGAATCAGTATCTTCTGATTAGCATGTCAAAACAAAACTGGCAGGAACGGCTTGTTTTGTTCAACCGTAATCAGGGATAGTATACATGTAGAAATTGGTTTATCACCCATCCTGTTCCAGTTTTAGATTATATTAAATGTTACAAGTGTTCTACATAAGTCGAAAGGGTTTATCGTGTTTCAGATATTGATTTATAAAGGGAATAAACGTTATGTTTAAGAGGATATAACTTTCATAACAAGACACTGTCATTAGACTTCGCCAGACCGTGAATGAATATTGAGGTCTAAAGATTTTATTAAGCGATTTCTGGAATTTTTAGGAGGGATTTCAAGAAAAATGCCATCAAGAAGATATTTTTAAAAACAGAGCAAGTGTTTGCTGGTTTTAGTCGATGCTATTACAAAATTTATCAAGGGCAAAGTTTGTTTTTTGTGTCAGTAGTAGCATCACTCGATTGATGTTGTTGCTTCCAGTGAAAGGCGTGATTCTAACCAACAGCTCATTTGACTTGATTATGAGCCGAAAAATTGTCATTTCTAAAGATCTTTAATTGGTCAAGTGGCGCACACTTGATCCCAATGGATTATTTAATAGTTTTGAACTGTAGTATTGTAGGAACTACGCTGTCCTCAGCTGTTTTCTACAGTTGTGTTGATTTTGTGAAGGAAGCAACTTTGGAGAAATGGCGTCACTTCACCGAAACGTGCGATTTCCAGGTTCTCTTCAATACGGAATTATCAATGTCACCTACTTCGGGAATTTCTGATCTAGTTATCACATACCACAAGTGGAGGTCCTTAAGTAAATGAACTAGCTAGCGATATGAAATTCATAGGTGATGATACTAAGTCCATGCGTCGAAAATTTGTGCCAGAAGATAACTTCAAAAATGCCCAGATAGAAACAAGATTTTGAGTTAAATATAGACTCATCGTGTTTGGCTTATGTAATCCTGCATTCGTTTTTTTAATGGGATTTCGACGGGATTTATGACGGCAAAAATTTCATGTGATAAATATTTGAGAAAAAGTGTCAGCTTTGAAATATCGTAGGGGGGTTATTTGCCCCCAAATACCCTACCATGACCTTTGATTGGGTCAAACGTCAAACAGACCATGGAAAGGTATAGTTAGAATTTGCTTGGGTTCAGATGAGCCGTAAAACTATACTATAGACCTGCGTTGGCAAGTTTCAATACACCCATCTACAACTGTTTCTGAATCATAGAATTTTACTCGGAAGTTCTGTTTCTGTTATTATTTTCGCTTTGAGTTTTTATTGTTGTTTTTTTCTTTCCAATATATATATGTGTACAGACGTAAGTTTTTGATAAAAAATTACTGCAAAATGTTATTAAACAACAATGTGCAATGACTGGCAACAAAAATTTGTGACTTGGTTACCAGGTGTATAATGAAAGTATGAGCATTATGGGATAAAACCAGAAACAACAATTATTTATCCTTTTGCGAAATACTGATGTAGGACACAACAACAAATGTTGGCAAGATGGTGATCCTAGTCATGTATCCAACCAGAAGAAAACAAAATTCTGGTTAAAAACACATTTTACTAAAAATTTGTACCTTGAAATGGTAAGGAAGCCACTAACATAACTCAGCTTACCGGGAAGTAGGAAAGGAGAAGATAGGGTTGTGGGAATGTTTCATGACAAAAGATGACAGTTAACATTACTTGTCAATTTTGGACAACAAGAAAGCAGAAGGGTCCCTGCAGGTGGGACAGGTGAGATAGAACCTAAAATAAAACCATTGAAGTGAAAGAAATGGGGTGTCTAATACCACTACCTGTTTTAGCCTTTCAATAATAGTAATGAAAGTACCAATGGTCATGGGCAAGGGAAAAGGTGGCTGTATTGTGTAACACTTCTCCTCCCATCACCAATACAAAAGACTCCACCATAACCCTGTCAAGGATTACTTGTCTGATGCCAGTCCCTAGCTTTACTGTCATAGCACCTTGTCATTGACCTCCTTAAATAAAGGTGACCATAAACACCAGTTTTTACCACAACAGCACTTGTTGGCTTGATGTCCTGCTTTAAATCATTGGTCCTGGTGTCTGACTAAAATCTCACTGCCCCAATTATTCTAGGTTAACAAGCACCCCAGTTGGATGTCTTGGCATCATCTATTGTTTCAAGTATGTACTGTTTTTAAGAGGCAAAAATAACCAAAGTTTTAAAAGATCATCCAAACATCCAATCTTTACTCTCCTGACACTTGTTAACTACTGTGTATAATCAGTATATATTGTTTCTCTTTATTTTAATGTTCGTATATAGTTGAATTTGTAATGTAGAGAGTCAGCATTCAGGAAAGTTCAAGATGCCCCCGATGTATCACTAGCTTCACGTTGTCAGCATATTTGTAACTGGACTTCATTGCCTTGTGTATTAGCATTTATCCAGGATATAACAGATTCGGTTAAAAAAATATACTGTTGAAAGCTAACAGTCTGTTTTACATTTAACACTACAAACAGTTGAAACAATCCACAGCCTAC
>JAAAKM020006971.1:10167786-10179779 GCA_010016025.2 Alatinidae sp. Z8VKAUB7J3 | reverse complement strand
AAAAAAATATACTGTTGAAAGCTAACAGTCTGTTTTACATTTAACACTACAAACAGTTGAAACAATCCACAGCCTACTTGCCAAAAACAGGTCATGTGGTATAGCTATTTCAAAATAGAAGATATAACCCCCTGGGTTAAAGAAATGTAATAATAACCCCCTTGGTTTAGAAATGTCAAAAATAATACATAAGATCGGGCAACAAGTTAAATACTAGAGATAATAAAAAGAAGCTTTGCAATCATTTTTATCTCAATATTTCGCACTAAGATGCATATTTATGAGAGATGAATATGTATCTTAGTGAATTCAAAAAGAATATATAACTTAAATTTGAATCTGTATAATGGTTTTAACAATACCAGGCAAAAGTATACCAGTACTAGGGTCACTTAAATTGAAAACATGACATCAAGAATATGTTGAGTATGATAACTGCATTTTGCTTTCAAATGAGCATGTCAAAAGGCAGATTATGATGATTGTGCCATGTTTGTGCACATGAGGATTCTTGTTCCATTATTGCACCTTCAGTTGGCTTTCAAATATATACAGCTTTGTGCAAAGTCTACACATAATCAGAAAAATTGAGGTCTATACATCTAAAATATAACTTTAAGATAAAAGTCATCAAGCTGTGACCGAGTTTACAAAGTCTTTCCCTAGCCAATCTTGTCATTAGCGTACGAAAAATGGACAAAACATTTGCAAACATCTGTTGGGTTAAGTGACCATTCATTTATACAGTACACATAGAGGCAGGAGGGAGCGGGTAAGTTCCCAACTTGTCGCAAACATTAAAGTATATTGTTTATGAAAAAGGGGAAGGATGTGCATATTTGTCACTTTTGTTGATATTATAGATGTACCTGTAGTATGAAAGAACATTTCCAGGAAACCAGGATGCTTCAGTAGCCAAGATTTTATAGAATGTTCATTATCTTTCAATGTTCATCTGTCTAAAACCAATGAATTATGTTAACAACATTGCATAATTCATATACTAACAAATTGTAACATTCCTATGAAAGTAATTTATGATAGTTCTAATTCTAACTAACTCTAACACAGCATGTATGCAATAACTTGCATAAATATGATTAACACTAATTAATACAGAGTATACAACGTATATTTAAAAACAAAACATTGTATACATATAAATATCAAACATATCAAATAAAGACGTTTTGAACTCAGAAACAATCTACTAATAAATCTATGACTTAGAGCACAAGCTCATACAGTAACAAACTAATGTCACATGTTAAAATACTAAGAACTACTGGCTGCATTTGGTAATAGTAATAATTGTGGTCACAAAATGTTCAATCTTCCTCCACAGGCATATTTTGTTTCTACTTTTTGCAAACCTTATGTTGCAATCATAGCGCTATACAAAACAATTACATAACTAGTCTGGGGAGAATCTTAACTGCATTCTGAAATGTCAAAGACATTTCCACATTTAAAAGAAACACTGTTCACATAACTATTGTCGTAATTTTTGTTTTCTTTCATTTCTAGTAACATTTAAAACTCAGGCTACAAAACAAATCCTATCAATTTCAATTTGTGCTACTGCAATAGTAAACATTTTATCATATATTTGTACATACATGCTTGTTATAATAGCAGATCAAAATTGATAACAATTGATTAACTAAAAATAAGATGGTAGACAAGTTCACTTGCTTGTCTATGTTTAACCACTTCCACTTAGTGATCCACAGCATTACCAAAAACTGGTGCCAAATTACATTTGTCTGAACCAGGCAACATTTCTAAGGGAGTGGCTTAAAAGCAACCTTTTACTGTATATATACGATTCTTTTAACTTATGAACTATGAATGCAAAAAGTTTCAACTTCATGGTCTTTGCATCAATGGTATCAAACTTGTAATTAAGCTTAAGTAACTAAATTCAGCTTGTAATGAGCTCAATGGGTTGCTTGGAAGTACTTACCATACAACAAAATGGGTACAAGTTAACAAAAATAATTCAAATAGGCTTAAGTAACAGTTATATATTCAAGATATACAATTCTTTCTGCTTTATACACCTTATGAAAAAAGAAACTCCATTTCTCATATAGCATATAGCTATAGCATACATCTTTATATTTTATCCATATCAATGGAGTACCCAAAGCTTATCAAAACTGAACTATGCTTTCCAAAGTTGGCACAGTTAAGTGAAAATAAAAGTTTCAAAAACCACCTATTACTGATACTGAGAGGCATGGCTTTATTCTAACATCTTTGCTACTTTTATCAACATTCACACTAACAAGCCATGGAAACTGGGTGTAAACTGCTAACCTTTCAAAGAAATGATATAGAACTACCTAGTGTAATTTACTATTTCCTAAATTTGGGCCAAAAAGTAATGTTAAAACTTATCTATTTAATGACTAAGGAACCAAACATTTATGACATTGGCATCATGGGAGACAGCATGGGTAAGTACTGTTAGTTTTTTGTTAGGAAACAATCCATTCTATTGTCCCTTTTTATGACAAGGAGCAGGAGGAGTCTTAAAATGATCATGTTTTGAAGAAATAATAAATGTATGGTCCCCCAGTTACCCTTTATGTAGAAAATTTTGGAAATTGTGGCAAATGACAGCAGCAACAATGTGCTATTTTAAATTACCTACAGTTTCAAACTTGCATTCTGCAAAGCTATACCAAGATTCCTATAAATATGGAAACATCACAATTGCTTACATCAGACAAATTCAATACCTTCAAATTTCTCACTACCTATCTTCTGTTCTTCCATTAACACCTTACCATCAAGTTGAAACACCATTATGTAAGTATTAATATTTCCTTTGTCCTCTTCACTTTTAAGTGCTACTACAACATCATCGGAGAATCCTGGTATAAACTTAAAAGATGAAAACCCATGTGTTGGAATAAGCTTCCCAATCTTTGTTGCCTTAAAGTCATTAAACCTTTCATCGCATGAAATGAGATAATTAGTGCCTCTCCTTTCATCCAGTTGGTCATCATACCGCTCATTACTAGCACGTCGTGGTAGGAAATACCACCTTCGTTTAATTGGGCTCCAACAAACTGCTTCGTGTATAACATATCCTGGGGGCTGTATCCCCAGTGTCTTTTGTATATTTAGATAAACATTCCTCCAGTTGTGATGCACAACATCGCCTGATGGCCCAATACTCTTCACGTATTGTGGGTTAAAATTCACAACTTCACCTGTGGGGGTCGTCCACTCTTTTCCGAGTCCACCAACATATAATGTTCTATCTTTCACGGTCATCCATTCTCCTTTGAAGCCTTTGGCTACTGAACCGTCTCCATCTGTCAACATCACCCATGGAAGTACCTTCCGCTTTCTAATTTGGTAAACTATGCCAGTTCGATCATCGACTGTTAACAATTTTCCATTGAAATACGACAGCTCCGATAATTCAAGGCCTCTGCCCTTCTCAGAAATAGTTGATGTTAAAGTTATAGGCTCATCGTCCCATTCAACGGTAAAACTACCATCTTTCCAGTGTACTAGGTATCCTTCTTTAAAAAAACTCCTCCATTGGTTTGCTTTCCCTGGAACTTTAGAACGCTCCTCGTCTAAATCTGATACTACTGAAATTCGGTAACGAACACCATCTTCATAATCCGGTGCAGTCAAAGGATAACGTGTATCGTAACTACAAGCTTTGATACTTGCCGCATGTGACTGATCACGAGCACTACAAGCTCCAGTGCGATGTGTATCGTGGTTGTGTGCATGGATGTCACTTGAAATTAAGCTAAAGATGACGGGCCTGCCAAGCTTATGAAAGAGCAATAAAATGATAATCACAGCTGTCAGTAACACCACACATCTTCGGTAATCTTTCCTTTTCTTGACAGTCCAATAGCTAGGCCAACTAAAAACTGACATGCTTGTGCCAACAGCTTGTGCCGATTCTGAAAACGAGAGAAGGGATTCTGTGTTACTTGTTGTAAATTCGCTATCTACCGCTTTGTTTTGTGAAACATCCAGCATTCTTTGTATCCATAATTACTACACAAACGCGTATATTTATGCCCAACTTCACGCAAGGCGTAATAATGGTAACCAATAGTCAAACAAAAAGTTCATCGGTCGCCATTATGTCTCTGATTTGCCGGTACTGGTGAAGACGTTTCTCATGGCCCCCTGTGATCACGCCACATGATGCCACGCAGGGTTTCTGAGTTAAAAGGATATCGTTTCTCATGAAAATTTTTGTTGATCTCTCGGAGGAATAGCCTTTCATAAAATTCACTGGCGTCTATTTTTAAAACTCCATGGTAAATCTATAAACACAGAAAAGTTTGCAAACGGCTAACCATCTGCCTTCCGTTCTCGCAAGTTATTGACAAACAGTGACATGGACGCGACAGTGGTGGATCAAGAAGTGGGAATTTATTTTCACAAGGTCGTCTTACTTGTGTCTTTGCACTCGTAGAAAATACTCAATATTTGCATGCATCACTGGTTAAGCCTAAGAGACAACACAATGAGGCTCATTAACTTTTGTTTGTTAAAATTGCTTGCCGAATGACCGACTGCATTGGACAAAAGTAAAAATGTCTCCAACCCTGCAGCACAATAGGCCTACAGTAACCACCAGTGGCATTCTGTTTTATTCGAGCTTGGTTGACCGTGCTCTAGCCACTATTATTATGCCAAATCTCTGAGACAACGATACTTTTGTCGCCTAATAATAGAAACCTTACATATTATGATTAGGACCTTTTCGAGAGTCCAAGCCTATGTTTAAATCATTTTACCTCTGAGCCATTTCAATATCTTGCCTCAAATTGCCCCTCACCCTTTGCCCACATCACATATGTTTCAACGGCGTAGATGAGACGATTAAGAGCTGCATTACCAATGTACAAGTCAAAGTACGAATCAAAAACATGGTGAATTCTCTTCACGAGGCTTGAGAAACTGCTGTGCTTTTCCCTTGGACTGTGAACAGACGTAGTTTAGATACTATTGGTCAATCTAAAGAGTTAGCTGGCAACTACGATTTTTTGCTACAAGATTTCGTCACGCAGTATCTCCGTCATATACGATAGGATTGAAGGTGAACAACTGTTCTCGCATGCAGGGCTGAAAGTGTCATATAAACATTAAGTTTATACTGCTTTTGGATTACGATGCCTTCAGAGCAGTGGCGGATGAAGGAGGGGTCAACTCGCGCCACAGCTCCTTTCAACAATCAACAAGGATTCTCCTTAGAGTTTACCTTTCTCAACTTAAGTGAAGCTTACTGGACACCTTGGTTGGTTTCAAAATGTTCAGTAAGGATGATTACAATGTGGATGCAACCGACCGAGAGAGCACGGCACAGGAAAATCCATGCAATCTAATTTGAGGAAAGTAAGGAAACTTATTTTAATGATCGAGAAGAGAGGATTTAGAGACTTTCAAATTCTCTCTTCTCAAATCTACTTTCTACTTTCAGTGGTCTTTGGATAGATTGACGGGACGGATTACAGACCTTGCTTGGTCAAACCACATGGCGCAGAGAGGCTGATCTCCAATTGCGTTGAGCTGCGTATCGATGTCCACCGGTTTCTATTTCTCTAGTTTTCTTTTCAAAACTGAAACTTATTTATATGATTTTGAAATAAGGGATCGTACACAAGGGGATCATCAGCACCTGCAATTTAAAAACTTTCCTTTGTAACTAGAACGGCCTCCTGCGTCCTAAACTAAACTCATAACAAAAGTAACCGATATCAAGGACATTATGAATGCTGTTTGTTCTTCGGTGACTTTACATTTAGCGTAGAGTAGGGCACTTTTATAGGTCTTGATTAAACTGTGATTTGTTTCTCTTTTCTAAAAGATAACGAATGCATTTGGTCAATTTTCAATCGCCCTTGGTCAATCTTCTCTTTATGTTAGTGCAAAAACTCTTCCTCAATCTCAGCAAACAGTGTCCGAATTTCATTGGCCTTTGTTTATGCATATTCTTGTGCTATTGCAAAAAGCACTTTAAAAACCTGCTTGTCGTGTTTGTTACTGCATTAGTGTAATAAAAGCTTTGTAAGATCTATGAAACAGATAATTTACTGCTCTGTGAGAAAGTGGTTTGCAAATAAACCCATTTATCTTGAGAAATAATAGCACAAAACGTCTGTTCAACTAGAGCCATAGAAAACTGTGGTTTTTTAACGAAATAGGCCAGACAGGAATAAGGTCTAGGCACCGGTTACATAAAACAGGAGATTGAAGGAGAGTCCGCGGCCAGCAGAAAAATGAAAGATAGGAAGAGCCGGGTGTAGTTAAATACTTTTCAATCTGAGCTAACGCGAGTCATCACAACGCATCTTGTATCTCTAACCTCTTTTTGAACATCAAAGTCAGATTTTTGGTTTCAGCTTTTCTTCAGTTAGAAAAGAGAACTCAGAATGATGACTTATTAAGCAATAATAGTGCAGTCACGATGGTGTTGCTGACCTACATTTGGCTTTGAGTTGCTCAAGATCGGCAAACTCTACACAAAATCAATCCGATAACAAACAATTCCATTCCTACTTCAATGTCAACCATTTGCTCAAAATAATATTGCTTCATGGTAGAGGTTCTTAAACCAGCAGGATAAATGAATATTCATTCAATACACTGAGGTGTTTCTTGTCGGTATCCAAGATAGGACAGGTCACTCAACCAAATTATTTATCGATAAATTGTGGGCCGATATGAAAGTCAAATCGCTTCAGGGAAAGGGAAAGACATGTCTACCTTGGAAATGTGTTTTTGGTATCCGCAATGGCGGTGCCAAGGGAGGGGAGGGTGCTTTTCTCTGGCAAAGAGAACGAAGGAAACATTGAAACAAGAAAAAAGAATTGAGAGTTTCATGTCATCAATTAATAGTCGAAAGATGCAAAGTCTTCTCAGAGGATCGAATAGAATAAAAAGGGATACTTTTTGTTATCTATTATCTCCCACATTTGAATTAATGGCGCCGTCCTTGATTAAGATCAGTATTTAATATACTAAGATGCTATAACTTTCAAGTCAGCTTGCAAGGAGTGCATTTATTACAGAAATATTTTGCTTAATCGATTTTTGTAAATAATGGTAATAAAAATAATATATCACACCGAAATTCCATGGAGCCATTTTCTATTAAAATATTTGAGTATTGATGTGTTGCCATGACTTACCCTAAATATATGCTTGTATAACAAACCAAACGAAACCTAAGAAGTTTGTATCAAATAGCATCAAAACATTACTTCCTTCTAGCAAGACAAGTCACAACCTCGCCATCATTGTGAACTCAACAAAGTTTTAAGAATCACCAGAGAATAACGTGGTTCCTCCATTAAAGGTCGCCCTATGATGAGCGCCGTCCTTTAATAAACGCCGCATCTTGAAAAGCGGTGTTTATTAGAAAACAGACCAAGCAAGAAATAACAAATAATTTACGCGAGTGTTACTTGTTTTCTATCAACAAGTTCTTCCTCAACTAAAGAAAAAAGCAAATACTAAAATTTTCTCGCTTCAATAGTTCATCATGAAGATTTCATGTATGAATTTTACCTGAATGAAAGCATTTTTCATTTTGTCATAAACGCCGCCCTCTATTAAAAACCGCTCCTAAGGACTAGAATTTTTGATAAACACCGCAGCGTTTATTAGAGAAAACAAGGTAACCAAACCGATTTTAGAATGACCTCTCAATCCAAACCCAACACTGACAATGAAATCATGTGAGAAAATATGTAACAGACTTGACATAATAGATATAACTGTTTAGGGCACAATGGCTGATCTTGCGCAAATGGTCACAAACCTTATTTGGGAAGAGAAGGTGGAAGAGAAGGTGGCTAACTGGATTGAGCACTACACATCGTTATACAAAAAGGATTCTTAAATAGATGAAGATAAGGCATCTTGAAGCGAATGGAGAGTTTGATGAATTACTAACTTAAGGATTTTCGCAAAGCAATCAATTGTAGATAATAATTATCCTGAGTTTCGAGCCGACGTTTTCAAGGGTTTTCAAAAGAGTAAACTATTAAGGCTTTACAAGGTCAGTGAACTCGGCCAGACATAGAAAATTATCGATATTTGGACCTATAAAAGTAAGCATTAAAAAAATTATTGCTATGACTGTTAAGCAAGCTCTTTGCTTAATAAAGGAGTGCTTGACAGGCTTGTCTTTCCAGGACTACATACACTTTGTAGTGAATAACTTGTATCACAAGAGCCAATGTGGTCTTTGATCTGAACGTTCTAATATGAATACGCTTTTTCCTAGAGAAAAAAAGAACAAAAAGCTTTGAGAAATCAATCAAACTACTCTGTGCATTTGAAGACCCTGTAAAAGCCTTCAACAAGTGCCAAAAAGTACTATTCCTTACATTAGGAAAACATTGTTCAAAATTCACTAAAAATCTTGAACATTGGGTATGATGGTAAGATTATCATATGAAGGTTACGCAAATATGATGGTTTTTGCGTACATCAGAAAATAAAGGAAAAATTGTGAGCTCTGTCATAAACCAGATTTAGTATACACTTTTCCCATAGTTTGGATTCGTCCATGCCGCGATCCCTTTACTTTTCAGTATCAATGGAAATGTATTGAAAGGTTGAGTTTCAGCAAAAACTAATGATTTAAAAGTTACGGATTTGAATTTTTGGGCTGAGAGTTTTCTTTCTGCATATAACCTGCCTCCTGTTCAAATCTGCTAAGTAGGCTCTTGTAGGGATGAAGTCTGTGATCTCGTCATTAGTTCTGCTCAATCCTTAACATTGCAGCCTGCAGCAAACTGATATTTGCGTCTAATAAAATGATTCGCAGAACTAAAGCATCTGGAGATGGAGATTCACGGTGACATGAGGACGAAGGACGAGTAAGTTGGTATTTTTAACATGCACAATATCACCAGTAGTTCTCTAAGGAACCGATATTTGTACACATACTAATACTTCAGGCTCTGACCAACACTCGTTTACTCTTCTTTGGCAGTCAGTCTCTCTCTTGGTCGCTATAATTCTTTAGTGTTCCTTGTGATTCAAGACCAATTCTTCCAAGGACCCTTCACATATTAACAAATTATTCAGGCGTCTTTCCCTTTGGATTCTGAGACTTATAGGTTTTCTACTAGGAATACTGTCATAGTGGTTTATAATTGACTCGTCAGCAGTTATTCTAGTTTCAGATACGAGTTCCTTTCGATCAGGATCGCCAAACACACTTTTCTACTGACGAGAGGTTCATGATATAGAATTTGACAATTGTGTAAATTACGCTAGTGTGGAGGTCTTAGATTGGCAAATTAGCTACTGCCTTGTTTACAAAATGGTTAATAAATACGTCATTAACTAATTATGACCTCATTTTCTTTTGGACTCTGCGACGTTAAGAAATATTTATTGAATACCAAGATGGTGGCTTAAAGTTGACTCGGCAGCAGTTATTCTAGTTTCCGAATAAAATTTTCTTCAATTACACCCTATTGTTAAGAGGTTTCTGATACAAATTTTTTACAATTGTGTAGATTATGGTAGTACGGATATATTAGGTTGTCAAATTCGATGCGATTTTGCTTACAAAATGACTTGTATCATTGAAATAGAGTATGTTAACATTGGAGGTCACCTATCTCAGTTGGTAGAGCGCACGCCGCAAAGCGTGGGTCACGGTTTTGATCCCCGGTGGTGACATATTTTCTATTTTCTCTAGTGTTCTTTTCAAAATGACTTATAGTCAGAGAAACTCTTCTTATTTAGATAGCTAAAAGAGCACTATGGCCATGCGACATCTGTAGACTTACCTAGAATCCACAGGCACAGCTATTACACTTCCTAAAACAGTATCCCAGATATTAGCTTACTTTTACCAGGGATACTCAGTTATACTGCATTGAATCGGCACAAATCCTATACCTTTGAACAAAACTAAAAACAGTTTTCCTTCAATCTGTGAAATAGGGTGGAATTTGTAAAAGGGACTTCCATATTAGGAGTTATTTCGGATCTGCTCCCCTTTCACTTCATAAGAAAGTATAATTAAATGCAAGTCTCAGAAGCCATCGTTTTTCAATTTTTTTATTTGGTAAGGATGGAAGCTAGACTAGCTTGAAATATATTTGCAAATTCCCCACATTGTCAGATATCTATATCTCATAACGAAATAAAACCATTACTTGTATTATCGTTTTGCCTAAACAAAATATAATAATTAAAAAGCTATGTTAAACTGCCCCTGCTTTTAAATCATAAAATGCTTTGGTAACCTCAATGTATAGTGAAACGGTAGGTTTATATTCCTATGCCTTTATAATCGTAATTGCGTTCACTGATTTCATTATTTTGTTTCAAATAGTTTCATCAAATTTACAGAAGCAGTTGCTCCTAATAAAAAGCATTGTAGTAAATATCAATTAATAATACTCTAAGTAGGGACCCTCGGTTTTCCTCTGACCCAAAATACAGAGCGATAAAGTGTCCGGATTATTTGAGAGTTCCTTGGATAGGATATGTTCCTTTAATTTTTAAAATTGCATAACAACAGCCGTGACTAAAGTTTTTTCCACGGTGCAAACACATGTTTTTATTCCACCCAAAAGTTGCTACCTGTAGCCCCAAATGACGTACCGCCTGTCACACATATGAGTTTATTAGTTTACAATCCATGAGTCGTTGTGTGAGCAGATAAATGGGTCGAAAGCTGCAGAGATTACAGGACAGGATCGGTCAATACGTATCAACCACCATAAGTAAGTGCACTAAAATTTTGAAAATTTTAACAAATCGTCTACAAACAACGAAGTCAACAGACTTCAAAACAGACTTTGGGACAGAGCAGAATTGTTTGAAAACCCAACATGTGCCGACAACTACCAAGAGGATTTGTTTAGGTTTTAGCGAAAACACGCCTTTTTTATTATCTTGCCGCTTAAAAAGCCTTATTCATCCAAACAAAGAAGTCAGTACTCTGTTGACAAAAAGAATTTGTTTCCAATTCACGTACGTATTATTAGGTGTGTTTCAGTTCCCTTCTTTCCTATAAATTCTTCGCTAAAAGCTTCCATACTTCACTTCAGATGATTGCTTTGACCAGTGTTTGGCGAAAACGTTTAGGAAAATGTATCTGTTACTCAAAGCAATTTTGTATCACTAAGCAACTTTTCAAATACTATGTTTATTGCAGATCTTGATTATATCATTATAGACCAAGGAAACCGCCAGTTATCCTTTACTTGTTCTGGCCCTTTAAATACTAAAATCTTTTTAAATTCTTAGACGCATCCAAGAGAAATCGGTGTACCTCCAGTTTTAGAACCATCGCTATATAAAATCGCACACCGAAAATAGAGAGGAGAAGTGAATAAGCTCCTGCTGAAACAAGAGAAGAACCACATGTTTACCAACTGTCTAAGAACTAATTGATACTATTGCCTGTTACTTTCCTAAAATAACCACTGAGACAATTTTACTATTAGCTGAAAAGTAAGTGATTTGAAATTGAGATGAATAATGTTGTTCAATATTTGCCAATTCTAACATTTTTACGATATTGTACAGTAATGTTCTCTCCTTTTAACTCATTCTCTATAGTAATTTTATAACAATCATGCATCTGTATACAAAATTAATAGCTGATTAACTTGATATCAAACTGCATTCGTGAAACGCGCTTCTCAAAATGTAACCTAGGTCCAGAGTTTAACGACGAACGCTTCCAATACGTATCTGCAAGCTCAGTCATCTGTCAAGAAAAATGTTTAGTAAACTAACGATGGAGTTATCTAGTAATCATCTGCCGTAAAGATCTGACAGGCCTTCTTGTAAAAAATATGGTAACTTGTAGTCGACAAATGATAAAATTGATAGGGCTTCTATTCACTGTGTGGTGCTGCTGGTTAAATTTAATAAGTTTGGGGAGTTGAATTTTATGCAAAAATTCCAATACCTTAAAGCAAAATTGATAGTTAACTTCTTCAATTTTAGAAATTTAT
>JAAAKM020006971.1:10141766-10157229 GCA_010016025.2 Alatinidae sp. Z8VKAUB7J3 | reverse complement strand
CTCAACGCAATCGGAGACCAGCCTCTCTGCGCCATGTGACTTGACCAAGGACGAACTGCCCTCCGGCTCGTCATCAATCCAAAGCCCGTTAAAGTTAGAAAGTATCAAAGGGTTCGACCCCCTGTGGTGACATATTTTCTATTTCTCTAGTGTTCTTTTCAAAAGTAACATTTCAAATCCTTTCTTCTCGTTAATAATAATTGTATGTTTTCTCTTCCTAAGACACGGTTTGTGTTGGTGCGTTTCAAACCAAGCCATCAAAGAAGATCCCACGGGATCTGGATGACTTCATAAAGAAAGGAGATGGGTTTATTATGGTAACTTTTGGTACAGTATTTAACATTCTAACACGAGAACAAGTACATAGAATGGCGGGAGCTTTTGGCAAATTGAATCAGAGTGTCATCTGGCAATTACAAGGTATGATGTGTTGTGTCTTTACGCAATAATTTTATCAAGAAACAGTTAGAGGCACGAATCACCTATGAAGTAGCGTACAACTGTACATATCAGTTGTATTCCAAAACTACGATGAGTGTTAGTACAGGGTGTGAAGTAAGTCTCTGTTGGGCTCTTTATCAGAGCTTGCGCATCATCTGATGTGTGTAACCCGGTCACTTTATACCCAGTATGATACTTCCGTTACACTCGCGTTACCCCTTTTGATCCAGCTTTAGCCTACTCTATAAATTCGTGCGTGGCATCTCTGCCCTACTCACGTCACATTACCATTTAGTACTTACCGCCCTGTTTGTTTTGCATATCGATTCTAGGCATCATTCTATGTATGTCAACTTGTTTGAGTTTACTACACATTCGTTTTCATTGTAGTATATTGCCTATGAGTGCAGGAAACATGTTTATTTGCGATTCTATGACCCTTGTTGACGCAGTTTT
Organism: Alatinidae sp. Z8VKAUB7J3; assembly: GCA_010016025.2. Taxonomy (NCBI): domain Eukaryota; kingdom Metazoa; phylum Cnidaria; class Cubozoa; order Carybdeida; family Alatinidae; species Alatinidae sp. Z8VKAUB7J3. The sequence goes on along the minus strand of JAAAKM020006971.1, from coordinate 10,156,332 downwards.
GCAACATTAGCTACTACTGGCACATTAGTATCAGTATCTTAATCAAACATCATATTTATCACTCATTTGCAATCTGTCAGTAACTCTATATTGTTACTTGGTATAAAAAAGCGTGTTTAGCCAAGATCCAGTTAGTTGAATTTGCTAATTTCCATCAGATACGCTCTCAGTTGTAACCATGATTTTTGTCATCACACCGGCGTAACTTCGCTTTGTATACGATTCACCCGTTTTTCTCTGTCGCTATTGTTTGGAATAAATTCGTGCTCCCGTTGCTGTGGTTGAACAAAGTGCCATCCATCGATTCTAGTCTGTGTAGAGCGCCCCTGCCGCAAGCCACCTCTTACATGCGCATAGTAAATTACCTAAACAGTACTGTAGGAGACCCCAAAAAATAGACATGCAGTTGAATTTAGGATTAAATAGGAGTCATATGTGGCTGCATCATTTCACTAATTTTGTTTTAAGTTTGTCATAACAGATAAATAAAGTTTTGGCATCAATGACTCGAATAGAACAGTCTTAGTTTAATCATTAAAGAAGAATTATCAAGTGTACAATTTTGTAATGGTACAGCACTTGAAAATGCGTTAAAAAGTTAATGCTCTTGTGTAGGAACTAACAAGGGGCAGCTTGAATTTGTGATTCAAGGCCACTGCAAGAATAGAAAAGATTGGTAACCCATGGAACAGAATATAGTAAACTCTGCTCTATCAAAATAAGTTATAAAACAATTCATCATTTTGGATGTTTTGCGTTGCGGCCTGTATAGGTCAAATGAAAGTAATGTTACATGGGAAAGAAGGTATCACCGTGTAATGTGAAACAATCTGGCACGCAGCTAAAAAACGTGCGCAAGTCGGCAGAAATAAGCACAGAACCGAATGAAAAACGGTAGCATGCCATATCGACAATGTTTTGTTGGTTTGTAGATCTGCGAGAACTAGGTCTTGTGAGAATTGACAAGCAAGGGTTCTGCGTATCAGACGGCTATGTGAAATGACTGTTTAACCGTTAAAAAATCAGAATATAAAAAAATTGATAGTCCAGACAAGGAACAGAAAATGACCAAAGTGTAGACGACACTCTGTGGGGTTGTGTACACGCCTGATGTTATCTACTTTTGCGAAGTACCTTTCTCACTCTCTTTTAGTGCACTTTACATATAAAAATGAGCATTACCAAATCCTATAGCACTCAATTTAACTTAGCATCTGGTTAGACCAGCTGTCTAATATCGAAAGGGCTATTGGTTTTAGAGCCTCGGGACCTTTTATACTGTGATATCTTTGAGGTAGATATAACCCCTGTAATTTTTTGCCGTACCAATGTGTAAAATTGGGTCGTGGCTATTATGGCAGAAAAAAAGCTAGCGCCGTGTTTGGCTGCTTATGTGTCTGCACGTCTCGCGGAGTGGGTCGGGAACATAGTTTTTGACAGCAGCCTTGAGCTGCAGGCTAAATGTCAGTTGTAAAGCCTTCTTGAACGTGTCTATTATAAACAGTGTTCACATCCAACCTGGAAATCAGGGGAATCAGCGAATCATCAGGGAATTTCAAATTGGACCCATTGTATAGCAAACATTAGATAAGATTTCACGTTAAAGTTGCTAATTTATTTCTCCTCCCTAAAGTCAAACCAAAAATAGGGGCAACCCATTGAGTAGCGTAAGTACCGATTTTGACTTTCAAAGTTAAGCAAGCTGAGTTGCCGACCTACAGACTGCAGACTCACGTCATACAGGATCAATATTATACTAAAGGCATTGTAATAAAAGACGTACACTTTAAAGGTAAAGTAAATGTAAGGGTGAATTAGCTACATTTGAAGTTAAAATACGCATGAGTCTTGTTTTGTAGTTTTGTCAGTAGAACTTTAGTGAGCAAGGAATGCCAACCTGAACAAAAAAGTCACAATTTAATAGTTACTGAGTAAACCACCGGTAACTCCAAGAAAAGAAAAGGGCTAGCGTTATCAAGTATGTACTTTTTTAGGAAGATCATAGATATGACAGTGAGTTTATGAAGGAGTAGAATAGCGTTAGCCTATGGTTTGACACACCTTCTGTTAAAATGGTATAAGCAAGCAGCGAAAAGGACAGTGTTATCATTGTCAATGGTGATGAACACTCGTAAAGTGATCTGTGGCTATGTTGATAGCGTCCGATGGCTTTATTTGCCAAATTGTATATCATCTGAGTCTCTGTATACTTGCTTGCATACCTTTGACATTATTTTCGATTAGTGTAAACACAAACGATTTCCCAAAATATGACGAGGCGGGTATGTTGGCAGCGCAATAATTATTGCTTTACTAGATCTATTTGACCAACAGAGATATACTGAAATACAAGCAAACAAATACTAGGGTTATAATTTGTTTCCAATGTTTTGGAGTCATCTTGACACCATTCTCAAGGAAAATATTTAACAAAAACGCGAGATCTATTTATATACGCTAAGCAAAGAGTGAAAAAATTAAAAAATTACGTGATTACCTTTGCGCGTATTGAATTAGTTTGAAAATGTGCAAATGTGCAGCATTTATTTAATTAAGTAATGGAATTTGCTAATAAATTTGGTGAACATGTAAAAATTGTCAACTAGATTATAAGGCTTGCTTCACTGACAATTTGTTTTTTTCACATCACTATACGTAGTTGCAACATAACAATTTATATGGACTCCAGTACAACTGTTTTCGATTAGTGAAATAGTCAAAATTGTCTACCAAGGGACAGGTAATCTCATTACTTAAAGAAGAAGCTGGAGCTCCTTATGCGTTTTGTCTTAGAGAGTTTTAATTTTTTTTCAGACCGCATTAAAAATTAGTCTAAACCTCGAAGCTCAAGAAGATCAGGTTTCCAACTTCTAATGATTTGAAACCTATAATTTTTGCTCCGTTTGCAACATAAATGCTGCATACTGCGTATCTTTTTAGATTAAGACGAAGTCATTTTGAAGTAGCCAGACTCTTCACAATGCCGAAAAACGTGAAAAATCGTTTAAGTAGCCAAGAACAAATTATACCCCATGGTTTTGCGACAATGAAACCCGATTGTTTGGAAACAACTGCTTCAACAAAGAGTATCCTTAAAGACAATTACGAGTCCTAGTGAAATTTAAAGGGGCATATGCAACTGGCAAGCTATGCATGCTTATCTTTTGCTTCACTTACTTGACGTAAGTTAACTACTTAATTCATTGCGCTAAAGGGTTGTTTTCTTTATTTGTCCAATAGAAAAAGGAGAAATTGAGACCAGCTAAAGGACTTAGCTCTGTATAGCAAATTCAGGGTATTCCACTCCAGAGTAAAACTAGAGGCTTCTCTTACCTTTAATTTGGCTTCAATTATTTGGACACAAAATAGTTTAACAGAACAGGCCCTAAAAGTCAGTTTTTGATTGATTTATTCTAACCAAAAGGATATGTATGTAAAGTATTTATGTCTTTATAATGTTGTGTTGATACGGTCACAAATGGTGATTTAAGATGTATAGTCCATCTAGTTGGCGTGCCTATTATGAAACTTAAGCAGAGAAGGGATGGTTTGGAATCCTGTTTTTCTGCTGAAAAGGGGTTCGGAATATCTTGTCGTGTGCTTTTAACCCCATAGTGATGTATAGAAAAAAACTGAAAACAAACTTTTGAAGACACGATTGGAAGAGAAAGAAAGACTTGACTTCTATTAAGATTTGCTTGCTGATTCAAAATACAAACTAACCACTGGTTTCTGAGTAAGTTATTATTAAGATTTACAAATGTTCTCATGAACTTACATAAGAAATTTTGAACGATGGAATGACGTCGGGAGTACACTGCAAGTCTACCAGCTATCTTGCATTCGCTGCTTAAACTTACCATTCTAAACTTAGCAACTAACAAGTGGGAAACAGAAAAGCATTTCGACAGCAACAACAACATAAGAATGTAAAACAGATCATAGAAGTGCGTTTAAGATCAGAACGCAAACTACAAATCATTCTTTAACTTAACTTAACATTCTTTAACTTAGTTTTTCGTAAACACTTGAAAACCCGGTTTGAAAGTTCTATTGCTATTGTTATAGTTGCGTATGAATCCCATCAATATTTTTATAATTTTGAATTTGAAACTAAGTCAGTTTCTGTCTTATGTAACGTATTTGCAGGATGCCCTGGTAAGAGTATTTTAAATTATACTTGTTTCCCATTCCTCAAAAAATTATTATTAATGCAAGTCCCCGCAAATGTGGAATGCGGCTTCGAATCCGTCATGCCGAAGGTGTATATTGTTAAAAGCAATCATGTTTATTTACTTGCAAGTGTTAGTTTACCAAAATTTTAGACAGTAGTTGTGGGCAGGAAAAATTAGCAATCTTTATCAAATGCCAGTGGCTTAGCGTGAATTAAGCAATCGTTCGGATTGTTGCTGTATCATTACTTTGCCAATTGATACAAAACTTCAACGCAAAATAACTCAAAATTTCAGTCAATTTTGTGGACAAATTATCCCCAAATGATCACACCAAACCGGTACTTATAGCTGCTAATTAACGCTTCATTATTATAATTTTCTTATTGAGGATTCAAGAGTTGACATATTTGGAAATCCTGTTGAAATCTTTTGGGGATGGGGTAAGTGAATGGTAACCTAGTTGCTCATGGTGATGTTAAGCGTATTATGCGTGTGGCGAGCATTGTACACACAACGAAACATTAGTGCTATTCTCTGAATCATCTTAACTTAGTCCTAAAGCAGTTTTGATACATAAAAGCATTGGGCTTCTAACTATTCTATTTGAGCATGTTGTTAATATGATGGAGCCTAAGGAAGCTTTTGATTAGTAACTAACACAATTAATGCAGGTGGCGGATGTGTGTGGACTTACAAAGCGCTTGCTTTGTTGACGGGACGACAGTCGCTACATTAAAACTGTTGATTTAGCGAAAAGACCTTATAATTTTAAATTCACGTTAAACTGAGATTAATGAGAAATTTGTCAAATTTTTAGATAAAAGTACACAAGGATAAAAGGATAAAAGACAAAGATTTTTCAGTATGTTGCGCTAAAGCCTCGGCAAAAATGTGAAACTAGAACCAAAGAAGGCGTATTTGACACTAAGATACATGAGCTCATCAATTTTGACGGCATTCTGAACAAGAAAAGACACCGTGAAATAATTTTCTTAAACAATCAAATAGCTGAACAACTCTTAGAATATTTACAATATCTGTTTACGTTCTAACGGTTTTGGAGATGCCCATAAATATGGTCTTTGTTTTCTTCGCTTGGAATATTTTTAATATTTCAAGAGAACTATAAATAGCGTTTTCACCGTGACATTGCGGTCATGTAAGCACGATATCTGGCAAACAGAGACCTTTTGCGTTACCCTTACTATTGATGCTTATTTACTAGAGACTCAATAAGTCTTGATTTCAAGAGTCAAGCCAAAAAATAACGAGTGCAATTTCTGAGCACTTATCGTTTATTTTTATAACATTTAATATTAAAACTGACTGTTATAAAAGCTAAATCTTGGACATAAATTAGTGTAAACTAGCCTCACCCCCGTCCCAACTGACGATGGATTTTGAAAATCTTCACTTCGGTGACTTGTATGTCACACCTCACTGCTCATAGGAGGGGCAGACAGCGTGCGATACCACAAATGGTAGCCTCCTTTCCTAAATGTCTTCCATGATTCCGGTCATTTTCATCGAGATTTAGTAAAATTTTATATTATTTTGTTCCACAATTGTAGATCTAAATACTAAATCTGAACATCATGTTCATGTTCTGCGCTTCAAAATCCACAAAGATAGTGATGTTTGAGGTGTCGAGCAGAAACCTTACGACACTCTGTAGGCCGGTCAATATGTCAACCTTAAAGTAACTGAAAGCCCCCAAAATGAAAGTTTCCTTGTGCATAGTAATCATCAACTGCCTTATGTTACTATAATTACTCCAATACATGCTAAAACTTTTCCCTAAAGTGACGAAAAGAAGGGAACCCTTTAAGGGTTTTTAAAACGATAAGACGGAGAATGATTCACATGATTAAAACTCATAACGTTTTCAGCAAGACTTATCTTCAACGGGAAGCTGTCTTCAATACAGTCAGTCAGGTATCAAAGTAGACCAGTCGCCAAAAGTAACACTATTTTGTAGTGGGAGTGATAAGACAGCTTTGACCTGAAAAGCAATTTGTACATGGTCATGCATAGTTTTCAAGCTAGGTCAAAGAAAACTGTATCATTCAGCTGTTGCTTTGATATTCAGAACTATAAATAATACCCATCCAGGAGCTGAAACACTATTATCACATCCATTACTTCTTGCACAACAATCTCAAACTGGATTATTCTTCATTCTGAGAAATAGTAATTGCTTGATATTATCAATGGTGAACAGTCATTGATGAATTACGGTTAAAATCATTTCTGATGACTATAAAAATCATCCAATGAGCAAAATATTGTAAACTCACCTACACAGCAGTTAAGAGGCCGTACAGATAAGTTTAGAGATATCGTCAAAGCTCAAATAAGCATCACTAGATAATTTCAGATGCTTCACCCGTTTGGGCTTATCATTGATTGTGAAAACGATGATTAAGGGAGACAAATACTGAAGGTATTGTTTGATTAATCGTATTTAATATCAGCAGATGCTTTGATGCCATTTTCTGTGGATAATAGCTCATTCCTGTAGAAAGGGTTTTTGAAGGTTGGCACCACTGACTTCTTATCATTCTTTGTGAGAACAAGGTACCAAGACCAACACCCATTGAATTCAATGCTACTTATCAAATAGTCAATGGATGATTATTGTTCTGTGAAAGATGTCTGGAGCACTTCTCTGATGATTCTGGGAGCAAGTACGACTAAAATATCAATGCATCTAAATTTTGGTTAAAGAGGAAGAAATGCAATTGCCGAAAAATATCTTCTTAGGTGTTTGAAAACGTCCATGCTATTTGTAAAAATGAGCGTTACAGAGCGGAGGAGACGAAGGCACACGGTTAATGCTGTAGCTCATCTAGCCTATTCCTTAAAAGCTGTATGTCTTAACAGTTGTCGTTAAAACAATGGTTAAATAATCGCGTGATGATTAGTAAGGCAAAATGGTTAAGTTCTCAGTATAATGGTAAAATTTGCAATGGTCATAAGTGTATACCGCAGTTAAATAAAAAAGTGAAGAAGAGTTGAGAATCAAAGTTGTAAAATATTATAAATTTCCGTAATCCGTTATTTTTCTATTTAAAGTTATTTTCACAGGGTAAGCAATTTAATTTTGCAACTGTTTTTTAATTGGCCATGTTTAGAACAAATTATTTATACAATAATGAATAATTACGACATTAGATGTACATCAACATTTAAAAACAGATTAAAACTTAGCAATAGTTGAAACCAAATATCTTAAAATTTAAAACAAAAATCTTGCAGTAGCAAGCTTTGAAAGATTATTTTACCTAAGTAATTATCGACACACTTTCTCAATGTTTTCTCTTAAATGCCTTGAGAGTTGTGTACAATGTAGTATTTGTATCGATTCTGTTCCAAATCTGTGCTCCACGGTACGAGAAAGCCATTTGGCCATAAGCTGTTTTCATTCTTGGAACAGCTAAGTTGTATTGGGTGTTACGTAAGGATCGGGAATGAACATCAGACAACCTTGAAAATATTTTGCAAACTTTCCCCGGTGCTTGGAGATTTAATAAATTAATGTCTTCCTATTAACCTTTGTTCTTACGATTAATATGTAAACATATTAATATGACTAAAATGGCTTCGATGATTAGACGTTCTGTTACTTCCAAAATAGAAACTTTATGTTCCTCTTAATGTTGTTTGGTGAACATTCGTTTTCTGCGCTTTCTCTTCATAGTTCATACGTTTAGAGATATTTTGTCGTTATTTTATGAGGTTAGGTTACGGACCTCCAAGAAAATTGGGGATCGAAATAGGTTGTGAGCTAGTACCATGCCGATTTTGTGATTGTACTTTCTAGTTAAGGATTTAATGTCATATGTGAGAAAGTTTTAACTTATTAGTCGTTGCTTTTTTCCAAGCATCTAAGGTCTTAGTAATTCTGCAGACAATTAAGCTATAATGTGTGCATAAGCCCATCACATAATAGCTGAAATTTTTCAGAATTAGATAGGGGCAACAAATAACCACATATGTGGTGCAAGTAGCTTTGATACTGAAAGGTGGGTACGCTAGTTGGGAGATACAAGAGAATCGTGAATTTCAATCTGCCAAACAGCAGTTTGAAGGAAATTTCTACCGAAAACAAGCAGAGGTAGGCCACCGAAGAGGGATAAAAGATTTTGAAGAGGCCACATGGATCCCCTGCTCACAAAGCAAAAAATGCTGTGATTTGCGTTATTAGAAAATCGGTGAGAAAATCATATTCATCAACAAGAAGGCAAAGTCAAAACCGGTCAAGTTAGCCATAAAAGAAAATTGCAGCTTAACAGGCTATTTTTTCCAAACATCAAGATTACAATTGTTTATAACACATGTCATCACATAATCTCTACAAATCGAAATACTTTTTTTACTGTCTTATGATCTCTGAATAAAGTGTTAGCCCAACGTCGACTTATAGTTATTTCTTAATCTCTTTGCAGGCGTGAGACAAGGCAAATAATCTTCCAGACAAGGAGTGTTACTTCTTTTGTCAGAAAATCTATAAAGCTATTGCTACAATTATGACGATGGTAAAATAAAAGTAATCTGCTTATGGTCCGACCTTTGAAGGTTACAAATTATTTGTTATACTCTGCAAAAGTATTTGACCTTTGAGTTATTTTCATCACTTCTTCTATAAATCCAGTTCGTGGGCAGTCAGACAACGCAGTTCCTTAAGGGATTTATCAACATCTTTCTGTGGGCACATCGCAGGAAGCTACATTGAAGTAATTTTCTCTACTTGAATGATTTTAAGGAAAAATCCTGTAGGTGTTCGGCATAAAGGAAAATTGTCAACAAGCGTGATTCTCTGATACTTATAACCTTCATTGTCAAACGTCTGGTATGAAGGTGTGCCAACTCTCTGTCAACAACAGCAAAACATGGGAATTTTTTAGAAAAACACCAGGTCAAAAAATATGACAAATGCAACGATGACTTTCCTCTTCGAATGGTGAAATACCTACTGACGTACTTACATAACATTGCAAAACTAGCATGTTAACCATGAAGTGCCAGTTAAACATCCACCCCCTCCACCCCACCCCCCCTGAAGCGATAATGTGGTCATAATTATAATGAAGAAAAGGTAATAGAGCTTTCATTTGAATAAATGTGTATTAGTAAAGCTCATAGATACAGCAACAATAAAGGAAATTTACTTTACTTCCCTGCATCAAATTAGCTGCTAATCAAACACTGGTAGACATCGACTTTGTGCTCGACAAAGTTGGAGACCAGTCTCTCTTTGTCATGTGCCTTGACCAACGAAGAACTTATATACGACCAATCACAATGTGGAAAACCCATGAAAATCACGAATTATCATCAATTCCAGGTGGTGATATCTATTTTTTTTCTGAAGGATCTTTTATACGTTATGGCTGTTAATAACTATGCCAGCAGGTATTTCCTTTTGCTAACCATCCCTTTAAGTGCACAATCAAAACCTGAAAATGTAACATGTAGCGTTGACCGGGAGAAGTCTACTATTATTTTGCATTCTTTAGGCCGAGCCCCATAGAAAGCAAAAAGTCACACCAAAAGAATTCGACTTATGAGGGTGATTACCTTCGACCAAATTTTCTTGAGCCTCAGAAGAGCTGAAGGAAAATTCGTGCTTCCTTTTAAATTGAAATAGTAAAGACCAATGAGGAAACTGCTATTGTCTTGTTAAAAAAACGCAGTTTCCTTAAAGGCATTTACGTATAATTTGGCTGTGTTGTACTCAGCATAACACTTACAAACTGAAATCTTTTGACGGGAACAGAAACCTCATAATACATATGGCTTGTATTTCACCGAGATCAGAAATATTGAGTAAAAGCTACAACAAGGACATAAAAAAACGACCAGTTTCTAAATGTGCAAAAATATACTCTAGTTAATGTCTGACACTTTATATTCAATGTCGTATTTACTTTAATATCTGCTATACTGAGGAAATGTTTAACTAATCGTTTGCTTCGTTCATAATTAGTTTGATTTTTTCCTGCAGCTTTGCGGTTATCATTATAGAGACCGATACATTTAAAATGGCAAAATCCAGAGCTTCAAAAAAAACCTTCACAATGGCAAAATCCAGAGCTTCATGATTTTTTCAAAGTTTTTACTCCTCCTCGTTAGCAAATCTAACGCTATTATTCTCCATGTCCCTTGCATTTTCTAACATTTGCGAGCACACAGGAACTAAAGTCCCGTAGAAGAACGCTTGTCATATAAAGTGAATCGTCGTCGATCTCATTTGACATTCTTTATTCCTTAGTTAGTTTCTGTTCACCATGTAAAAGTTGATAGGAAGAGAGTCTGCAGTCATGGTGAAAATAGGCTTGCAATGTTTCTATCAAAAGTTAATTGTATAATCCTCATAGTCGTCTTTATCGTGAGATAGTTTAACTGAATTATTTGTTATCTCAGACATGGATTAGATAAAAAGCAGAGCCTGTTCTATCAAGAAGATCTTGGCGTTTTTATCTTAAAGTTTTGAATTAAAATTTTTGATGTTCTGAAACATGTTCTCGTCCGGGAAACCAATGAATTATTGTGGCTTCCTTATAAGAAAATACTAGTGTCTCTTTAATCTCTGATATACAGTGATTGAGCTTAAGTCAGGTCAAATCTTGTATTCAACAGGAATAATCACGCAACTGCAAGCACATGGACAGGGATTTGTTAGATTTGATACGCTTAGGGCTGTACATGGTCAACCAATTGTACATTAATGACAGTTTAAAGTTTTTGAGCGACTGTTACCAAATTAATTGATTTTCCGTGATTTCGACAGTAAGACTGTCCTTTTTTGAAAAGTTGTGAAGGGCGAAGAGTGTTGATCTAGACCAAGTGGGCAAATATTGCGTGGAATGTAAATCAATTTTTAAAGCATTCATCAGATGATCTCAAGCTTGAGTTCATAGCGCCAGAGTAGGATAACTGGATGATTCTTTCAGTCAGATAAGCTAGCGTTAAGTAGATGCAACTCGATCACCTGGAAAAGGCCCTTCTTTTCTCACAATTCTAGAAAACTGGCAGGAGGAGTACGAAAGAAAACACTTTGCCTTCGAAAAAAGCAACAATGATAACTAGTGACAAATTTATCTTAAAATAAAACATCATAAGAAATTACTTTACAAATTTTAGGTGTCTGTACTATTTCTTCCATAAAGATTAGCAAACAGAATGAATAAAAAAATAAAGTACCTCTCAAACGACCAGACACAAAACTTTGCAGTGTTTTCTTTGAAATGTGCTTTTTATCTTTCTTTTATAGCCAAGTAATGTTTTATTAGATGCAGAATGCTTCATTAAGGTGAGTTTGTTGTAATACGTAGCCTGTGATCTGTTTAACATGTGTGTTTTGGGAGCATAAATACACCTGTTCTCCTGGGGTGGCATTACTCATAAAATATAACCTTCAACAATTTTAATGTATAATTTATAGTTGCATATCATATATTATGGAAGGGATGAGTACTGAATCGAGTTCCATTGAATTTAAGCAAGTTTAGCCAAACTGTCATAGGCAAAGGCTCACAAAAGCATGTGCAAGGACGTAATCCAGAAAGCGTATGAGGAGAGAAGAATGTATCGATGATAGGTCAATTCGCTTCTTTTTATTTCTATCTATTGCCAGCCATTCTTGGTTAGCTTACCTGTTATATGTAAACAATAAACGAAATCACACACTTTGTGTAGATAAGTTGAAAATTTATTGAAAATTTATTGTGGCTATGAATCAAATCCATTATAATTATTCTTACCCATAAAATAGGAGACAGACGTTTAAGTCAGTACCGTAAATCATATGAATATACAACTTGAATCTAAGCATGCGCAGTGTCGTAGCAGTTTAATATTTCGAGAGTAAGATGAATAGGGGAATAAGATCAAATCTATGTTGAGGTAAACACAATATATTAAGGAAGTAAATATAATAGCACGTCTCTAAAAATAAGGTCTCTATGCCTTGTTTCTACACGAAATTAATTGCTGAACACCAGCGTCCAATCAGCTTTTAGTTATAAGCTAGTTTGTTTTTCTTCATTATGGTTTTGGTTTGTAATGGAAGACCATTGATTCTTATTGATTCGAAGCCATTTCTAAAATGGACAGATCTTTAAACATGTTATGTGAAAAACATATTTTAGCGCAACGAAGCGTACGTTTAAGTTAGGTGACGCAGATCGCCGCATCCAGTTTGAATCCATTCTAAATGGTTTATTAGCAGGAGACGGAGGGTATTACTTTTCACGTGGGGCACTTTCCGGTTTTAGAATTTGTGCTTTCCTACTTCTTTGCCCTGTTTATTTCAACTTCCAATCCCACTTGGGTATAGGACTGTAAATGGTACTGCCAAGGGAAATCTTTAAGAAAGACTTCATTTTGTATTCATTTTTGGAGTATCTGCAATGGAAGGGAAAGTAGGCTCGTCATTCAGAGATCTCGGGCTAAAGAACGTCTAAGAACAGTTGTGATGAAAATTTTAGAATCTTTAGATAGAAAATTTAGGTGTTTTGAAGTTTTCATTGTTTTAAACATTACCATGTTTTAAAAATGCCCCCCCCTCCTGCAAACTGTACATTTTGTCCCTATTTTAAGAGGTCCTTCCCCTTTCGCAAGAGTGTTAGCTCTAAATTCAATTTTCGAGTAACAACTTTATAACTACCAATAACATCTCATAATTTTATTCGTCAGATATGTGACTTTGGTTTAGCAAGATCAGTATCAAGTTTAAAACTTGAAGCTGGTGACCCTAGCCTAACGGATTACGTGGCAACAAGATGGTATCGTGCACCAGAGATCCTATTGGCTTCCCCAAAGTAAGTCACATTCAACTTTGTAAATTCTCATGATTTTGCAGCAGATGTAAGTGGGCATTTTACCTTCCATGCTTTCCTTAAATCAGTATGGAAATAGAGGCTTCAATTATAGCCCTATTGTTTTTATTAAAGAGAAGGGATGCGTTATTCTTTCATTTTAATACTGTGATGTTAGTGTTTGGAAAATAAGAGTAGACCGCACAAAACGAGCGTGTGTTTATTTTAACTTAGGGTCCAATTGAAATTTTGTAGTCGTATTGGATAGTCGTATCAAACAAATCGCCAAAATTGTTATACATTTCATACTGAATACTCGATCTGTGTGGTTGACTTTTCACAAAACATTATAGAGACAGTTTAAATGATTAATTAACCTTAAACATATGATGTGTTATTATGATAATGTAGTGTGTTATAGCATCGTCGCCGTTGATAGATGAAAACTGTTATGAGAACATACGTGTTGTCGTTTGGTAAACGAAGAACCGGAGGGATTACCGCGTACGTTTTCCGATAATGACTTTTGAGAGCAAATTTGTTCTTAACAGGGAGTTGTGGGTGCTAATTGCTAGCAGTTACTCTACATAGCGCAACGATTGTTAAATTACTGAAAAGGCAGTTAAATCAAGATCATCCTCCTTGCTACGTGTTAATACACAACAGTGCGCATAGGTTTATGCAAAGCTTGACACGTTCTTCTCCCAATTTTGTTTTAAGATACACAAAGGGAGTGGACATGTGGTCAGTTGGATGCATCTTAGGAGAGATGCTTTTAGGTAATTGTTTACATATCTTCCAATACATTTAGAGTATTGTTTGCCAGCTTTTTACAGCCTATTAGCGGAAGGAGCCGTCAAATTGGCTCTGATGTCGTATATGTGGACAGCTGTGGTTCAAAGCATCTTGAATGCTGAGGAATATAAGAAAAAATGAATGTAATTATTGAAATATGTTTAGTTAGGTTTACCACTTAGTACCGCCTGCTCAGCGTGGAGCATGAGATAACTTAACGACGTGCCCTTGGCAATCTTTCGCAAGGTAGTAGACGTGATTGCAACTTTACCTCCTCACCTCTTTATCATCACTACTGAACTCATTCGCGCTTGTGAGGCCTGGACCCTCATATCTTAGTCACACTCATTGGAAAGATTACTTCCGTTGTTTGACAAGTGACGTGTTAATGGGCTACTCTGCTACGGACTGTTCAAATACTGCAAAGTCAAAGAATTGAATTTGAAGAGTCAATGGAGCCGGTATCCTTTGCGAGACGTTTCGAAGTTGAAACAACGACTTGCAGCTAGGGGAGATTGTTGCTTCCGATAAACCATATCATTGACACGACCTATTCATTCTAAGGTTCCTCAAATATGCGTACCTGCATCGTCGATAATTTGAATATGGAACGAAAAGAAACCATAAATTTTAGATTCCCATACTTTTGACTTTGACATCACAACGATTGCTTTAATTGGAATAAAGAGAAGCTGATCCAGGTTCTAAATTATCATCGTACCCATTGGATTGATACACAACGACACTAAATACGGACGAAATTTTGCTGTTGTC
>JAAAKM020006971.1:10094230-10141666 GCA_010016025.2 Alatinidae sp. Z8VKAUB7J3 | reverse complement strand
CCAGGTTCTAAATTATCATCGTACCCATTGGATTGATACACAACGACACTAAATACGGACGAAATTTTGCTGTTGTCGAAGCACGATTCAAAACAAGCTGCCCCATATATATTACTAAGTGTGTTTAAAGTGAATTTGGAATCTTTCGTTTTGATCACAATTACACTTTGATAATCAACTTCACAATTAGTTTTGTTGTTGGCAAGAGCTCTTCGGCTTGCCACGTTTTGATGGCTACGTTTGAAAGAAAAGATAGGTAGTGAACTTTCAGGTTATATGCAAAGTCATTCTTTCTTTCATAAGGTCTTACTTAAGTTCACGAAAATAGTCCAAATTGCGGAAAACTGACGTTGAGAACCACGGTCGGTTAATTTTTGCTCAAGTGGACAAATCCGGACGGAAGTCAAGCCATCCTTTTCCAACAAATTGCATCTCCAAAGATTGGCGTTTGATTTGTGTATATAGGCAGTTTAAGTCCAAATTACTCCACGAGATATTTCGGTTGCGTTTGCAGTAAATAAACAGCATTACAACTACTAGCTACATATACCGTTTTAACTAGCAATTACAACAGGGGGTTTTGACTTCGCCTCATTTTTCTGGTTGCCAGTTAAGCGCTACCATATTAGAGGTATGGGGATCAAGTTTCCGATGCCCTGCATGGACACACCACCTAATGCCCTGTAACAATTATTTTTACCGATGAGTGGCCGGTAAGCATTCGTGAGGGTAAACGAACACCTAAAGGAACATACCGCATTTATTTTTATAACAATGCGTGAGCCTATGCTATTCTAGCACTTCTGAAAAAACTGAAGCAGTCTCACTAGGATGTCCGCACACGGGTGCATACATGGCATTCAATTTTCAATTTTGACAGATAATGATATTAAAACGAATGAATGGCTGCTAGATGTTTGATACACGAACCAATCTTATTGAGCAGAATTTCATGTTTTAGATATTTTTAACGTAAAACTTGATAAGCTGCTAATGATATCAAAGTTTATATTAATTTTCAAAATTCTTACGCTTTGTAAAAATAATGGCTACTCTACAATGCTTTTGTGTAGTTTTTGCAATTGAAATGATGATCCAGAAACGGAGTTATTAGAGTAAATACGGTAAATGGGGTAACACTCAAACAAGAATTGTTGAGACTGGTGAATTGGACCTTTGTTTGTTAGTGTTTGTGTTCGTAAATTTGAAATAATTTTATAAGCTGGGCTATTGCTCCATATGTTAGGATTTGTGTTATAATTGAACTGATGCACATTGGGTCACGTAGTGCACAGACGGCGATGAATCAGAATTTAACTTTCATTTAAGAATGCTTTAGTTGGGAATATCTTCATCAGGCAACCATAGGCTTAGTAAAACTATGGTAACCAGGCAATGCCGTGATAAATAAAACATGATGTTATACCAGAAATGTTTTCTGGTCTACATAACGTCCGTCAGGTTCTTTCATTCGCAATGAGTGACTCGTGATAGATACCGCCGACCCATAGCAATTTATAAATTTCACCGATTTTGTTACGCTTTTAGTAACCAGGGTGATCTCAAAATAACCGCAAAAACAACTGGCGTCGGCTTCAAGCTCATTAAGGGATAGCAAGTATATTTTTCTGCGACCTGTAGCGCGTGCTTTAGGGGTTTTTTGAACAGTGATCAGGACGACGTCAGTATTGTCTGAGCTAGAGTATTTACATTGCTTATCAAATACTTTTCTGCTCAAATTGACCCAAAGCAATAACCTTATCGTGTGAATTAAGAAAGAAATCATGTAATATTGACAGCCACAGATAACTAAATGCATAGTCTGGCTGCGAAAAGAGGTAGCTGTTGTGAGAAGATGTGTAATTTCTGGGGATCAATCCGAGGACGTAGACATATTACGTAAGATCTAATAAAGAATATAAAGTATTGTGTAGGACCATGGTGATTTACGACGCGTGTCCATGCTGTAGAAGCATATATTTGTGACACTTAACTCTATGCCAGCGATATTAATTCACATTTCACTATTAACTTATAAATTCAGGAATGACCATTCGATTTCAAAAATATCAAATATAGTATTTAAGAAAATAAAGCCGGAGGAGTATCAGTAAATCGTCTTATTAAAGATTTCGTTTACTCAAGTTGAAATTATTTGTACTTTGTAAAGTGGTTGAAAGAGATCAGATATGTAAAGCGCGAAAAAACATTGTAATAGGCTCCACACAATTATTTTAATTTCATTGTTTTCGTCACTGTTTTCTGTCTTAAGCCATCGATTTGAGTCCATTTCCGGTCTTTTCACTTTTTTTCGCTTTTAATTAGTACTGTATCCCTAGCGACGTCACTTATAGTGACTTCCCGTTTGCTGCTGTTGCTCCCCTAGTCTTGTTCTTGTTAAATATGAGTTCGAGGTTTGCTTCGTCTGTTTTTTGTTTTGTATCCTCAGGGATATCACTGATTTCAAATTGCTCTCTGTATTCGGATTCGGATGATGAAACCGGGGTGTTCGCAGACCGCAGTTCTTTATGCGTTTCAGTTAGCTTCCGAGAAAAGTTCTTTATCCGCTTTATTTAGTGCTTACTTGCAATATTTTACGCGTCGCAATGCAGTAGGGTACAGTACAATACGATCTTGCAATAGTAAAAATAAAACTTGTGTATTTAAGATTCTTTTGTTGCATACTGATGTTTACCAATTTATTTATGTTGTAGGAAAGCCGGTTTTTCCAGGGTCGTCTACCCTAAATCAGATTGAAAAGATCATGGCAACCATTTCCACTCCATCTCCTGCAGGTAAAAAACCATAATTTATGATTTAGTTATATTTGCATGTGGGACTGCAGTGCAACGTTTGAAATCTGAAATTTATATTAATGCAATGTTTTTGTAATATGAGCACGTTTAATCATAAGTATGATATATTTCTTAGGGAAGGTACGAAATATTGAGACAAAATCATAGCGTACTTTATTACGTAATTAAGTACGCCATGGCCTCAATGATTGCAAAACGTTTTGTAGTTCTGCTCAGAATGAATTTAGGTTTTTTAATCTGCAACCATTCTTTTCCCCGCTTCATTGTGGCATTGCTTCTCAACCTGTATTTCACTGTTATGCTTGATTTCAGGCTCAAGATTACATTTTTAACTCTAAAAGGTAGCTTAGTCGAGGAGAAGAATGGTCTCAATTTTATCCGCTAAAATTGAGCGGGGACAGAGCTGCTTGACCTAATATTTTCCATTTTGTGACCACTCGTCTGTCATATCTCATTTATAGTAAATTGTGGTACTATCCAAACCGCATTTTGCGTATATTGTTTCGAGCGAAACATTGACAAGCTCCGATAACAGTGATGTATTCTCACCTACAGATGTTGCTAGTATTCAGTCCAGCTACAGTAGTAGCCTACTGGAAAAGACATCTCTACACGCGAAAAGACCTCTTGAGGACATGCTTAGTAACGCACCGTCAGATGCTTTAGATCTTCTGAAACGGCTTTTGCAATTTAACCCGGACAAAAGACTAAGTGCGGAAGAAGCACTATTACATCCGTATGTTTCGAAGTTTCATAAACCGGAAGAAGAGCTTACACTACCGTATGACGTGGTTCCTCCAGTTGACGATGACGTTCAATTAACTGTACAAGAGTATCGAACCAAACTTTATGAGGTACGTGAAGTCTGAGGTAGCTATGTATTATCATAAGTGTATATTGCCATGAAAGCAAGTAGTTTCGGTGTACTGCCTTGAATGGGAAGAATACACTCGAAAAATACATCCGTACCCATGACTTTAAGGGAAATGAAATGGAATGATGGGAAACGTGGCAGAGTCAAATGAAGTCAGATCGATATTTGATAATATTTAGATCCCCCTTGAACACGCATAACTTACTCGTGTAAACTTTACAATCAGCTGTAGGCCGTAGGATGTTCTCGGAAATAGACTCTTAGATCATTCACACATTTGTTTCTATTTCAACGCCTTAACCACTAGGTTGTTACGCCCTGTAGCTTTGCAATCCATTCATTTCTTGGCTGAAACAGGTCCACGCCTTACCAACGGCTGTAATTGGGTAGTTACAAGGTAACGTTTTGACCTTAGGCTCAGTCATGGTATACGTCATTTGCTAATTGAGGTGAATCAATTATGATTAATCTCAGCTAACCTCAACACGTTACCTTTCAATCAAGTATATGTAATGGTAATTAACTGTTGTGTACATGAATTTGCTTGAGATAAATAAACTATTCCTTCCAAATACAAAACGGAACGAGTAAATTTTATCTTTTCTTGATTGAAACTGAAAACGAATTTTATCGGTGTACCGTTTAGACGTGAAACTTGGGTTCCAAAAATATCGATGAAACGTTCTCTCGCCCATCCTGAGCCGTTAAGCCCTTTACGTAAGCTGGTGAAGTATACTATATGCCTACGTTGACATATCATTGTACTTTGCCCGTAATTTGTTTCAAAATAATGACGGTTGAATAAAATTGCAAGGTATACCTTAGCCTTAATGCCCCTGGAGTACATACACAAATACTGGATAGGGCCTTTCAGGGAAAATAGCAAGAAATAAAATTATGACGCACGTTAGTGTAATTCATGTAGGCAAACTGTTAACTCTCTGCTGTTCAGTTTGTCTGGTATTTTATCTGAAGTAAAGTTAAGATCTTGTATTGATCGCGTAAGCTGGTAAAGGGTCAATATCCGATTAAATACATTTTTACCTTGTAAGTTTAATTTTGTGGCTGTGACCATTGATCGTTCGCACATTCCTTAGCCACCTGTAATTTATCGCATAACTTTGTGTTGGTGGATCGTCGCTGGATCGTCGTTGGATCGTCGCTGGATCGAAATAGTCACTTTTGCTCATAAGGAGATTGTTGCAATAGAAGGCCTAAACCATAGTCTGCTCAAACACTTTTCATGATTTATTCCCAAACTTAAATTAATTATTTTATTAATTGATTTAATAAGATATTTGAGGAAACATCCTTTCGAGTATCGTTCTTCCCGTCAAGACATCATGCAGTAAAGTGGCTATTACCTAGCACTGGTTGACGAAATTCTACTTTGAAATGTTAAAGTGTAGACTGGCGGAGACCAAAATAGCAGCCACTGTCATATTTTCATGTGAATTATCAATGGTAGCATTGACCGTAAATGACAATTCGGTAAAGACCATTGTCTTCTAAACCCCAACTCTATTTTGTGGGTTCGCTTCACATGCAATATGGAAGGGCTATAGAAGTTGGTTTTATACAATCATTTTCCTAATTTATTTGTCCAGCGAATTATGGCTACGTCACAATATGCCTCGTGTCGTCGCCTTTGGCTGCTGTAGATTTGTACAGCTCTTAGGCGTCTGTTGATGTATTCCTGGGCATAAGTGGCTTCGGTTTGCAGCCGGGGAAGCGGTAATTTTAAATACTCCTCTTTAGTTTCTCCAGCAGACCTCCGCTTTGGTACCCGGGCGCCACAACCCTTATTCCATGTCAATGTAGATTTTAATAGTGAAATGAGTATCGTATAAGAGAGTAACCTCTTCAGATATGTTAGCACTACCTGGCTTCCTTGAAAATACTTCACATATATAAACTGCCAATGGCTTTGGTAGGTATAGTACTATCACAGACATGACTTTGCTATTGAGACTCCCAAGACCGTTGTATCCTGGTAACTTTTCTACGAGACGGCTTCATAGTGAAAATTCTCTCCCGCCATCATGTTTATTTCTAGTGAGTTTGATGCATTGATGTTCGTATAAATGACTTGTATCACAAAATTTATAGATTACCTTAAGATTTACCAAAAGTAAAACGCCAAATATAGAAACTTTATTGACGACGTTTCGTCTAACAGACTTCTTCAGGTCACTACTGAAAACTGGCTAAAACCAGTTTTCAGAAGTGACCTGAAGAAGTCTGTTAGACGAGACGTTGTCAATAAAGTTTCTATATTTGGCGTTTTACTTTTGATAACTTGTCGGTGGACTATTCACATTAAGATTTACCTTAAAATAATAGATGCATTCGTTAATATCAAAGTTATGTTTGCACTTTCATCAGTTCGATTCGTGCAAGGACCTATTCTTTATTGACAGCAGGTCCATTTGTAAGTGCTTCTTTTAATGTGAGAGATTCGCTTCGAATCCGTTCGAATTTAATTCAATTCTGCTTTTTTGAACCTCGCTTTTACCTAAACAGGCTTGATTTTACGACGAGTCTTTATTTGCACGAAACAAACTACAGAGACTGTAGTAGTTGACGGGTCTTTGATCTTCACAGATAAATAGAGTGGGATATTTAGGACCTCTTTAATTTTATCGCAAACCCCAAACTTCTCTGATCTACCTCTCAAGTTTTTATTCTATTTTACGTTTCAAACTATTTCTGCAGGAAGAAACGACCGCTTTTACCAGTTGTGTTACGAAGTTCACTAGGAAGGCAGCTGCTCTTAAAGCTAGGCACCTAAGCTGATCATTTTGTTATTGGTTTTGTTTCTTACAGAGTATTATTCAAAGGAAAGCTGAATTTAACTATATTATTTTAACTACCAATAACCATCTTAATCTGTTTTAACAGTAGGCTTTTACTTTCCCACATACCGCACCCAAATATCCACCTCATTTTACATTGTTTTATGACGCAATTTACAATTTTACTATCCACGCAAAAACTTTAACCTTTTGTTTACAACTTCTATAGATTTTAAATTTCCACACGCATATTAGTATTTCATTGGAATGTCTTATTTAATGGTGCGCTTGTCATATTTTATTCACTTGAAAATGGCAAAAGGGGAGTGCCGAAACGTCGTGTCGAAGAAACGTTGTCACTCTCAAAAAAGTAGACTCTCTTATAAGTTACAGCTTGATAAGATTTCTCGGGGAAAAACTTGCGGTGTATCTTAAAATTTATGAGGTCATCTCTATTATAGACAGTTCCACAATCCGCGATTTAGAATCAGTCCCGAAAGAACTTTTTGGAAAAACTGATGTACTTCAATTGCAGCCAAGGAAAACTCACAACGTCGCGACTTTCAGTTCCCATCCTCCCAATTTCCTACAAATTACAAGGTCAGATGAGATTAATGAGGTTCTTCAAACAGATCTTGTGCAAATCATTATTCCAACACCAAGATTGACAAACTGTGCCTTTCGGGTAACTCATTTTGATAAAGAGGGCGATGCTTGGTTAGAAATGCTTTGCAAACATGTTGTAATACAAAGGGTGCGCTGTCATTGAAAAACGGTATCGCACTCATGTTTAAAATTATGAAAACTGAATGCCAGAAAGCAAAAAAAGTACACAACCACTTAAATGCACCCCATTTCACGTATTGGTACGCGTTCGACTACATCATTGTCTTGCAACGCTTTGTAAGTGACGTTGGCATTATTCCTGCAACTTGCGGAGTTGAGTGCTGGTGATATCAACTGCTGATACGGAGTATTTGTGTCTGAAACTGGCACCAAATATATGAAGAAAGCGTTAGGCTCTATTGAAGAAGTTGAATGTCAGGGCACTATCCAACCTATTCAACACGGAGGAACTCCATTCTTGTAAGCAAACGTAAGAAAACAACCCGCAATAAGATGAACCAGACAGCAAAAAATGTATAAAAAATATTCCGTTACATCACATAGTAGGTACTTCGGGAGAGGTATTTGGTTCAGTCCAACCAGAATTGACTTGTCAACAATGATCTTGAGATCCCTCAAGTTTTGGCGGAGTTGCGATTACCTTGATTGAACTACGTGAAAGTATTTTACCTCCAAGATAAACTTGTATATTAAGAAATTGGACTGTGCAAGTTTGTCGGTCAGAAATAAAGAGACGTTTTGGGCCAAAGCAACCACTGAAACTAGGCGTACATGAAAACAGCTCAACGGCAATCCACAAAGGACTTAAAGCTGTGCACCGTTGATCAACGAGCGGATCGACTCACCTTCGGTGATCAAATGGTTTGGAATTGCAAGCAATCAAGTTGTAGATATTTCGGTGGTGGGAAGATCATTGGAAAACACTCCGAAACAACAAATCAGCTGTTGAAAACGAAGCTCTCGCAAGAAAACCTCTAATGCCAATTTTCCAAGCAATTAGACCTGGGACCACGTTGTTGTAAAGTGACGAAACAGCTGCCTACTGGGGTGTCCTTTAGAGTTAATGCCATTCTACAAAGTTTGTCTAACATGAAGCTGCCCATATGATAAGAAAGATTCATGGAGGTCTTTGTATCAGTTTGGCGACATGGCAACATCTAACAAGTATCAAAGAATGCTTCAATAGTCTATTTATGCAAGAGATAGGGAACAGTTCACAACACGACAACCAAACTGGTTGCCAATAGCACTACTGTTCATGGTAAATAAAACTTAGCACGTTTTATAAACAGACTCCTAGCAGACGCAGTCAGCAAATTATATCTGAAGTATACTGTGTGTATACTGTAGTAGTCACAGTATGTCATACGTAATATCCGCAATACCCGACCAACAAAGCAGTGGCGAGAGTATATTAGGACCATCGCATAGTGTTAGCTTAGTTTACAAATATTTCTCATCATGCGTAGAAAGGAGCGATGTACAACTACACAACTTTGGCTTCTTTGGAGAAGAATTAAACGATAAATCGCCCATTTGAGAATACAGGCGAGTCGAAACAATTAAGAATAACTAAGATAAGAATTGATACTGACTTCTTGTAATAATCGTTTTTGGAATAGCCTTCTCCTCACATTACAGTATGTTACGCTTTCCACAGTCTAGATTCAATCTAGATGCAAGTAAGAACCATTTGTGTTATCGTCCTCAGGTTCTGTGCTGTGATAGAGATGTTGAGATCCTGATATGCAACATTGTTGTTTGCAGACAATTGTGTTTTATCAACACACATGCTGGAATAAAGACGAATGATCACTGGCAGATTTGAAGGCACTGCAAGGAAGTTTTTGTTTGACAATTATCTTGAAGAAAAGTCTGTTACCGACCAGTTCCTCACAGACAAAACCAAGATCCTAAAGTGACAATTGAAAACACGCCACTAATCTAAGTTTTCCTAACTCAAATCTTTACTTCCACTTTACATGGTAATATCACTTCACAGCAAAATCGAGGCACATTTCAAGGATGGGTTGGAAAAGAAACGCAGGACCAGAAACATTACTCAACCTCAACCAATAACAGCCTGTTTTCCATTTCCGATGTGCCACAAAGTGTGTAGTTTCCTCTTTCAATTGGCCTTCTACTTAGACATATGTCAAGTAGCACGACACCTATTTTCTGGCATGGATAAGGAATATCATCATGTTGGTGCATTGGTTGGGGCAGTTCAGTGTAGCCGACCTCCCTTTTGAGTTTTGATTCCCTTTTCCTTTAGAAAAATGGGTTACTTTCATATTTCAGAAAATGAATATGAAAGCATCATGACGTTTGAATGAAGAAAAAATTATACTGAAGCAGGCACAGTAATCTTCAGTCTCATAACTGTCACCGCTCTCTACACACATTTTAAAACAATATCTTGAGCAGAAGTTACTGTTTTGCTATATTACTTCTTCGGTTTACTTATTTAATTGTGTACTTATAATTTTACTCCAAATTTCCAATTCTAGCTACGGGTGCGATTAGGGATTCGCGGCAGCGAGCCACCCCCTCTCCCCCTTCTCCCCTAATTCCTATGATTTAGGTAAGTTGTCATGTTGTGGTATAAAACTGTTGATTTGGAGATTTGGACTACCCAAATTTGGGAAACCAAGAAAGTGAGCTTTCGCGTTTGCAACATTACAACCAAAGTGCGCATGCGCCATTGTCACCTCAACAAATATGGAGGCTAAAAATTGCAAGGTTATATCGTTCGAGTGTAAAATATATGTCAACAGCGTAAACGGGCAGCTGCCAAAGATCATGGATGCTATAATTCCTGCATAGGCAACATGCAAGAATAAATATGAAGTAGTTTAAAAGAGGCTTTAGAGGATATCAATAGCGAGGAAGGAGCTATCCTCGTCAGACACAAAGAGCAAAACCTCACATTAATTTGATTGTACTAACCTGCTAAAGGAGTAGCAATGGAGGCTGAAGCAGTTCCAGGTATGTTCGTGGCGTTTATGTTGTTATTTGCATGTTATATATGTTGATATTATAGTAAATCGTGAAGTGAAATCATTAAAGGTTTGCGAGGACTTGGCTGCACTGTTCTGTAGTCCTGGTCCCAAAGTAACCTCGTCAAACTTGGGCTAACTTCTAAAGAGCTGCTGCGTGCCCGACGAGCCTTATTCATGGTCGGGTATTGCATGTTTGGTTGTATCCACGACATGATTTATTAGCTTAATTGAGGATATGTTAAGAGAGTTTAGCTTTGTATCCTTGATGAAGACTAGCTATTAGACTTGGTTAGCCTGAGTTTCAGATCGGTTATTATCTTGATGGTTACCGGTTTCGATGGGTCCTGTGTGTTTTGGGACTTATCTTTGTCTTATGTAGCGTAATACTTTATTTATGTAGCCTATCATAACAACGGTACTTTGTTGATTGCCATGTAAATGTAGAACTGCATTGGCTTCGCTAAGTTAAAGGGGGTCGATCATGCATGTGTTGACATTTGGAAACCAAAGTAGGATCTGTAATATGGTCCTGTGGGTCAGTTGTTGTGTTAACAAGGTAGGCCTGTCTGGTTATATGTGTTTGATGAATGAACCTATAGATGTTTTGTTGAATATTACACTCTTATTGTGTCGCGATCTACAGGACAAACCCTTCGTTTATGTTTCTGGACGTGATATTGATAGCTATAGGTCGATGATGAACTAAGGTATTATTGCCTTTTAGAGGGGAACCATTATCTGCCAAGTGACTGGTGTGTTATAAGAACGCGTAGTTACTTGCTCAAATATTTATGTTTTTAATTTATTTACATTTTAATAAGGGCTATGTTCTGAGAGGCTTCTTTTGTTTGCTTTGTCATTGTTTAAAGAGCATGGTACATATATGTCTAGGCCTGTATATAGAAGGTTTTTTATTCCGAAACCTCACCTTGAGCCAGAGCCAGTTTTAAGGTTTATTTATTATATTATTTGCTTTTTAACCAACACTTGAATCCCCCAATAAAAATTTGTGTTATATACATGTGTTAGATCACAAAATACAATTTTGCTCCAAGCTTCGTGATAATCAAGGTTATATATACATATGACTGTGAGGTTTAATAGGCCTATTTTATTTTTTTAGTACAAATTGTAACACTTTTATCCAGTGTACTTTTCTAATTTTTTATAGATCAGGGTAATTCTACCATGACTTTCAGAGGGACATTGAGACTTTAACACTAACTCCATTGCTAAATTTGTAGCCCCAAGAAAGCAACCCCATGGAAGGAACTATAAAGTCAATATCTTATCTGTATGATGGGGAGAGAAATAAAATCAAATGATGACATAAGAGTAATTAAATGTGTGAAAGATGCTATATACATAAAAAGGACTGAATATAATTAAGCAATGATCATTTAAATGTTATCTTGAATCACAGCACTGCACAAACCAACAGTTGTTACAGGCCTGCGTATATACAAGTCACAAGATGGTCACAAGGAAAAGCCTCTTAATAGGCACATATGGATTTATTCCAGAACCTGTACAATTGATATGATGTGACAAAAATAATATTGTGTCTACAAATAATATCCACTAAGTTAGCTTTGCTGCTAAAAATGCCAATAATTTTTTGGTAAAATACTAGAAAAATAGTGACTTTAATTAAGACAACTTGAATATACATGTCCTTTTTGCCATGGAGCTTAGTTAACTCTGGTACACATTCAGTTACTTGAAATTTGAGAAGCTAAAATTGCCTAACTTGGAGCCAATTATTGTGAAAAACTTACACCATGTGTTCTGATGGAAGACTTATGTTAAAATGTATTATACTCTCATAAATTTTACACAATTCAGTCAGTTTGAACAGAAGTAGATAAAACTAGGACAATTATTTTCATGAACAAAAGAGATTTATGCTTTTGTTGTCATGTCTCAGTGTCAATGGAATGTCCATCATTTAAAATGATAAACTATGCTGTAAAGTCAGACTATGAAACACAGCCATGTTGCACACTAAGGTATTGGAGACAGAATCATAAGTTCCTGCAGCTCTGCTTATTAGTCCTGCTACAGTTGAAGCTGTTGCGTTTACCTGTTTCTAATAGAACATGCTTGGTGCTGCTAATGTAACCTTGGTAATGACAGGTGCATGCAAAGGTAACCATGAAATTCTTCATATGTGATTGTTGTATGAGTATTATAAAAACAATAGCTTACTACTAAGGTGCATTGTCAAGGAGATATAGATATGCTAGTTTTGTTTTCAGAACAGACTCAGGTAGTGATATAAAAAAGAGTGGGTAGATATACACATATTAGTTACTGAGAAAATGAGATTGGTTAAGATTTTGGGCCAAACTTGTGCAGGGTAAATAGACTGCCTGATTTGTTTTGTGCTTTTTGACCAATCAGCATTAGTTCAATGCTGTGCGGTTTTCAAAATTCATAGTTCTTTGTAATAAAATGACATAAGGATGGTTAGATGGATGTGTAACACCAGCCTAAGAAGACAGACAAAGTTCAGATCAGTTAAATATGGGCTTGGTATCCATATCATCCATATTTCTAAACTCACCCCCCCCTCCCCCCCCCAAAAAAAAAAATAAAATAAAGGGGAATTGATGGAGTCTCTGGGTCCTGTTCTTCATCTGCAAAAGTTTGTATTCTTTTATTTACTCAGTACCTAGGCAACATTGGGCGTTTTTTAATAGTTGTCATATACATGTGAATTTCTATCTCTCTGCTGTACCGTGCCACCAAAGCAAAGTTATGTGCAGCATTCAGTCATGATGGTAAGGTATATCAATGGCCAGGGAAAATATTTGTAAATTTTGCTACTGTTATATCCAAATTACCTGGTAGTTTAAAAGCCTTAACATTTCTTTGTAGATTCACTTGAAAGTGGGTCTCTAAAGGAAAAGTATGAGGAAATGAAGAAGATGAAGGAGCAACTAGAGAAAGATTTTGGTCAAAAGAGAGCAAGATTCAAACAGATGTACTTGGAATGTGAATGTAAGTAGAACGTTGTGGTGTTTTGGGAGACAACAGTGCTATGTATTGTCTGGTGTAATGTGGACATCCACACTAAAAGCACTTCTTGTCCCAACATACACATGTGTAATTGTAATGTTATTACACATACCATGTGTATATATATTGCAAAATTGAAGTAGAATAGTGAAGTGGATAGCTAAATGTAAAATTGTGATCCTTAATAACAGTAAACTGTAACTATTCATATATTAGAGTCATTTATGTACTTGCTGATTATCAGTTTATACGTACATTTTGACCAATAAACATGTCTATTACCAAAGCTGCCCATGAACATTCATGTATATATATAAAATATACATAAAATATGTACTGGTATATACACATAAGCTTACCTCAAGGCATGTTTAAGTGAAGATTAAGTGTGAGTTTTAGAGGAAAAGGTGACTGACATGCTAAAAGGCAGGTTGAACCAGATAACATTTAGCTTTCTCGCTTTGTGCCTCGTAGATTCTTGTCTCCTGTTCACATAGGTAAGATCATTTTCAAAATTACTGGATCATAGAGCTTCCTGGTATTCAGGTACTGCTGCTTTAAAGGCCTCTTTATCAGAGCTCAGTCTTGATAATCTAGTGTTGGTGGCTTCGGGTATTTTCCTTATGATTGCTGGGGGATGGTTTGACTCGGAATTGACGTAAACAGGCTTGTGGTTTTCTTTTTGGTAGGGATAATATTTTCCAGTAGAGAGATCCATAGTGACATCAAGGTAGTTTACAATTTTTAAATTAGCTTGGGTAGTTATTTTCAATCCATGCTTTTTAAGGTTCTCGATAACCTTTTTTCGCAACAGATCTGCAGTTCGTCGACTGTTTTTTTAACGATAATCAGACCATCATCCCTGTATAGTCCTATATTTATATATATATATATATATATATATATATATATATATATACAAAACACAAGTATTGCACAAGATAGGAAATATATTACGTATATACTTTATGCGTATATGCTTTTTGTCTGACACTCCTAAAAGCACAATCATCAGAGTACTGACAGTGTCAGATGATTCTGGTTCAACTTAAAAGCCCAAGAGGGTTGACATCTTGTCAACTCCTATATTTAACATCCAATAGATGACAGTGGATCCGATTACAATAAATGACCATACAAAACTAACAAAAAAATGTATTAGAATGCTAATACCAGGCCAAGAAAATCAAAGAATTGAGAATGGTCAAGATTACTGAATGAATTGTTTAATGACAAGTATATAATTTTGTGTCCATCCTTTTTAAGTGAGCATGATATCATTTACATGTATTTTTTTGTTTGAAATGTAGCGAATTTAAGTAAAGAAAAGGAAGCTCGGACAGCAGCAGAGTTACATATACAGCAACTAGAAAAGAAAATAGATGATTTGAAATCAGAAAATGTTGGAGTCCGTACTGCAGCCCAGTTGTCAGAAGAGACAATCAAGGAGGAAATTCAAGCTCTGAAAAGCAAACATCAGGAGGAAATTGCTTCGTTACAGCATATCTGGCAAGGTTTGTTATTTATAATACCTTGCATTTTGAAACAAGTATGTGAAAAAGTGTGTTATGTAACAAGTTATATAGATTATATATATAATTTCTGTTCAGATACATGGATGTAATCATTATCACTATGACCATCCTTTTCATCATCATGGTTATTGGGTTCAAATATTTAGGTCACTGTCAATTTTAATAACCTGGGTTTAGATAAAGCAAAGCAAGTCAAAATTTAGCACATAGTGCACATAATCCATTGTCTTAACTATACCTAGGGCTACAGCAACTGTAAAATCAATGAAATGTCATAAGTGTCTACTGCATCATTAACTTTTCCCACAACTAACAGGAACAAACATAATTCAGGTTCGATCCTCTAGTGTTCTTTTCAAAACACAATACTCAAGGAATTACATAAAATTTTAAATAGTTTTTACTGTTAGTCAAAGATCAATCACATCAGCAAAACATTACTTTTCTTTACGATTAATGTCTTGCTGAATTGGACTGTCTCTTAACTTCCTGACCAGCCAACTTTTCTTAAATATCAATTGAGCATTTCTATTTTTGGGTGTAGTTGTATTGGCTGGCCCTCGATGTCTCATTGGCAAAAGGTATATTTGCCATATTGGTAAGAAAATGAAATATGCATTCCTTTTCTCATGTACAAGATAACTTGTTAGAGAAATGTATGAAAGTAAGTAGAATGTGATATGTGATATGTAATATGTGATATGTAAGTGATATGTAGACATCATAGATAAAAGGGTATTGTTTAGTTAAGAGAGGTGCTATTTATTTGACAACAAATTCGCTAGTTGAGAAATGATATACATAAACAAATGTAATCACCCATAACCACTTTCTTGACCAAATAAGCCAATCTTCTGCCATCTGAGAGTAGTTTATTATTCCAGTTAGACGGGAAAAACTAAATTTTAGAGTTAATCAGTTCTTATTACAAGCTAGTTTTATATTGTATTGCCTGTCAATCAAGAGAATAAGTTAGAAGCATTGTAGATATAGATAATTAATAGCAGTTGTTATTATTGTTCTATTTTGATCAGCACTCAGCTTTAGCATCATGTCTTTGCTATCTGGACATTTTTCTAATTTCTCCACCTTTTAGAGGGAGTTAAAGAAGCACAAATGTCATTGGGTCAGAAATTTGAAGAAGAAAAAGCTGTAATGAGGCAACAGAATCAAATACTGGAGCAGCAGATCCGGGAGTTGCAAAGTAAGCAAGAGGAAGGGAAGAGTGGTGGAGAAGGGCTGATGTCCATGATGTCCCAAGCCATAAGACGAACAAATTCACCATTGCCACAAAAGGAAAACAAGGATGAAAGCCATCCAGAAACCTTAGAAAATAGCATGAAGAAGGTAACTTAAGACAAAAGGCATAAATGTGCTTTTCTTAATGTTCTATACCTGTAGATATTTGAAATGACGTCTTGTGTCATAACTTATGTTTCTAATCTAATTAGATATGATGTGGCACTGATAGCAGTAGTGCCAGTGTCCATCCCCTACTGAAACTGCTGCTGTTACTATCACTACTACTGCTACTGTGACTGCTACTGCTTCCTCTCATTTCTCTGCTAACAATCTACCCATGCCATTACCACTGTTGCTATTGTGCTGCTACTATTACTATTACTACTACTACTACTACTACTACTACTACTACTACTACTACTACTACTACTACTACTACTACTAGAGGCCGGGCCGTCGTCGAGCCCACGGGGGCCGACCGAGACCTGGGTGCACGCCGCCGACAGCACGAGCAGCGACAGCGCGGAGAGGGTGGCATGGGACCGCCGTGACATCGTCGACCGCCTCCTCGAGCGCGAGCGGGCGCGCTCGCTCGTTCGTGGCCAGGACACCGGACCGGAACAAAGCTACCACGCCCGGAGGCCGACGTCGGATGCATACCGGAACGAACGGTTATATACTGCCGGGCCGAACGTCCGATGCCACGGTCCGATCGCCGCCCGGCGGCCCTCAGGAGACCCCCCCTTGGAGACGACGGCCACCGCTGACGCCGCCGAGACGCTCGGCCGGCCGCTGCGACTGCCGAACGGCGTCGAGCTGCCGAACCGTTTCCTCAAGTCGGCCATGAGCGAGATCCTCGGCTCGCGCCACCATGCTCCGACGGCGGCGCTCGAGCGGCTCTACGCCACCTGGTCCGACGGTGGGGTCGGCGTGTCGGTCACCGGCAACGTCATGATCGACCGGCGTGCCCTGGGCGAGCCCCGCAACGTCGTCCTGGAGGACGAGCGCGATCTCGACGCGCTGCGCCGCTGGGCCGCGGCCGGCACCCGTGCGGGCAACCACCTCTGGATGCAGCTCAACCATCCCGGCAAGCAGTCGCCGGTGTTCCTGTCCCGGCAGACCGTCGCGCCGTCGGCCGTCCCCTTCTCGCCCGACCTGCGGCGCGCCTTCGCCACCCCGAGGGCGCTGGAGGACGACGAGATCGAGGCGATCGTGGAGCGCTTCGGGCGCAGTGCCGGGATCGCCCGCGACGCGGGTTTCACCGGCGTTCAGATCCACGGAGCCCACGGCTACCTGGTGAGCCAGTTCCTCTCCCCTCATCACAACCGTCGCACCGATCGCTGGGGGGGCTCGCTCGACAACCGCGCGCGCTTCGGCCTCGAGGTCTACCGCGCCATCCGGTCCCGGGTCGGAGCGGATTTCCCGGTGTCGATCAAGATGAACTCGGCCGACTTCCAGCGCGGCGGATTCACCGAGGAGGAGTCGATCGAGGTCATGGCGGCGTTCGCCGCCGCCGGCATCGACCTGATCGAGGTGTCCGGCGGCAACTACGAGTCCCCGGTGATGACCGGCGCGCGCGTGCGCGAGAGCACGCGCCGACGCGAGGCCTACTTCCTCCAGTTCGCCGAGACCCTGCGTCGCCGCATCGACGTGCCGCTCGCCGTCACCGGGGGCTTTCGCACCGCGCTCGGCATGGCCGACGCGGTCGGCAGCGGTGCGATCGACGTCGTCGGACTGGCGCGCGCCCTGGCCGTCGAGCCCGACCTGCCCCGTCGGGTGCTCTCCGGCGAGCTCGTCGAGAGCCGCGTACGCCCGCTCACGACCGGCTCGAAGCTGGTCGACAAGTTCTCCATGCTCGAGGTCTCCTGGTACGAGAACCAGCTCGCCCGGATCGGCCAGGGCCAGGCACCGCTCCCCGATCTGCACCCCTGGAGATCGGTGGTCGCCTCCATGGCGAAGAACGGTTTCCAGGCCTGGCAGCTCCGTCGGGCTCGCTGAGCCCCGGCCGCCCCTCGTCCTCCCGGTCCCATCACCACCGACCGCGGTGGCGGGTCTCGGTCTCGTTTCCCGACTAGCTCGGGTGAACGATGACGACCGAACCTCACCTGGAGGACCGAGACCATGATGACCGCCCGTCCTTTTCGACTCCCGACCACGCTGGCGTTCCTGCTGATCACCTCGATGACGGCCGGCGACCTGCTCGCGAGCAGCTGCGACGCCGTTCCCCGCTGCCGCACCAAGCGCCCCGACGGCTACGACGCGTACATGGTGTTCATGGCCAACGGCGAGGTGTCGATCGACGACCCGCTGACGCTGATCACCGACGAGTTCTTCACCGACGTCATGGGCTGGGGCGAGGCGGAGCTGGAGGCGTTCCGGCAGGAGAAGAGGGCGATCTTCGCCGAGCGCTTCGGCATCGAGGACCCGGAGAACGACCCGAACCTGCTGGTGGTCACCGGCATGACCAACCCCGCACTCGACTACCGCGCCTACACCATCTCGGGGAGGAGCGTCCCCCGTAGCGGCTGGGCGGTGCGCGAGGGGGTGTACTCGCTGATCGTGCTCGACCCGGAGGGCCGGACGCTCGGCGGCGAGTTCGAGGGCGTCCACGTGCCGTTCAACACCATCATCGGCAGCGGCATCTACAACGTCGAGGTCACCGACAGGTTCGGGGAGCCGACCGGCGAGGAGATCGTGATCACCTTCGACGCCGGCCAGCCGATCATCCTCGACGGCGAGTTCGGGCGGCTGTCGTTCTTCTGCGACGTCGAGTCCGACACGTTCGGCTCGGGCCGGGCCCAGGGGATCAGCGACCCCGACCTGATCGGCGAGGGCCTGCTGAAGTCGAACGTCCGCAATGTGCTGACGTTCTCCTCCGACGGCGGACTGTAGGCCGGTGCGGAAATCCGGGCGCCGTGGGCTCGCGTGCCTGCGCTCCCACGGCGCTCCGTACCCGGGGGGGTCCGCCCCGCGGACCGACGGCAGAGGACGCCGGTCCAGCGGACGCCATGTCGGGAGGTGAGGGAGGGGCCGGCCCGGGACGAGGGTACGCCCGGGCCGGGGAAGCTAGCTCATTGGACGACCGCCCGGACCACGTTCGACGTGTTGCCGTCGACCGCGACCTGCAGCCACACCTCGCGGCCGGCCGCACCGGCCGGCACCGGGATCGAGAACGTCGCCTGACCGTTGCCGTCCGAGGTGGCGGAGCCGAGCGGTCGCGGCGCCTCGAGCGCCACCTCGACGTCGAGCTGCGGCACCGGCGTCCGGCCGGTTCCGACCAGGCTGACGCCCAGGAAGACCTCGCTGTTCGAAGGCGCGCCCGTGACGGTGAGGGTCGCCGTCTCGCCGGCGGTCAGCTCGGCACCGCCGAGCGCCATCGCCGCGACCACCCGGAGCACCGAGCCGCCGGAGACGATGTACAGCTCGCCCTCGCCGTCCTCACCGAACGACGTGATGGTCGAAAACGGGTCGAGCTCGGACGTCCGGTCCTCGAAGCTCGTCACCTCGGTGCCGTCGTAGATCAACGAGAACACCTCGGAGCTGCAGTAATCACCGAAGAAGTACTCGCCCTGCAGGAGCGGCAGCGACTCCCCGCGGTAGACGTAGCCGCCGGTGACGGAGCAGCGGAAGCCTCCGCCGCCGAAGCCGTGCCGGTACTCGTAGATCGGGTCGGTCAGGCCGCCCGGATCGCAGTTGCTCGGCGGATTGAAGCACTGGTTGCCCTCCTTCAGTCGCCAGCCGTAGTTCTCCCCTCCCGAGCTGGCGGCCGGCTGGAAGCTGATCTCCTCCCAGACGTCCTGCCCGACGTCGCCGATGTAGAGATCGCCCGTGCTGCGGTCGAAGCTGAAACGCCACGGATTGCGCACTCCGATGGCCCAGATCTCGTCGAGCACCGCCGGGTCGCCGACGAACGGGTTGTCAGCCGGGATCGCGTACGGGTCGAGCGGCGTCGAGGCGTCGACGTCGAGCCGGAGGATCTTGCCGAGCAGCTCCTGACCGTCCTGGGAGCGATCGCCCGGATCCCCGCCGGCGCCGCCGTCGCCCAATCCGACGTACAGGTAGCCGTCGGGGCCGAAGGCCAGCATGCCGCCGTTGTGGTTCGAGAACGGCTGGCCGACGGTGAGGAGCACCAGGGCGCTCGTCGGATCGGCCAGATCGGGGTCGGCCGAGACGGTGTAGCGAGCCACCACCGAGTCGCCGCCCCGGTCGGTGTAGTTGACGAACAGATGGCCGTTCAGGGCATAGTCGGGATGGAAGGCGAGACCGAGCAGGCCGCGCTCGCCACCGGACGAGATCTCGTCCTCGACGTCCAGGAAGGTCGACAGCGTGCCGTCCGGCTGAAGCAGCCGGACGAGTCCGGAGTTCTGCTCCAGGATGAACAGCCGGTCGTCGCCAGCGGGGGCATGCGCGAACAGCGGCGCGCTCAGCCCGCTCGCCACCGTCTCGAGGCCGAGCTGCTGAGCCGAGGCATGGGGGGTCGACAGTAGCACCCCGGCCACGGCCAGGCCGGCGCAACGCCGGAGCACGGACCATCCGTTTCCAGTTCGCATCTTCAGTCCTCCTGATGTGCCGTGCGGCCGAAGCCGGGCGGCACGGGTAGCACACTCGGGTCGAGGCCCGTGCGGGTCGGTCGAGGGCGAGACTCGGCCGCCTGCGATCCGGCGCTCAGGCTCACCTCCGCGGCCGCCTCGGCGAGCGCGATGGGCGGCGACCGATCGTAACGCTCCCAGAGGGAGTGCATCAGCTCGCCCCGACTCATCCCGACCGGCCCGTCGGAGCGCTCCAGACAATCGTCCGGGAAGCCCTTCTCGATCGCCTGATCGCGCAGGAATTCGACGTACTCCCGACTGGCGGTCTGGTAGCGCAGGGCCGCTCGCACGGTCAGCGGACCGACCGCGTCGGCCGGGACCTCGAATCGATACGGAGTGACGTCCCAGTGCACCAGCACACCGGAGCCCGGCGAGGTTTCCGGATACTGGTAGCCGACCGGCCTCATCTCGAGATCGTCCCCGCCGGTGAACCCGCGGGGCGGAATCCGGTTGTCGAGCTCGACGCAATCGTTGAGAGCGAAGTGGAACATCTTCTTGCCACCGTCGTCGACGATGTCGCAACGACCGTCGCCGTTGCGGTTCCAGATCCCGGGGCGCT
This sequence comes from Alatinidae sp. Z8VKAUB7J3, assembly GCA_010016025.2. Taxonomy (NCBI): domain Eukaryota; kingdom Metazoa; phylum Cnidaria; class Cubozoa; order Carybdeida; family Alatinidae; species Alatinidae sp. Z8VKAUB7J3. The sequence continues at coordinate 10,120,606 of JAAAKM020006971.1, read as the reverse complement.
GCTCGTAGACCTTGAGCTGCGGGTCGTGCTCCAGCAGGGCCTCCGCCGGGTCGTAGCCACCGCTGCGTCCGACGACTCGACCGGTGGCGTCGGTCACCCGGACGTGCAGCCAGGCCCGGCGGCCTTCCGGATAGCCTGTCGGCAGCTTGTGGCCGGTCAGGTTCGTCACCTTGACGCGCAGCCGCAACGGCCGTCCCGGCTCGAGCTTCTCGGGCAGCGACAGGTCGATCCGGGCCGTCCTCTCTCGGAGCAGCTGGAGCGCCCGATTGCGGGCCCGACGGAGCTCCGCATCGAGACCCAGGTCGGGGTACTCCTGACGCAGGACGTCGAGCATCCAGACGTTGCCTCCCGTGAACACGTGAGTGGCGTAGTCCCCCCGATGGTCGTTGAGCTGCGTGCTGCAGGCGTAGGCCGGCCCGCTCCGGACGTCCGGCATGTGGCACGACTGACAGGTGCGCTGCTGCTCGCCGGGTTGGGCGAAAGCACTCGCCTGCCACTCGCTGAAGGTCCGCTCGATCGGATAGGCGAGCTCGGTCTCGACGCCGTCGACGATCAGGTTCTTGAGCGGATGGGTGACGTCGTGACAGTTGCCGCAGATGAGAGAGCTCTCGTGGTAGTCGGATTGCTTCCACGGATGGGGAGGCGGAAAGCCGTCCTCCGGGTAGCCGTACGGGCCGTGACGGCACGGCTCACCCTGCCCATCGCAATCGGAGTCGTCGACCCAGTAGCGGGCGTTGCCGACGTAGACCGACGACTCGCCCGGAGGCGGCGCGTCGGAGACCTGCATGCGGTGGCACAGGTGGCACTCGACGCCGTCGAAATCGCCTCCGGTCCGGTCGATCGTGCCCTCGAGCGAACAACCGTCGACCGTCCCGCCGGGCTCCTCCGAGCGCCCCTCGAGCCAGGCCCGCGGCGCGTGGCAGCGGAGGCAGAAGTCTCCCGCTCCGGGGAGGTCCTCGTTGGCGACGTCCAGGGCCGCCCAGAAGAGGGGATCCCGCGCCGAGTGGGCCATCATCGATCCGGCCCAGGTGTTCCAGGGCTCCAGCACCCGGTCCGGCTCGTAGAAGGCGTGACACCCCGCACAGGTGAAGGCGGGCTGCAGCGGATGGGTGAGCGTGGGCTGCGTCCCGCCCTCGGTCAGCTCGCTCGCCGCGACACCCGGGGACGCGAGCCCCAGCAGGGCGCCGACCCCGAACGTGCCGATCCATCTTCCCGTCGTTCGCCGTCGCTGCATCGCCGTCGCCTCCCGTCGCGGGGAAATCGGTCCTCTCGTCCAGAGTGCGAACGGCGACGTTTCGGGTCGCCGTCCGCGCCGATCAGCTCAGGGATCGACCACCAGGGAGGTCACCGGATTGGTCCGCGCCGCCGTGGTCCCGCCCGGGCCGCGGAGCACGACCGCCTGGAAGGCCAGCGAGTCGAACGGCAGACCGGGCGGCACGGTCACGTCGAGCGTGGCTCGACCGTCCGGGCCGGCGGTCGCCTGGCCGAACACCCGGAACGGGTCCAGGATGTCGAGACAGCTTCCGCCGAGCTTCGACAGACAGGGACCGCAGCCCTCACCGCCGGTGCTGTAGGCGAAGCGGACCAGCTCGCCGGACTCGGCACCGGTCACCTCGAAGGTGGCGACGTCGGAACGGACGATCGGCCCGACATCCAGGGTGAGCTCGTAGTTGCCGTCGATCACGCACGGCACCGGCGCCCCGGCACCGATCGAGTCGGGGGCTCCAGGCCGGAACAACCCGAGCGTCACCTCGGAGCGACGCGGCGGCGCGTCGGCGTCGAAGCGGTAGTTGTAGAGCGTGCCCCAGCGCAGGGCGTTGGCGTTCGGGTCGGTGTCGTGCGGGACGGTCTCCCAGCTCAGCGTACCGCCGGAGACGTCCGGGACGACGGTGGCCCAGTCGGTACCGTCGTACGGCTCGCCCGAGTGGTAGTCGACGTCGTGGAAGCCGACGTTCGACAGCTGCACACCAGCCGCGATCGGGACGCCCACGCTGCCGACGGCCCGGTGCGAGTTCATGTTGTAGAGCGCGTACTCGTAGCGCCAGGTGCCGTCACCCAGCTCCTCGACCTTGGCTCCGAGGGTCACCAGCCCGTCGTCCGGGATCTGGACGTCGGTGAGCTCGACTTCCGGATCGGCCGTCGCCCAGGCCCGGATGCCGGACTGGGCCACCTGCGTCGGCCCGATGAACACCGGCGACAGATCCGAGTCGATCGAGATCTCCCGGTAGGAGGCGTTGTTGTCGTCGTTCTGCGAGGCGGCGTCCTGGTAGTGGATGTAGTGCCCCTCGACGAAGTAGCGCGCCCCGGGGTTGAGCCCCGGGTCGACGTCGTCGGAGCGCACCTGCAGACGTTTGAACACCGCGTCCCCGGTCTGCCCCTGCCCCTCGTACGGGAATGGGAAGCCGCCGGTGGCCGGGTTGACCTCGGAGCGCGGTCCGAGGCCGCTCTGGGAGCCGTTGAGGAAGACGTCGTAGGGATCGGAGCAGCCGATCCCGAGAGCCGGCTCGGGGGTAGGCTGACAGTTGCCGCACAGGTTCAGCGCGAGCGCCGCGAAGCCGTGCTTGAGCCAGCTCATGCCGACCTGCTCGAACCGACCGTCCTGGAGACGGAACATGTTCTGTCCGATCACGGGGTGCTCGGAGTTCCACGCCTTCCAGTACAGGATCTCGTCACCCACGTTACAGGAGTGTGTCCCGATCGAGTACGAGGTCATCTCCCCGACCGTGCCCCAACGGCGAACACCGTCGATGTCTCCGAGGATCACGTCCGGACCCGAGGCTCCGCTGACCGCCTCACAGCGCTCCCCCTCGGCCATCAGCGCGGGCCCGAGGAGTAGCACTCCGAGCAGCCCGAGACCGTACCGGTGGACTCTCAATCTGTTCATGTCGGCTCCCATTTCGATTCGCTGTTCCGTCGGCGAGGACGCGACGGACTCCCTGCCCCTCGTCTCGGTCAAGCATGGCCCCGGTTCGTTCCGGAAGCAACGGACGGGACGCGTTCGGCTTGCCGATTCGCAATCCCGATCCGGGGGTCTCGTTCCGAACCCGTTTCGGGGTCGTGCCGGTGGCCGGTGGCCACGAGGACAAGATGCCTCACGGGGGTGCCGATGACAAGTACGGCCGCGGAGTTGGAGTTGAACGCGTTCAACGTCGCACGAGGGCCCGGTGCGGTCGGGCGACGGCTGTTGAATCCATGCACCACCAACCGCCCCCGGGGTCTTGCCGGCCAGGGAGTCGCCTCGTATCCTGCCGTCGAGAGCTCGGAGGCCAACCGGCCTCCTGACATCAGGAGGAGACGAGCATGAGATTCACACTACCGATGGTCGCCGTCGCGCTGTTCGCGGCGGGGGATACCGCCTCGGCCGCCTGGGGCGATTTCGTCAACGAGGCCAACCAACGCATCCGCATCCGGCCCTACGTGGACGGAACGGGCATTCCGGTCAGCGACGCCTGGGAGAAGGACATCGCCGTCGGCGACCTCGACCAGGACGGCTGGGACGACGTGGTGGTGGTCCGGAAGAACATCTTCTCGAACCCCGGGGCCCTGCAGGACATCCTGCTGATGAACGAGGGAGGCCGCCTCATCGATCGCACCCAGCGATATGCGCCCGGTTTCCTGAGCACTTTGACCGACGCCCGGGACGTCTACATCGGCGACCTGAACGGTGACGGCTGGGACGACGTGCTGATCGCCAACACCTTCGGCCAGCAGTCGAGCCTCTACATCAACCGCGGATCCGACGCCAGCGGCTGGCTCGGCCTCGAGGACGAGTCGTCCTTCCGACTGCCGTTCATCTCCGTCCCCGGTGACGTCAACACGCTCCAGATCTGCGGCATCGGCGTCGGCGACGTGACCGGCAACGGCGCTCCGGACATCTACCTTTCGAACTACATCGCGGCCGGCGGCACCCAGGACCTGCTGTTCATCAACGACGGGACCGGTGTCTTCACCAACCAGAGCGAGCGACTCGGCGAGTACGCCAACGTCGCCTTCGGGACCAACGCCGAGATCCACGACATGGACAACGACGGCGACCTGGACATCGTCAAGGTGTCGGCCAACTACGCCACCCCGCCGTTCGGTCTCGGCAAGATCGTGATCCTGTTCAACGACGGCACCGGCGTGTTCGATCGCTTCCCGTTCCAGAGCGTCGAGCGCGGACCGCTCACCACCTTCTACATGTTCACGACCGCCGACTTCGACGACGACGGCATCCGGGACGTGTTCGCGGTCAGCGACTTCCAGGACCGCGTCGCCCTCGGCCTGCGCACCGCACCCGACCGCGGCATCCAGTACGACGTCAACCAGCTCCAGCAGTCGCCCCGCACGGCCGGCTTCGGCGGCAACCTGCAGCCGGCGGACATCGACAACGACGGCGACCTCGATCTGGGCGTCGCCTCGATCGACGTCGACATCGCCAACTGCGGCTTCTCGAGCGGTTTCACCATTCTCGAGAACCCCGGCGACGGCCGGCTGTTCGACCCGGCTCCGGGCGCCCAGGACCCGAACTACAACGAGCAGGCGCACGATTTCGCCTTCATCGACGTCGACCGCGACGGCTGCCTGGATCTGTTCATGGGCCTGTGCCGTGGCTGGCGCCTCTACATGCAGGAGTGCAACTAGCCCCCCGGCTCGTTGCGTCGCGGAGCCCGACGTCCCACCGTCCGCTCCGCGACGCGAGCGCCCCCTACCTCACTCGATTCGACAGTGCGGATCGCAGCCGTCCCCCGCCTCACGATCGCCGTCGTCGCACTCCTCGCCGAAGTCGAGTCCTCCGTTCCCGCACTCCTCGACCCGACAGAGCGGGCCGCAGCCGTCTCCCGGATCCGTGTTCTGATCGTCGCACTCCTCCCCTGCCTGGAGCCGTCCGTCACCACAGCAGGCCGGCAGACAGTCGACCCCGCAGCACGGGTCTCCTCCGGGCTCGTCGCACGACTCGCCCGGGTCGACGACACCGTTGCCACACACCTCCGGCCGACAGCTCGGGCCGCAGCCGTCGCCCGCAGCGCGGTCGCCGTCGTCGCACTCCTCCCCCGGACCGAGCTGGCCGTCACCACAACCCCGAGGCGCGCCGCGGACCAGGACCGCCTGCCCGGCATCCGCCCCGCCCGGGGGCATCATTACTGAGACTGCCTATGGTTTGGTATATTTGTGATTCACACATTATTACTCTATTTAATATACAATCTGACATATGACGGCAACATGAAAATGGCAAAGAATAATAGTAGTGGCTGCGCTCGCTATCGCCAATTTGCATGCCCTAGCATTTGATTGTACTTTTGACTCCTCCCCTATCATCTGGCTAACAGTTCAAGACGCAACGTTTATTACTAGATTGAACTCTTCCAAGATGTATCGTATACCTTCACTGAAAGTTACTTTTTAATTGAGATATCTAAATATTATTTTCTTTTAACGAGACCTATTCACCATTTTTCGATCAGCGAATGCCCCCCTCCCCCCTTTCCCCCGTCTATGTTTACTGTCCAAATTTCAGGCTGGGGACTTTAGAATTTTAGAAACCGAGGCATAGGCTAGAATGCGAAGATAAGTATTTTTGTTACGGATTGGACTAGTTCTCAAACTACACTGCTAACAAATGTAGATGCCTCTGAATATTGTTCTGGAAATCGTGATTAAAGTAATTATTATATTATCGATATTGTTTCGGATCCTTTTTAAGAAGCAGAGTGGAGAGAATAGCACTACGATGAAAAGATTCTGTAACACGAATGGCATTACAGGAAGAAGTTCACGTATGAAGGTATAAATGTGAATAGGTAGTACCCCTTATCAAGCTCTTTTACAGCAAATTTGCTCACAGCGAACCATTGAAACATAAGATGGCCTGTAACTCTCTACCAAAAGTATCTATACTGTTTTATAAACTTGTTTAAGACTGTTTGGTTAAAATAACGTAACGTTTATATTCGGCGGTAAAACATTAAGTTTATCAAACGCATCCTCACAAGAGTTTACTGCGCTCATCTTCGCAAATGTTTGCCAAGCGTCCCCTCAGAATGTGACGTCAGTGGAAAGAAATTTCGTCGAGACATCGAATTCACAGAACAATAGACAAACGGCGGCGATTCCTGACAATACTTTACAAAGACCCTGCTCTAACTAAAGCTTTAAGAAAGTTTTAAACCTGGCATTGTAAGCAAAAGAAAAAAATCTATAAAACGTAGAATGCTTGTGAGGTCAAGACATTGGTTTTACAGAAACGATATTTACACTGATTCAATGAGCACCCGCTTTTGTTAACCTAGCTTGATATTAAATTATATACATACCTTTAACTTTACCCAATACTCTTCAGATGCTGATCCATTAAATGCCTGAGGATTATTTGATGCCCAGGACGCTCCCAATGGATCACAAGAAAACACTTTCTTGTTCCATTTAATAGCAAAACAGGTATCGTAGATATTGCATCTTAGACAGCATTCTGTAATTCCTGAAACGTACCGCGACTCGAAAACAGACGATGCATTTTGAATAGGCGATTGCAGAGGCTTAAACATATCCACAAACATAACGTGTTGCAAAATAGCAAGAAGGATTGTTACCACGTAATGCCACATTGCACTTGCATAGGGAACCTTGGAAGTAAGACTGGTATATCAAATTGCGCTGGTTGCTATACAATGAAGGGTAAAATTGGTTTATTTGCAACGTATCAGTAGGAAGTGAACTGCTGCTTTCCTTTATAAAATGCTCAAGATGTTTTGCATTTTATAACAGACTTGAACTTCCCATTCAAGCTTAATAACTTCTTAAATACAATTTGCACAGTTAATGTAGATGGACTTTTTTCTGTCGGCTTATTTAGTTCTCTGTTGGCACTCACGCGCCTGCTACGATTTCCTTTTAAATGAGATGATACTGAGAGGGTTCATGCTAAGGAAGTAAGGAGAGGAAACATTGAATACCTGCAGCTGGTGATCAAACTTATTGAATACATGGCCAGCATGTAGAATAGCATCTGAAACATTGTATGGGATCGGTAATTTTTTATTTTAAAGATCAGTCGGAAGCTTGATCAAACTTATTGAATACATGGCCAGCATGTAGAATAGCATCTGAAACATTGTATTGGATCCGTAATTTTTTATTTTAAAGATCAGTTGGAAGCTTGATCAAACTTATTGAATACATGGCCAGCATGTAGAATAGCATCTGAAACATTGTATTGGATCCATAATTTTTTATTTTAAAGATCAGTTGGAAGCTTTTTCACGCCTAGACCTTTCTATTTTTTCCCACAAAAGACTTTATCATCTCTATTATTATAGTCTCTTGTAGAAAATAATGTCAACGAGCAGGAAATGCTGAAACTCTTAGAGTTTGAAGAGTTCTGTGTTTTCTAACGTATCCTTTGAAATAACAGAACTACAAATTCTTGTACAAAACACCAAAAAACCACCAAAAACACTTCTTTATCTCCTAATGTTACAGTTACTAAATATCAACAAGTCTTACTCGCGAATTTGTCAGACTTTTGAGAGTTCTATATCTTCTTCATCTTCTTCTTCTTATTCTTCTTCTTCTTCTAGGTGCCCTGCCCTTTCAGAGCGTTGACGATCCTGGTTTTCAACGATATTCTGTCTACTTCAGTATGAATTTTCTCTGCCGTTGAAATTCTCTATGTACACATGAATATTTCGTGAAATAGAACAACTATTACTCCTTGTACGAAGAATCAAAGAGACTTCTTGCTTCTTCTTCTTCTTCTTCTTCTTCTTCTTCTTCTTTACATTCATAAGTTATGGGTAGACCTTTAAAAGCTACCAATAGAAATGTTTTAATAATTATATCCGTATAAAAGGTAGCCCGTGAATTTTGATTACCACAACTAATGATAAAGGCCGTGTCTTCGAAACCTTTATGGTCTTAATTGCATAAAATGATCGTGATCTTTCTTGGCTTTCTAGTTTTCAAAAACTATATAGAACTTTTATTGGTTTCGAGTTCCTTTGGACCCTTCCGACCTTTAAAAGGGTAAACAGGGCATATCTGAAAGTGCACTACAGTCGCAGAACAGCAAATAGACAACAGGGCAACTCTTGGTGGAACTCTTTGATCTTTTGGTGGTCACCAAAGACGCAGAGGTGTAATCTTAACCTCTTTAGTAAACAGCGAAAGGGAGGCTATATCATCAAACTGTCAATAGGCACCAATTTGTTTTTACACACGGCAGCGAAACGTACTAAACATGAGATATGTACACAGAATCTACTTAAAATATCATTAAATGATAGGAGAAAACATAATAAGGGTTGCCAGAAGCAGATAACGAATAATACCGTTCAAACTTTCTCCCGATGGCTGTAACTAGAGTCGATCTAACAGCAATTATTAACAGCAAGGATAAACAAGCAAGTTCCGTGGCAATTGTTACCCTCTTATCACTAGTCTTTCTTCAGTCGCACATAACTGATTCTGCTTGAAGTAGCTTACTGTATAGGCCTACATATGTTGTGTGGAATGACAGAGTAGTCAACAAGGTAAGTTTGATAATCACTGGGATAAAATGTGCTGTTGTAACAGACTCCACTCATTGCCTTCCAGTGAAATGTAGCCAGCATTGCTATATTTACGTTTAAAGTTTTCACCATATCCATTTGGTAGTGTATCAAAATGTGCCAACATTCGTTGGCAGTGACAATGTTACCGATTCGGGTTGTCTTCTGTTATATCTCGTCGTTGCCCTGTCTGTAGGTGAATATGAATGTTAATTCATTCCCTGGAATTAGTGAGAGTTTTAAAAACAACATCGACACTATTGTTCCTTATTGTTGCTTTTTTTCATCGGAAATGGAGCGTTCAAAGTGTAACAGTGTTTATCAAATGTCTCATTCTGTAATTTGTGATTTCAACTGCAGAATGAGATTTATGTTGTTGGCATGCAATTTTTCCCTCCATGTTGATACTCGACTCTACCGAGGTCACTCATCGTAACTCTGACAAAGTCTTTCGCATCATATTGTACTATACATGTTTTGAAATTTTTAATCGTTTAATTAAAGTGTTATATAATTGATTTGTGATGTTAAAGTAACCTTTAGACATTAAAGCACCTGAAGTTACTGTGGCGTAATTATATTGCCATGTTGTGAAAGCCGCGTAGTTAATTGCAGGGGTTTTTGCAGTTACTTTATGTACATAATCCTAATGAAGTGCAACTTTTTCGTAGCCTAAAAATGTTATGCTTGCGATACGAAGTTTTGTCGATTGCTTAATATTTACGACGATACATATCCTTGCACATTTCTTCAAACTCTGGGAAAATACTGGCAAAAAAGAGCCTTAAAAAAGGCTATCAGTACTAAAATAATGTAGTTAAAAATGCTTCAAATGCCGCATGCATTGTCAAGAGACCAATCCTTTGAGACGTACGCCATCTGAAAGTGCCACTAATTGTGGCAAATAGCCAATGAAAACAGGGGCGGCCACACCAAATCAATTTTGGGGCCTGAGAAAATACTGTATCACACTTACATCACGTCGAGAGAAATCACACAAGAAAAATATAATATGTGCTGTATGGGACTATTTAAATCAACCAAATAATTTTTCTATCAAGGTCAAAGAATGTATAAACGTAAACTACGCTTTACGTGTGATTGCCATTAATGACTTAGCAATATTTAACAAAGTGATTGGTAACATTAAGTCTCCGAAATGTAATCGAAAAGAGAGAATTTTTTAAAAGGTTACTACAGAAATGTGGAAACAAAACCGACTTTATATTTTCTTATCCTTGATAGTTGGTGTTATATCGTAAAATAATTATTATAATTTATGTAAAGTTACGTAATGACGTAATGTTAGCATTTGTATTTAAGCGACTGTTTTTGTGATTTGTATTTAGAAATAATAGATCTAAGGCAAGAGTAAGATCTGCGTTCTTAGTGATTGATCTTCTTGCAAAAACAACAGTTGGTAACTTTCAGTGGCCTTTGAACAGCATCACTGGCCGAATAGTAACTCCTCTGCGATTAAAATACATGATGCAAAGAGGCTGATCTGTAACTGCGTTGAGCTGGATGTCGATGCTTAGCAGTGGGTGATTAGACACTGTGATGAGTAGAGAAATAGAATATTATTATTGGGGTCGTCTAGTACAGTTGGTAGCGCACACGCCGTGAATACTTGTTTATGAATTGGAATCCCGGTGATGGCATAATTTTTATTTCTCTAGTTTCTTTTAAAACTAAAGTTTTAGAAGATATACAATAGGAAAAGCACCATTAGTAACTATGCGTCTCCGCTTGCAGGATAATTTTATTCCTTCAGACCCAATAATTTTATGATACTGCAGAGGCGGAGGCAGATGTCGAGAGAATTAGCAGGACAGATTCCAAAACACATCTTTTGATCAGTTGTGGTGCACGTTATGAAAGAAAGCCTCAAGGTGCAAAAAATGTTAACAGAACAAGGGTATTATTTTTTAATGTCGTTTTCAGACAGTGCTAATGATATTAAGTTAAAATGTATTTTCAATAAGGTCTCAATGGACACTGTTAATCTGCCGTTGCAAAGCTGCACAAACATAAATTACGCTGTGTAGATTTCCTTTATATTCATAAAATTCTTATAAACTCAGAATGGTCTGATTGACATATCCCCCAGGAAACTCCAACAAGATTATTTACAACAAGATTTTAAAACCCCTGAGGAGTTAAGAGACACCGGAAAAGATCAAAAGTAATGAATCTTAAAGACAAGGCTACAGAGAACCTTATTATTAAGAACATAGAATCGATTAAGGTTATAGTTGTTACAGAAAGACAAGTCACGAAGTGTTTATAATTACAACATAATCCTTAAGCGGACAATCATGATCAGCGATGATCGCAGAATATTCTTAAAATATCGAGCGTTCTAGAATCATCTTTAGCAGCGTAATAATGATTTAGAAACAGTCATATTTAGTAACTGAGGCCTCGTATACTCAAACCTTCTAGATCATATTAAAATTAAATATAAGCTTGTAATTGTTCAGTGTCGATGAATCGAAACCAGAGCTGGACAAGCATTTTTAAAGTTTATTCAGTAAACAGTCGGAGTTTCGATTATGTTCTGCTTTTGCGCTAGAGTAACTGCAGGGGCGTATTATTCAACAATAGTCGTCAGGAAAAACACTAAAAGAAGAGGATTTTGGAGACTATCAGTACGGGAAATATACTCAAAGTGTAGTCCTGTACTTAGAGAACTCTATAGTAAGTGGATGAAACTTCAATAAGTCACGAGTATTGCTCAGACTTTAAGGATCGTATCAGGGAAGAGATATCGTGGCTGCGTCGATCGTTAAAGTGCTTGTAGAAAAGGGCAAGAGAAAACACATCATGATGATGTGAAAGGTTTTATAGGGGTTTCAGAAATTTAAGCGCGAGTCACGTTAAAGAACTGACTTTGTATTCGTTTAAGAAGATTCAGGAGAGAAGGAGGAGCACTTAACAAGGTGTAGTAATAGTGTTCAAAACATTATCAGCTTGAAGATTATACAGGAATGTTATTTTGGTCTAATTAATGTTTTCCACTATATAAATAGCCGTTAAGTAAAATGTTTGTTGCAGGCAGAATATTAAATATTAAAAATAATCATATTTTGATACATGTCTCGCTTTATAGTATAATTATATAATTGTGTAATCACCATTTTATTATGAGTCCTTACTTTACAGAGTTTATTAAAATTACAAATCTACTCATCTTCCTATCAGTAATTAGAGAAAGAGTAATTATTGCAATCTCATAGTTTTTGTAACACTATCTTTTTTGTTTGACTGTCAAACCCTTATACTAATTCGTGGAAATTCATGCTTTGCAGCTTTACAGAGAAAATAGAATTAAGAAGCATTTAGTGATAAATAAATAGTGTTGCGGCGACCGACTCGAACTTGAAGACTTAAGACAACAACTCAGTCTCAGAAAGAAAGAGAACTCAAAGATGCGTTTCATAGTCATCGATACACATCGCAACGAAGCGTCAACGAAAGACTCCAAAAACTCTCCCACTAATTAAAAAATAATGCCATTTATAGATCACGAAAGCACGTGGTTACCCACGTAATTTCTAATTATGCAACGCCACATGATTGTCGTGCTGAATTGGTGCTGAGACGGAACTTTACTATTGGTAGGCGGATAAGTGATTATATATGCCTAACAAATGGTATGTTTTAAGTTATTGGAATAATCTTTGAGCAAAATGACGAAAAGTGCATTTTTAAGACATAAAAAGTTACTTGAACAAACTTACAAAGTTATTAGAATAATTTTAAGCTGGAAACAGAAATTCTTTAAATTTTTCCCGCCCACATCGAGCTGCTTAGATGTTTTGATTGTAACTTGACAAGCAAGATGTTGAATTGCTGAAATAGCTTGGTGCCATGCTTTCACTAGATCCCAGTGGTACTATGTTGCTAGCTTAATAATTGGATTGAAAGTGAAGAAAGAAGGCTCCATATTTTGTAAACTCTAGCTCCCCAAGCTGCTTTAATAGCTATCATACACCTGGCAAGCTTTCATATCATAACAGTGCTGTCGTGGCCATACATTTTCCATATAAGATGTAAGAAAGGATTTAGCATTTAACGCAGGCAATGGAAATTTCATTTCAACTGTAGAAGAAACTTCGCTTTTGTTATTCCTATGCGCTGGGCAAATATCAAATCTAAAGATAACTGAACAATATTCAAGAAAGCAGAAAAGCTTCTGATCTCAGATAGCACCTGTCATAGAGCAAACAAAGACAAGCACTCGTTTTTACAATACTCTTTTATTAACGGAATTAGTTTTTAAGATTATTTCATATCAACAGGAAGTGCTTGCTCACATTACTAGAAATTATTTTTACTCATGTTACCCATAACCTAAGTAATATGAAAAATTTCTTAAATTTCTTAAGTTTTTGAGATGCCAAAACCCAAGAGCCTTGCTACAAGAAGAGGAATCAAGGGAGGGGACTGTACCAAATGAAGCTGTACTGAATCTTCAAAATCACGTTTAAGAACATCGTTTAAAAATACATTCAAAGACAACATTTCCATTTGCGATGCTGCTTCTTTCGCTTGGGTTCATGCTCATCATTGTTATTGAAACAGCCAACGGGGAATTTTTTTCAAGGTTACATTTATCTGCGAGTAAAAGATTTGTTCAGTTGGGAGTAAAGCAGGTTTCTGGAAGTACGGAATGCTGTCTGGAATGTAACAACGTTGCTCTGTGCTCTGTACTCAAATGGATTCCACTGCAAACGTCGTGTCAACTACTGGAAGAATCTAAAGATGGTAAAATCCTAATGAGTAGATCGCCCTCTTGGGAATACTGGACCAAAAATAAGGTAAGGTTAGAATTTGAAAAATATGTCATCCTCTCCATTTCACAAACAATATATATCTGCAATTTAAAAGGTAATATAGGTTTCCAACAATCAAAATACTTAAAATGTTATACATTTTGATGACTTCAGGTCGTGGCAAAGGGTTTGGATTGCTGCACTTTTTGCTGTAAATCTTTTGGTATTAAAATTACTTATACTGCAAATATTACTTGTTCTAATACGTAACGAGGCTAAGGATTTAGGAAAATATATTAGAATTTAGAGGGGACTACTGATCGAAAATTCATGTTACTGCTCTAATTTCATGAATGTACAATGTTCCAAAGTCTGAACACTAATGATCCTCAAGGTACATTCTTGATTTATAATAATTTCTTATAATTGAGTATAACATACTTAACTACACCATTATGTAACTATCGCATGTTTCTCCATACAACGACGATATCTGAAAGAGAAATAGAAAAACCTTATAGATGATTGTTGAATAACAAATTGTGGGCACTTTATCATGTCATGGCAAGAGCTTCAAAGTATATTGGTCCGAAAATATATACAAGAACCACCGATACTCAACTCAATGTCTAAAAAAAGTGTACAATTTAGGATTATTGTGCTCCAGTTTTAGTATGATGATGCTTATAAAGAATGCGTAGTAATTTTGGGTTGTCTTCTTTGAAACGTAAATTTGATTCCCAAATGATGTGCTGGAAATTCAAAACCTAGACAAATGAATCTGTTGCCATTGATAGTATTGACACAATAAGATCATAACGATACTTCCAATGACCTTTTTTAAATAATACTTTCACCATTAAATGTGATTATAAAGTTATGAAAAAGTCATAAAATTTTAGTACAGACGCTAAATTGTTTATGGAATTATGAACACTTCTCTGTGCTTCAGAGTCCCATAGTCCTTGACAACATTCGATGGAGCTAATTCGAAGCCGTTATCTAGGATACGAAATTACTGAGTGCCCATTGAAGATTTGCATATTTAGTAATGCCAGTTTTGGTCGTTAAGAGCGCCACAGCACTGTTGATAGCTATGCCTTTTTAAGCTCTATTACTTACCCCTTATGTACTTTGGGAGTAAGAGGGAGGAGAAATATTTTTATTAAAGTGCGAAGAAAAGTAAAACTTTACATCATTTTAAGGAACCAAGAAGCCCAACAGCATGGAATCCGGCCATAACAATTCTCACTTAATAAAGTTTAAATCCATAAATATCAAATGGCCCGAAGGAAATATCATCGGCACGAATGACATACTTATAATGTTCATAGTGTTATCATTTCGAGGAAGGGAGTCTAAAAATTTAAACATGATCCCCCCCCCTCCGTTAAAATGGTCCATCCATTTCTTAAGTAGATGCTTACTGAATAATTCAACCAACAAGAATAGGAAAGGTCTGTAAGTCAGCTTGACCGTCACCAACTCACTTAATGAAGACAAACATACATATTTTTCTACCTTTAATCGTTGAGTAGTAAGCAGCCCTGTCAATCCTGAAGCAGCCTGGCCGCCCTTTTACCAAAGACCTTTAAGGTACAATTGCAATTTGCAACAGCAAGAGATGGGGGGGGGGGGGGGGGTGTCGGTGGGGGGGGGGGGGGGGGTGGGGGGGAGGGCAAAGAAAATAATACTCAGATTTTTTTCTTCTCCTTATGTCTTTTTTGCAAACAGGAAATTACTCATACTCACAAATTGGAAATATAAGCAAGGATGAATCATTAAAACAATGCCAAAACCAATATTTCTGAAGGAAATTTTATTACGACAAGAAATCTGAAGATTTTCTGGGGATGTCAAGAAATTGTACGAGGGGCATTTTGGGGCAAGAAATCAGCTTTGGAGGGGCAGCTTTGGAGGTTTTCTTTGCTCTCTGCAGAAGTCCAAAATCGCTCTAATCTCTTGAAATAGGAAAGTTTGACTTCAACTTGCCAGCCTTAATAACATCGACTGAAATCTTAATCTTTTCCCCGGTCCTTCAATAGTATCCTCCAGGTAAGCGTTGTACGCGACGTCCACACCACCACCAGAATCAGAAACACTCAAGGTGGCTAGCCTAATACCATCGCCTGAAATCTACGTCTTCTTTCCCATCGATTGATAGTATCGTCAAATTAGCCGATGTACATAGTGTCAACGCGACCAGCAAAAGCAAGTACAGGATGAGCTCTAGTGTACTTTGCATGAGCGCCGCATGGAAAAAGGAATTTAGTGTACAACCAAAAAGAAGTCTGTAATCACAGCCGTCGTTATACAACTGCGAATTTGGTAGTTTTCTTTCCTTTCCTCAAAGTGTTT
This sequence comes from Alatinidae sp. Z8VKAUB7J3, assembly GCA_010016025.2. Lineage (NCBI taxonomy): Eukaryota > Metazoa > Cnidaria > Cubozoa > Carybdeida > Alatinidae > Alatinidae sp. Z8VKAUB7J3. The sequence continues at coordinate 10,104,942 of JAAAKM020006971.1, read as the reverse complement.
TTCAGCTCTTATATAAAAGTTGGCTTCTAAAGTTCCATAAGTCATTCTGACCAAAGATAAGCGTGCTGTCAAGAAGATAAAATGCAAGTAAATCACTCCTCCTCCTCCTACTACTACTACTACTCCTCCTCCGCCTCCTCCTCCTCCGCCTCCTCCTCCTCCTCCTACTACTACAAATATTACTACTACTAATACTACTACTACTACTGCTATTACTACCACTACTACCACTTCTACCACCACAACTAAAGCTACTACTATCACCACAACTATTACTACTACAACTACAACTACAACAACTACTACTACTACCACTACTGCTACTCCTACTCCTACTCCTACTCCTGCTGCTGCTGCTGCTGCTGTTGCTCCTACTGATACAAGCATAGCACAATAACAAAACTGCACACTCTGATAAATCGATGGGTCTTATCCGATGCAACATAATTGAGGGAGAGACACAAGGTTATCATGTCAGACATTGATTAGTGTAAGGCCTCTTCACTGGCTTTCTATCGTGTTGGCTAGCAATTAAATATATTGATATTATCTCACAAATATTGCTTCGAAAGAAACTGAAGGCTTATCTACTTTACACAATGTACCCAGCGCTCTTGGTCAGCGCTTGCGCCTTATTGCCGTGGCTCAGTCGCGAGCTCCAATCGCCGAATGAACAACGCGTTGGTCATAGATTTCTTTAGATTGTTGACTAACTCGGTCTTGCTCCTTCTAACTTCTTGCTTTGGTAGAAATATTTTGATGCATCTGCAAAGTGACTAGTGTGAGATATAAGATGACGTGAGGGTTTGCCAGCGATCACCCAAACCATTTTGAACTGGTTGGCGCTCGCAACTTACTATATAATTTATTGTCAAAAGGACCATTTGCACTTGCTCAAAAGTGATCGCAGGTATACGTGCCTTGAACTATCACCCAATGAAGATCAGCCTTACTGACCGTTTTTACAAGCATTTATTATAATGCAAAGGGCAAAGAGGCGCATGTGTCTACTATACTAACCTGCGTCCCTCTCAAATAAATGTCCTCGGCCACCGATAAGTTTAGCTGTAACTGAATTGGAAAGGTAAAAGAAGTGTAGTCAAAATGAGTTAACAAAAAGAAGGGGGGCCCTCGAGGATGATTTATCTAGTTATGTACGCAATGCATTCCTTATTGATCTTGGTTTGCTCGGAATGTATGCTCGTTCCCATCGCTAACCTCATCCCATGGGCGTGTGTAGTTGCTAAGTGGTCTATTTTTTACTCCTTCTGAGATACTCCTGACATGGATTGACAGCAAACATTACTGCTTTCTCTATAAACGTACTATGACAGGACATCTCTAGTAGGAAAACGTAGCGACTCAAAATTCCTTTTCAGAGCCAGCGCTGTTAAAGAATTTTCTACCCAAACTCATTTTCGTTCTCAACAAGATAATGAAATGTACTTTGTTGAACGACGTGGTATTTAATTTTTGACACACCCATCAGTCTTGCATACGTATCGCTTATTGTTTATGGAAAAGTAATTTTCCTTAGCCATGTCGTTTTGCATTGCCACAGGACAAACTGCCCCTACCCCCAAGTTAAAAAATTTTACTTTTGATATGGCATATCCTCTCTTTTACTCTCTTGTACTAACAAGGCTTCCTTACATCCAACGTCCTCAAAAAATACGGCATTAAAAGTAATACGGTTTTCAACGTCACTGGCCAATTGCCCAATTATGTCCTTTCAGCTTGAGGTTTTGCCTATCAACTGTGTCAATAAGAGAACCACGTCAATTAGGATAGTCATATTTTCTAGGCACACCCTATCACTGCAATGCTTGAAATAAAATCGACTTTTACTGGTGATATAATAAGCCATCTTCCACTCGTGATGAATACTGTTAACAGAAGCTTTCTCTTTATTACCGTAGTTAAGCTGAAATCAAAGTCAATAATGAGATATCATTCCAGAGGAGAGCCACCTCAAAGTTTCCGAACTCTTAAATCCAGCCCAAGCCAGGATGACCTTAATCCATATAAGAGACGTTATCTTCGCCAGATCGTTGCATATGGGGAATATCCTGACAAAGATACTTACCTTGACATAAATTATCGTCTCCTTCGTGAAGATATCTTTGGACCATTTCGAGAGATCATCCAAAACCTTAAAACGACTGGTGAAAGCGCTGGTACAGAAAGGATAGGCCTACGTGTGTACGAAGATGTGGTGATAAGCGGATATGACATTTTATGGTCTCGTGTAGCATATAAGGTACAATTCAACGCGTCCAAACTAGGCCTAGTAGATTGGAGTAATTGTAAGACGTTGAAAAAAGGAAGTCTTCTTTGCTTAAGCCGTGATGATTTTCGTTCATGTTACTTTGCAACTGTGGCTAATAGCAACTCAAACGACCTTTCAAAGGGTCGTTTATCCATTTTTTTCGTGAGCAACGATGCACCTGAACCTGATCATCGAACCTTTAAAATGGTAGAGTCTCCAGCTTACTTTGAAGCGTATAAACATGTACTTAATAGACTGCAAGAAATTTCAGATATGCCTCTTCAAGACTATATTGTGAAATGTAAGCCAAAGACAACGTTACCAGAGTACCTACGAACATCTCAAATGTATAACTACGATATGAAAAGGGCTCTTGGTATAAAGTCCTTGCATGGAAGTTGCTTCTCTATACTGGATAAAAGCAAGTGGCCAAAAGAGGAGGACGCAGAGTTAAACAGATCCCAGTTAGAAGCGATTATGTACGCTTTAACAAATAAATTGGCTCTCATTCAAGGACCTCCTGGTACAGGGAAAACATTTACCGCATTAAGAGTGGCATTGGCTCTTCTGGATAACAAAGACGTCTGGTGTAAAGACCGAAGCTCTCCAATACTCGTCGTGTCGCAAACAAACCACGCACTGGATCAGTTTCTGGAGGGATTGCATGAAGAAGGATGCAAGGGGCTAGTTAGAGTAGGGGGTAGGTCTAAAAGCGCAATCCTTGAACAATATCGGGTTTACAATATCATCGAGTCACGTCATGATGACTTTTTCAGGGATATTAAAAAACAAAAGGCAACTCTACGAAAGCGTCGGGATGTAATCCGTATGGAAATAGAGAAGCTACTCAAAGTCAGTAAGGTAGCAGAAGATGAAGGTCTTGCATTAAGAGCAGAGGTTCGGATCAAAGTGAAAATGTACAAACAATGCTGTAAAGCTATTGAACGTCTGAATCTTATGTTAAAGAAGGAGGTAATAAAAGGTGCTACTGTCGTTGGCATGACTACCAGTGGTGCTGCAAAGCATCATGACTTGTTGGCTGCTGCAAATCCAAAGATAGTTATAATTGAAGAAGCTGCAGAGGTCCTGGAAGCGCACGTTGTAACATCATTAGTGCCTGACACAGAACACCTCCTTCTGTTTGGAGACCATAAGCAACTACGTCCGAAACCTAATTGCACACACCTTTCAGCGAAGTACAATCTCCAGCTGTCAATGTTTGAGAGGTTGATCATGAACAAAATTCCATATAAAACTCTGACAGTACAACATAGAATGAGGCCAGAGGCTGCCTTGTTACTGGAAAATATTTACCCAAAGTTACAAAATCATCCTTCGGTTTTAAACTTTGAGAATATAAGAGGAGTCTCTTCAAATGTGTTTTTTGTAAACCACACCGAGCCGGAAGAAAAGAGTTACAATACTGCAAGCCACTCGAATGTATTTGAGGCAAAGTTCCTTGTTGCATTATGCAAATATCTTTTGGGGCAAGGCTACCAGTCATCGCAAATTACTATTTTGGCTACTTATAGCAAGCAAGTGTCTCTTCTGGAGGAACTGATTAGTATAGAAAATGATTGCAAGGTTAGGGTATCATCTGTTGATGGTTTCCAAGGAGAAGAGAACGATATCATTTTACTTTCACTAGTTCGGAGCAACCAGGCAGAGTCAATAGGCTTTTTGTCGGTAGAAAACAGAGTGTGTGTGATGCTCTCCAGGGCCAAGAAGGGTCTTTTTGTCGTTGGAAATATGGATCAGCTAGCTAACAAGGCTTCATTATGGAGAAAAATTGTCACGCAACTTAAAAAAAGTGGTAGAATTGGACGTGGAATGCCTTTGCAATGCCCAACGCATAGTTTAAAGCTGAGCGTCGACTCTCCAGATGGCTTTCAAAGTCCACAGCGTCTAGGTTGTGAAAGTAGATGCCCACATCTATGTTGTCGTTACAAAGAGTACACTGACTATAAAATTGTACTTGCTAAGTCAAGGAATTTGGCAATACATTGATTCAAGAGAACAGTTGAACTCTATGGGAAACCAAGAGAAAAGCCTACCTTTCAGTGAACGCGAAGGGAGTGACATTAACTCGTCTTTCCCACGAAAATATTTCCGTGTTCCCACGAACTATTAATTCCGTCTTTCCTGGTAAAAACTGTGCATGGAATGGCATTCATCCCTTTGAGAAATAGTAAACTTACTTTTCTTACCATTAAAGTTGAACACAAAAAGTTAAAAAGGATAGTTAATTACAAACAGTTCCTTCTCGTTCCGTCGCTTTATTATGAAAACTTTCCTAACTCAAGTTATTATACGACTATTACGTAATAAATATCGATAGTTGAAGTTAGAAATATTGTGTTATCTATAGCGTCTTTTGAGGTAGTAAAATACTGTCGAAGTGTATGATCTTAGTTAAACGATGAATGCAAACAATTTATATTGTTAGATATACGCTTAGTATTAGATAATTTAACAGGTTATGGGCTTATGAGTGCAGATGCCGAGTTTGCTGCGTCCACGGTGGTATTTACTATTTACACATGACGTAATAAAAACGTCGACGTAATTGCCCTTGTCTCTCAGTCAATCGTGTAACAACAATTTTTAAACTATCAAACTTTTTTGAGAACCTTAACTCTGTTTTAACTACGTCCTTCAGGCAAGTAAAGCAAGATGACTACCACATTTCATATAAATTAAGTGCCCTTGCCTTACAGTTAGCAACTGCTCTTCTAAGTGCTTAGGACACTTGTAAGCAGGGCTTGGGGATGCTTTAATGACATATTGTAATGTTTTCATCACTTCTCTGGTTTAAAGCTCTTCTTCCAAGTAGAGATACTTTTAGAACAAGTTAGGATAGATTGTCCGCAATCGACTGGAAATAAACTGGAGTTCATTGATTCTTATACCACTATGCGTTATTATCTTGTTAGCTTATTTGTAAACATGGTACCCCACTGACACCAACGCTGCACACAAGCACTAGCTTCTGCAGTAGCCTGGTAACCACTTCCTTGATGTAAATTGTGGTATCGCGTGACTACGCGATTTACAATTATCACAATGGAAATTAATAATTCTATGCAGGTATATCTGACATACTGAGTTCTCATTGTCTTGCCGTTGTAATGAGCTCCTCTCCGTAGCTTTAAAAGACGTTACCTTGAATCGCATTTTACTGTCTTCACTTTCTATTGTATGGTAAAGGCAGTGGTAACCTGTCAATTATGTACCTTTATAAACTAGAGAGAACGATAACCTGAATTCGTTATTTGAAGTTATTTATATTTATTTAGAGTTATTTAGAGTTATTTAGAGTTCTCGAAAGGTTATCAAAGACGTCGGTTGTCACTATAGCCTATAAAATCATGTTTATAAACCACGATTATTAAGCTCACCTTATCAGGTCCTTTGCTTGTTATTTTAAAAGCAGTCAGTATCAGTTATTTGCATATCGGAGCAGATCATATGAATAGATAGATGATCCTCGTATCTCTCTTAGAAGTGGAATGGAAGCTTGTAAGACCCTGAGATCACTGTTAGAACAAAGGGAAAAGACAGACTTCACTCGTTTTCACCAGCTGGGGAATTTACACAGTACTTTCTCATTGCCTGACTAAAAATAAATATTATTTTACTCAAATGCATGATTTGTTGATTTATTTAAGTGGGATTTTATAATTTATATGATTTATTCATTCTATAACATGTTATCAATAATTTATGACGCATCATCCATGAAAATCGGCCTATCGGGTAAATGCATATATCGTTTTAATGAATATTCTGAGGTCGTAAATTGACCATGCAAATAACCGATATTGACTGTATATAAATTCCTCCGGCACTGGTGAAGGCTGAAAGCTAAACACATTAAATATTACTTAGCTTCCCCGTACCCACTGAGTAGAGAAGAAACCGCTACATATTGACTCAAACAATTCGTCTTATTACTAGCATTAGGTTCTACCTTGTTGTATTAAGTATCAATAGTAATAATTAGTATTAGTGTTTTATGCTCCTTCTAATAGTTGAGCTTTCTTTTTGAAATAGTGCGTTCTATTTACAATTTTTCTTTATTATCTTTACTTGATAGTATGAGGCTCTACCTTGCTTTATTGAGCACTCCTGCAAGGTATCACTTAAAAACGGTATTGTAACTTATTGTGTAAACAACATTGCTTTCTACATCATTTTTCCTTTGGTAATGGCGTCATAATGACACCAAAGCGCCGAAATCAATTTAGCCACGCAGCCAGTGAAAGTTTGAGAGGGTGGAGGGCAAATTGAAAACGAAACCTCTTCCCTTCCCTTAATCCTTCCAAGTCACCCCACTACGGTTTTGTTGGTTAGGGAAACTCTGAATTTTTACAGTCCCTAGAAGGCTCGAAATTGCATTTGAGAGACTTAGACTTACACGCAAGTGATCCATCTTTTCACGATGGTAAGGATATTTCCGGGGGGGGGGGGGTCAAATGTGGGCAAGTTTTACCTATCGAGTGAGCACAACCCCTCCCCCTTGGCTACGTAGCTGAGTCAACTTATCACATTAATATTTACTTGCTTGTGCAAATCTCTGTTGATCAGAAATATGTAAGACGTCAATTATCCAGTAGAAAGTACGTAGTGACTGATACTATATTTTTTGCTGCTTTCGTGAACCTGTTTCTTCTTGCAATTTGTAATTATATAACGTTACCCACCAAGTGGTACATTGGAAGGTACCTAAGCGACTCACCAGTGGTGACTTTCTACGAAATGTCGAGATTCAACAACCGTCAGTATCGCCACTAAAGTGTTAAAGCCGCAAGTAAAGCTTGTAGAGGCAAGCACATTCCTAGAGTACCCTAAACCAGGGCCTTTCTATTCAATCGAAATAGGAATAGAAATATACTTTGGAATAAAAGACTCGTGTTGCAGGCTGAAAAACTTTTTTCGTATGACTACTCGTCAGAACCTAATGTCAAAAATACAATTAAAAACCAGGGAAGGATAAAAAAAATACAAATTAAGAAAAACACAAACGCTGATTCTTTATGTACTTACCATATACGAAAATAGACGAAAGCATCTGCTGCTCAATCCTCAGTACTGTTAAGGCTTTAGAACTAACAGGTTCACAATCCTACATCAAATACGTTTAGGCCTTCACTCAAGAATTTAAGAGGCTTTAGAAATTAGGGATCTTCCGCAAGGCGTTTTCCGCCCAAAAAAATTTGTTTGGGACATTGTATTATGTCAATGATGTTTTCATGGACGTCGGTATCTTGTAAGTAAGTAAGTGATCAGTCGGACATCGCCTCTGATGAAATTGCGGGTACGAGTAGAATATGTATCTTTAGGTATGTACGATGACGACCAGGAGGAGGAAGAAATACTTTAGATATAACACGTCACAAAGTATCCACATACTTGATAGGTTCGGTGTTTAAAGTAAACTTTATGAGATAATCTAATTGTTATGAAGGCGGAAAAGAGTACGAAGCACAAGCTCTTCAGAATTGCAATCGAGGGTGGATTTGACCATAGATGGAAGACTTTGTAAAGGAGAGGTTGAAAGGCAATCCAGTGAGTAGCATCAATGATTTTACAATATAAATTATGAATATAGGTAAATGGATAATAAACGGCAATACATATCCTATAAGAACCAGCATGTTTAAGCGATTTTCAGAAAACAAAACTTTAAATTGTGCTCCATGATCGGTAGTTATTGTAACGATGTTAAGAGCTCAGAGATAATAAACTCGCTTGTGTTCAGAGACTTTCAACGTCCGCCATCTAAACATAACGTGCTCAAACTGCTCACAATATAATAGCCTGCAAAACCGGTCAGCGGTTACTATACCTAACTTAACAAATTTGTTACAGTTATAGTTTATGGCAATATTGATATTCGTCTTGTGATAATGGACGTGCGTCGGTACAATCGGCAGTAACTTCAGGTAATCTAGTTAAGAAATATATACAGGCCAATGTGTTGATGTCCACTTGATGGTGGGTGTAGACCAAGGATACAACTATAACTTTTTGATGGCAGGGGAGCTTTATCAGAATTAGGGCAAAATTTTCTTATATATATTTTTATGAAGCGACGAAGTCGTAGGAGTTCGTTTTATTGAACAGAAACCTGTTCTCTACACCTTAACTCTAATATACCTTTTTCACCTACCAACAATTAATAGCTTAATTTCTAACAAAAAATACAATAGATTTATCGCATAAAAATTAAAGAATCGACTCGAGAATTATTTCAGGCTCAAAACGCTGATTTGTTAAGAATCACGTGACTCATAAAAATGAAGACCAACAGTTAGCGTCTTGCGGTCAAGGGCAAAGCCTCCCTTATAGTTGTGCTTAAGATGAGGGCACAATTTTCGATAGAAAAATTAGGGCAGGGGAGGCCTCCCCTCCCTCCCCCTTCCCCTCTAGTTGCACTCCTGGTGTAGACTAAGAATATCGAGATGAATATGATCGAAGCAAGTACTGTATTTATTGTTTGTCAAATCCATTAGTAAACCAAGATTAGACAGGAACTACTAACGCCAACAATTCGCCAAGAACGAATTACAAGGCGAGAATATGTTAACTCTCTTGAAATATTCTTGGATAAAAACTTAACTTAGAAAAAACATATCCACCACAGTACCGTAGCCATGGAGATGCTTGGTATGCTTAGCATCCTCTAGAAGTAGACTTTAAGGAAAAATAGCACCCCCTAGTTCTGGTCGCCTGCCCTAGAGTTTTGAAATGTGTCAGAGCATTTCTCAGACTTGTTGAATACCCTGCTCCATATATCTTTTCCAAGATATCATTAACTACTGACAACAGGAAGCTTGACATGAATAGCCTTTCCTCTTTGGATGACTAAGGAGAGTCATTAAGGAAATACTACTTCCTTTGTATTGATGATTGAGATATTGCGTTGAGGGGGCTGACAATGTGATGTTGTGTGAAAGTCCACTGTCCTCACCAAAACCAATTTGACAACTGTTTTAACTAAATCGGTTTCACAACCGTTGCCAGTGTGAACACATCTACAGAACTGACAATTGAAGCATGTAAGAAAATTCTGTTTGCATTACACAATAAATTGCTGTACATGCTTGGCCACATAGAGAGATTGAATGTTATTGAAAAAGTAGTAAAACCTACTGAATGGGTTCACTGACTTGTTATTGCCAACCAACCAAATGGCAAACTTCACTTGCATTTGGACCCAAAAGAACTAGAATGCGTACATAAAACAAGAACACTTCAAGTTACTGACTCCAGATGAGACAATGTCCAAATTTATAGGTATTTACATGTCAATGACAGGAAGAAAATGCCGGGTGTTAATGATAGTGATTATGATAAACTCTATTTGATTAGACCAATACTGGATGAAATTAATAAAAATTGTATCAATTTGTATAATCCACACAGAGAATTGAGAATAGATGACGCTATGATTAAATTCAGGTGATGTCTAAGTCTAAGTCAATGTATCCCAGCTAAGCCAACGAAGAATGGTATCAAAGTATGGATGAGAGCTGATGCACATGATGGATATGCCACCAAATTACAAATATACATCAGAAAAAATAAAGAAGGAGTACAAGAAGTTGGTCTAGTTAAAAACGTTGTTAAGTTTTTAAGTAGCAGATTAGAAAATTATAATTATCACGGATACGTCAACAACCATTTCACATCAGTCTGGGGTTTTCAGGAACATCTCTTGAAGGGGATTTTTATGTGTGGTACCAGTAAAACTAATGCCTGTGGTTTCACTGCCCAACTTAAGGCCAAGTACATTTGCAAGAACGCGAAACTATAAACAGATGTTTAAAGATGGTCTTCTTGCAACAGCTTGGCAACATAAGAAAAAGAAAAAGCTAGTTTGTTTACTTTCCTCAAATTCATGCCCATCTGCCCCAGAGAGCATAGGCAGATGACAGAAATATGGGAGTCAGAGTGATATCCCTTGTCCAAAGCCTGTTGTTGACTACAACAAATTCATGAATGGTGTAGATTGATCAGATCAAATACGTATAGAATATGGTACATCACGTATTTCTAGGTGCTGGTGGCAGTATGTACTTTGGTTTTCTCTTTGATTTGTCCATTGCAAATGGGTTAGTTTTAATGAAAGAATCACCTGCCCATCAAATTTTATTGAAGAATCTGTCTAGGATGCAGTAGTAAACTTGAGAAGCAACTACATTTATGTATAGACTGCTTCAAATCTTCTCAGGCTTTTGAGACAGAACCGGTTAAAACATTGCTGGGCTTTCGTGGTGTGGAACGGTCAAAGCGTGGCGGGCCACAATGGGTTAAAAGAATGGACCAAGAGTCATGACCTCGCAGAATACTATTTTTGGAAGTGGAATGGAAATTCCAAGGATGCTCCTAAAAAAGTGATGGCTGAACAAAATCAAGAAGGATCTTACATCATTGAAGA
>JAAAKM020006971.1:10083084-10094130 GCA_010016025.2 Alatinidae sp. Z8VKAUB7J3 | reverse complement strand
AACTGTGCAGTAAGTATGTAAGCAAAATTATGACCTCAGAAAAATAACTTTTCACAGTTGCATATACCTGGAAAGTTCATGTTCACACCAGACACTCTGTCAAGAGCTTCATTAAAGGGTGACTAAGTGGCAGCAAAAGAGCTGAATAAAGAAGTAGAAATGGAATGGAAATTCCAAGGATGCTCCTAAAAAAGTGATGGCTGAACAAAATCAAGAAGGATCTTACATCATTGAAGATTAGAAAGATTAGAAAGAACTATCAGATGATCGTGTTAGCTGGAGAAGAGTCATCCAATAGTCACTGAAGAGACAAAAAGGTGTCCATCCCAGTTGCTGGGAAATGAAGACATTAAACTGTGCAGTAAGTATGTAAGCAAAATTATGACCTCAGAAAAATAACTTTTCACAGTTGCATATACCTGGAAAGTTTATGTTCACACCAGACACTCTGTCAAGGGCTTCATTAAAGGGTGACTAAGTGGCAGCAAAAGAGCTGAATGAAGAAGTAGAAATGTACATCAATGGTGTGTTTGAATTATTAGAGCTCTATATAACAGACATGTATCAAAATGATATTAGAAATGTGATTAAAAATGATGTTGTGGCCACCTGTTTAAGTTGGCAGAAACTGTGACATTTGATTGGCCAGAAGAATGAGCAAGTATCAGCCATGAATTGATACCATTCTGGAACTAGGGATGAACTGTCAGTTATTGATATCTTAATTATTAAAGGAACCAGAGTTGTCATATCGCCTGCTCTTTGTAAAGACATGCTGATTATGATCCATCATGGCACCAAATGGAACCTCCCTACTAAACACCTTCAGCACAATTATCTTGGGAAGACAATTCAAGTGATTTGTTTACATTAGATGGAAGGTAATTTGTAGTAGTTTCATAATGCATTGTTGATTTTCAGATAGATTGAATATACTTTAAAAAGATTTTATTATCAATTATTACAACTATTATCAACATCTAAACAACAATCAAAGTGCTATTACATTATTATTTACAGATTCAAAGAGAACGTACATGAAGTAATATAATTCACTTTTTGTGTTACTTCTGTGTCCCATAGGACATATCTAATTTTCCCTTTCTTCAGTATCATGCAATAGGATGTTTTTCATCTAGTGACAACAAGTTGGAGGTTACCCTATAAAGTATGTAAATAAGTTACAACAGCGAGTCTAAACCTCATGATATTTTGATACTCCCACAAAAACTGTCCAAATGTCTCATACGACATGTATGGATTCGCCCGTTGGCTAGTTTTGAAGAGGTAAGGTGTTTGTTTTTCAGAAAATCCTGTAGTAGGATTCAGAAGGGACCCTAAAGAACTGTTAGCTAGAGCTTTATTATCAAATGAAGTAGAATCTAGAAGGGTTGGCAGTTCTGGATGTGGGATCCTGTTGTTTTGAGGAAGAGAAAGTCAAGTAGTTACATATTTTGTTGCTAGCCAGTCATTCACAAGGCAGGTCCTTTTAAAAATAATTTACAATGAGCTTCTTTTGCTTCATCATTATCACCTCATCTTCGTCCTTTTCTCCTTTTCTGGACGTAACTTCTTGGTGATTGTAGTTGATGCATAATTTTTTTATCTTGTCAACATGTTATCATATGTGTGCTACTGCTTTTGTTAACTGACAGCTGTAGGTGTATGTGAAATTACGTGATTCATATAATTCTATAGGTTATTATCATTAAAATTGTACTGTATCTCATATTTAAGCAGGAAATGACTTGTGTTGATTTATTTTTGACAAAGAGAAAATATAAATGTGAATGAAAGTGTCTATTTTGATTAGTTTTAATAGTTCTATAAACAGTTCTAACATACTGTCTTCATGGAAGGAGTAAGATGCAAGTCATATTCCTCTTTACTGCTACCAGCACTTTCACACGGTCACTTAGCTCATCAAAGGAGCTTTCACACTGGAGTCACACAATGCAAGTGGAATGCCACATGGCATGTCACTTGGAAGCAACCTGTTACAAACGGGACATGCCACTTCTGTGAAACTCAAGAAATGGATCAGACAATTTTTAAAAGGATAATATGTCACATAGTGGCTACTTGACCAATCAGAAAAGAATTTATTCCCATCATGTGAATGACTCCCTTATGTGAGGACTAGGGTAAAGGTTTGCTACTGTGGTTCTGTTTGTTTAGAAGGGTACACAATTGCCAATACTTCCATTGAACTATGGGCAACTCATGAGTGTTTGGTTAATGGCTCAAGTTGAACAGAACAGGAGACAAATTTGTCTCTTCTTAGTACTCGTTGCTTTTATGAATCAAGCATTAAGAAATGCAGTTCCTGGTTACATAGATGATGTTATGTATATTATTTACTATGTGATGAAGGAAACTGTTGACGAAAAGTTGAAAGCATGGCAATTACACTATGATAAGCTGTTGAATGAAAAATTCCCATGGGATGCCAACTTGTTGAGCGATGGTCCTCCTGTGTGGAGCCCCTCTTTCGACATCACTGCTGATATTGTTTGGAGAACTGTCAAGAAAATGAAAGCAGGCAAATCATCTGGACCTTGGATGATTTGCCTATGAATTCACAAAACTGATCAACTGTATCATGCATAAAGGTCTTATGCCAACTGACTGGCATCTGACATTCATTGTGAACTTCTTCAAAGGTAAAGGAGATTCCCTGTCTCAAGGAAACTATAGAGGTCTCAAACTTCAGGAGCAAGTGATGAAAGTCATGAAGCACATCCTGAATACCATCATTTGCGAAAACAATTTGATCAATGAAATGCAGTTTGGTTTCATACCACGGCATGGGACTACTGATGCTATATTCATTCTATAACAACTACAGAAAAAGTACTTGGGCAAGAAGCGAAATCTCTACCTTGCTTTTATTGACTTAGAGAAGGCGTTTGACTGTGTTCTACATGCAGTGCTGTGGTGGGCGATGCGAAAAGTAGGTGTCAATGAGTGGGGCATACAGACATAGTGATGCTCAGAGTTGGAAAAAGCTACAGTGTGCCTACTGGTGTGTTTGTTGGTGTGCACCGGGCTCTGTGCTTAGTCCTTAGTCCATTTTCATTATGGAGGCTTTGTCACAGGAGTTCAGAACTGCATGCCCTTGAGAGATGATGTATGCAGATGACCTTGTGATAGTTGCCGGAACACTCAAAGAGCTTAAATCTATGCTAAGGACTTGCAAGATTGGAATGGAGAAGAAGGGTCTGAAGGTCAATATTAGAAAGACAAAACTCATGTGCTCAAGTCATGATGCCCCAAAGACCAAGATTTAATCAATAAAATTTCCATACGATGTGTGCAGTGTTGCTATTGGTGCAAACTCAATTTTATGTACAACTTGGGTGCACAAGCGTTGTTCAGGCATCAAGGAAAGGTTAAAATCTGTTGAGGGCTTCATATGCAAGACATGCATTATGACGGTGGAACCTGTTAGTCACATAACTGTGCACATCAACATTGACAATAATAAGTTCGAAACTGTTGGCGAGTTCTGCTATCTTTGCGACATTATTAGCCAGACAGGAGGGTGTGCAGATGCTGTTACTACTCGTATATGGTCGGCATGGAAGGTATTTCATGAACTTTTGCCAATTGTTACCAACCATGGCATCTCTCTGCGGAACAGAGGAAATGTGTTTGTCACTTGCATTTGCACTGTGCTTCTTTATGGCAGTGAAACATGACCACTTGAAAATGTGATCATGCAATGATTTGATGGATTTGTGCAGTGAAACTCATGCAGCCCCATACCACCAACGACTTGAGAAGCACGCTTCAAATTCCAAATTTTGAGGACGTTTCCAGGTGCAACAAGCTGCGGCTGTTTGGTAACTGATACCATCAGGATGATGCAATGTGGACAAAGAAGATCATGAATCTACAAGTAGAATGGCCCATGCCAAGGGGTCAGCCAAAGCTGAGATGGAGTGATGTCATCAATGGCGACTGGCAAAAGAAGGGTATCAAACCAAGTCTTTTCAGTGCAGTTTAAAGGTTCTTTCAGAAAATTCAGACTATAAAAGTGCTATGCAAGTGGATAATCCCTGTCAGATACAGGATTCACCCACCACCTCATCTTACATTATTTCCCTTGAACTGTATAATTATTACAGCTATTTCAACCTCCTTACAACCCCATAAGGGCATTCCATACTGAACAGGGAAACATCGGTATTAATAAGAGAAGTGTGTACAACAGGGATGTACAGCATGGCATTTGCAATGTGGCATATGTGATGTGCCACTTGCAACCTGTCACTTTATTGTGAAATCTCCATATCATCATCGAATCACTTGCACTAAATATACAGCTTCAAGATAGTTCTTCCAACTTCTTAAATAAAATTGTCAATACGGAACCTGATCACATTGTGGCACAACTTTTGAGTGCAACCCCTCATGACTCTTCCCATAACTCTTCTCAAAGAAAGTATGCCATTTTCTTTGGTGATAAGCTTGTGCAGTTCTCATTTTTGTGATCAAAAATATCTTCAAATTCTACCATTTGTTATAAAAAGCAACTATGTCATTGTTCTTTTCAGATAATAAAGCGGTCAGACATTTTATAATATTTCATGGTAGTTCTGGTATAGACCAAATTGGTAGCAAAAACCTGGAAATAAAATGTTTGTTAATTATTCATTACAGTATAAACAAAGATAGTTCAGATATTTTTAGAAATACCCTTCTCAAATATCCACTAGTCAGTACATAAAATATAAAGTCACTTCCATGAAAAAACTTTTTTACACAAGTACTGTACAGACCTTGTTGACTTGCTGATTAGTTGGTAAAGCAGACTTTATTTATATTTCATCGAATTCAATTAGACCTCCATAAAACTTTAAACTTTAAACTTTACCACAGTTATTTTTATCGGCTAGTTACTACTATTGTTTTTTTCATTGTATAACTCATATTTGGGTCATGCACTGCCTCAAGAAAGCCGGCTTCACTATTTTAATCATAATGTAAGCATATACAAGGTAGCCTATGGATGCACGCAATGTTCCCACTAGAATACGTTTTTGTTTTCAGTTTTTCAGTCCATGCCAGGCCTTTAGTGTTACTTTCCTTCCATTTAATCGACCAAAGTTGGCAATTTTACACTTCGAATGTGTAATATAGGCTGGTGCAATGCATTGACAGTCTGCTACATGCTATTTCACCAAAGTACCGTAACTCATCTTTTGTCTTAAATGATTACATTCTGCAAACACATCTAAACTACCTTTTAGAATAATTGCAAGCCAGTCCTGATCACAATCTCCGTTATCGTAATATGACACCGCTGCATTAAACTTAGTAGAATATGGTCTGAAGCCTCTTAGCTAGCCTTCTCTCTTGAATGCCGTACATGTTGACCGAGGAATTTCTGAGCAACAATTAGCACTGCCAACCCAACTTCCCAATCTTACTCAAAACCCAAGGGCTAAAGAGCATGTTAACAAATCCATAAAAAATAAGGAGTGAAACAAGCGATCAATGGAAGCTGTTTTGACCCTTGGGAAAACAGAAATTTCAAGATCCAAATTTGCAAATACCTCCTTGACGTCGACATGCTTGTCAGGAAATCATTCTGTCACGTGAAATGTTTCCAAGTCCTTTACGCCGTTTATCTGCAGTCGTAATCTATAACAACAACTCGCCGACAATAGGAGCTTACATTCAGTCTTTTAATGGCTAGTATTGACGTCTCCGAGTGGAATACTTTGCCATCTCCTCCTTTACTACCCTGCCTCGTACATTGCAGCCATTATGTAACGAGTTCCGCTTGAAGACCCTCCTACGGTCGCTAGCCTCACTTTGGCTTACACTCCCGTCGATGCTATGACGTCATGGGAAAAAGTTCAATCCATTGGCAACCAGGAATATCGGACAGCTCAAATACATGTATATGAGAAACCAGGGCCGTAGGAACTGGGGAGAAGGGGGGCTCGTGCCCCCTCAATAATTTGCTATGCATAAATATTTCTGTTCATAGTCAAATATATTAGCCGGGATAACACAACGAAAAGGAAGAATGTTCTAACTACTTTCCTACCAGTTCAGAACCGATCCAAAGTATACACGAAAAATTTCAACCAAAGGATTATAAGTTTCCTTTAACAGAATTTAGTGGCAAAAAGCGTTCATTTCAGGCTGGTCGGTTTGTCATATACCGTTGGCTCCATAATGATAAGAAAAGTGACAAAGCGCTTTGTTTTACCTGTATGAAGGCAAATCAAACAGGATGCATTTCATCCAGCAGCATTTATTGAAATAGGGTTTCGAAACTGGAAAGAGGCAATGATCAAAGGCAGGGGCTTTGATAAACACCAGCTTTCAGATAAACACAGAGAAGCTGTTGGTCGTTCCATAACCACACCAACAACTGTTACTAGAAAGAGCAAAGAACAAAAAGGTATTGCTATTGATTTTGAATAAGATTCGTTACATAGCATGCCAATTCATACCACTTAGGGGCAGGCCCGTAGCCAGCACTTCAGGTTTGGGGGGGCAAGGCTACGTTTTGGGGGGGCATCCGGTTTTATATCCTGCTGAAACCATCTTAAACAATGGGGTGACTAGAAACTCTACTACGCTATTTTCTTATGAAAACATAATCGTAACTTGATATTAGTCTCATTTATGGGTTTGAAAATTAATGAAAAATTCATATCCCTTGGACGCCAATTTAACCACACGGCCCACAAACATATTTTAATATACATACAAAGCTTTGCTTAAATTTTGAAAATGCTTTCGGAGATATCTCTTAAACAAATTGGATGCCAGTCAAGATCCCAAACTATGAATAGGCGGTCAAAGCTATGAGTGGTGAATCTTTCTTAGTCGAAATTTCACCTACAAATACAAGGGGCACATACGAAAACAAGGGGGCTTCGACATAGTTTCTTACCACTCTAGGTGTTACATATCTAAAAGGACTTTTTGAAGTTAGTACGTTTTTCGCATACACATAGGGAATAGTCACTAGGCTCAGTACAGTGATCAGCCGTTACAACCCGCGGCCCGAGAATGCGTTTTTTATGCGGCCAGCTTAACATTTATAAAATTCACTTTCCTTTGGACGAACTAAGGAACAATTTAAAAGTCGGACAACCCCTGCATCATTTTCATCTTCTTTTTAATTACCTGAGCAACTTGTACCCTTTTATTGCGAGATTTCATTTATCTCAAAGTTGTCCATGTACGAATGAGTGTGCTGCTACTATGGTCGCCAGGGAAAATACTTCTCAGTTATCAGTGCTGCTTTGAGCAAAATTGTAACTAAATTCTGATGTTGTGGAAGCAATACCAATTTTCCTCTGACTTCCTTTTAAACGGCTCACAGCTCAAATGTAATAGGTGCATCTTCTCTTTATTAAAATGAACTAATAGTTACAAATACATAATCTAGAAATTCTACAACAATTTCATCACAGTTCCAAGCAGTTTGATTATCGATTTTCTTACTCATATTTTCTCTTTTTTACATTTTCTACTTTTTTCATTTTTGCCTATTTAAGTCACTGTAAATCAGTGTTGCTAACAGTTTTATCACATTTACTTTTCTACTTTTGAACTCTGCTACAGATTTACTATTAGGACATATATGGTCAGCTATACGTTTGAGGAAGATGGATATTTTGATATGAAAATTCTGAAGTACTAAAAGATTGTTGACTTGAATCCATTTTCAACGCTTCCTTAATATTTTCAAACATTTCATATTACCTCAATGACAGATATACATGACAGTGCTCTACATATACTAAAACATAAGAGATTGTTGGAATGCTAATAGTAGTGATTTTGATACTCAGCAGCTTACACTTTCAGTATTTTTTTTAAAAGACGCTCCAGAATTGAAATTTTTCAGTTGGTGTCTTTACGCTAAATTCTTAAGCAACCCAACATGTGCAACTTGTTTTTCATACAAATTTTCATACAAAGTTTTTCATGGAGTACTTCCAATCTATCCAGAAGAAAGAAGTTGTGCTCAATAACAAGTTTAGTTTTAGGCTCCAAAATCCTAAGTTTACCAAAAGTTTAAATTTTATCGCTAATGGCAAACCTTTGAAGAATATAGCAAATTTAATAACCGGGCTGTTTCAAATATCGAAAAGTTCTCTCATTTGGTATTTACCGATCAATACGTTCTTTACCGTTGTATTGATGTTCTTATTATTTTTCAATGTTTGTCAAACAAACTACTCCCAAATTTGTTTATGGTGTTCTGTAAATACCACCAAAAATAACGACGTAAATGAATTATCCTTCGCCAACATTGCTTCATGATTTAACTCCTCGCTGGCCTTTTCAGTTGGCTCTCCCGTTTCATGTCCTATTTCAAATCCAGGATTTTCACCCAGATGGGCCTTAGATATCCTGTGTTGACGATACTTCGGTTGCAATGTAATTTATTGCTACCCACAGGTAATAACCTCCAAGTAATTAAGTCTTATCCTATAATCGCTTAGCAGTTCCACAGTTGGTGTCAGGTGTAAGATGCTTGTTTACTAAATATTTATAAAGTAATCAAGGGGAAATCATTAGTTTTATTAGAGATGGATGATGGATTCGACCGTTGCCTAGAAGTATAGATTGATTGCAGCGGATTTTGAAAATTAAATTTTTATTCAAAAGATTGACACAATACCAATAGCGTGGCTTTAAATGTTTAATACTGAACATTAGTATTTCAATTTACACATACATGTATGTGAATTCTATCTCCTATCAAAACCTCTATAGAAGAAACTGTAGTTTTCTTAGACATTTGCAAGATATGTGAATACTTTGCTGTGAAAAATGATAAACTACTGCGACTCGAACAAGAGTTCGGAGGGTATCAATCACTCAATTTATCATTAAATGTATCATTAAATCATTACGTCGCTCATTCAATCAATCAATCAAAAAGCCACTGGATCGATTAATCAATCTATTTACAATTGATTAAGCAAAATATCCATCTACCAAATAATCAGTGAGTAAATTACACATTCTGATTTGTTACCAACAAATTGAACTATACTTCATTAAATTAAGATTTCGAAACAGCTTTAAATTGATAAGAAACAGTAGGCAAACAACTACTTTGCCATTAACTTTTTAGAGCGCACTAGGTCTATAACATATAGCAAATTTGTAGTCATAAAATGTAAAAAATTCAATTTATTTGGGTTTCTATTAATTAAGAATTGTTTTAGTACAACTTTAATATTTTACACTTTAATTTACTTCTTCACGTAAGGGATTTTGAAATAATAATCTTTCTGCCACCTATAAGAGCTATCGCTGTAAGGTCATACGTCATAACTTTTCTCGCACTATTGTGAAGTGTAAATAATAGGAAGGCCCCTCCTTTGCTTCAATATCCCTAGTATTAGTGTTAGCATGCTTTAATTAACTGCAGTTTGTTCACATCCTTAAAACAGGAAGTAAGATTAAACTCAATTGATTACAATGACCCTTACTTACAAGTAATTCTGCAGCCAACGAAGAATGAGCAATATTATCCCTTATGGTAATTTTAATCATGATATTTCTTAAGTCTGGAATTATAGTGCAATACCACAAGCATTTAATTGTGTATGTGCTGATAATGGTATGTATGCAAATGGCATATATATAATGGCAAACATGCTAGTAGTCTATTTACTACCCTTCATCAATAGAGTACACTGTGAGTTTACCGACACAAAATTAGGAAAACTCACATATTTGTGTCAAAACACCATTAAAATTGATTGTTGTGTATTTTAAAGATAGCTATCGTAACAGAGAGATAAGAGTTTGATGATTTAGGATAAATGTTTCATACCATTATTAACACCGAGAAAGCGTAGATCATGGGTAGCAGCCCCGATGGTGACATTTTTTGATTCATCTGGTATCTTTTCAAAATTGATACCAACATTAAATTAAATTTTGTAATATCTCTGGGCTTTTGTAGATACTGCCTTGTAACATACAAGAGAGTTCATGAAGTTTTGAAATAAGGTCAAACTTTGTCTAAATGGTACTTTCCATGTTGGTGTTTTACCTGCAACCTGCCTTACCTTGTCGACGTTTTATTGCTAATACATATACCCTGTTCAGCTTTATTCCACGATTGTACACTTCAAGGGTGATGTATCAAAATACATAAATAAATAGTCATTTCATGCTTCATTATTCATGGTTTACTGAATTGTAATTTTGTCTTGTATGCGATTTATTCTTCGATGAACTTTGCTTTACAATGAGCACTTTCAGAATGTAACATAATGCAAGCTAAAATCCATGCGTAACTAAACTATATAAGTTTTCAAACAGTTGAGTTTCTGTAAGGTACTCAATAATTGATGGTGGCACTTATTTGTGATAGTTTTTATTGCACTTTAGACTTCTATCTAGCTGAGAGCTCAAAGCTATGACGGTTTCGTTATCCCGAATTGATATGTTGAAAATATTGACCGAGCAACAACGGAAATTAAGCCGGATTACAAAATATTCTCACCATAGTTCCAAGTAAACCGATTACAAAATCGACATGTTTATAACAGAGCTGTTCCATCTAAAACTGAGAGACACTTATCTTGTATATACAATGATATTAATTCCAAATGAAATATGAAATTACAGACAAAATAATGACTGACTGCTTGAAAAACTAAAGAGAAATGCTTAGCATAGCTGTCTTCTGTTTAATCTAGAGCTCCGCCACATTGGATTAGTTCCATCAAGACTTTGTTTGATGGCTTATGGTTCTATTCGAGCTCTAGAGTATACATGATAATTTGGCATCTTTAAATATGGTATACAAAGCATGCAAATTGTGTGTGACAATTGAAATGATCAATACATTTAAAAGCGATTAAAGAGACCCAATTGCTCTACAAGGTATACAAGGAAAACACCAGAAACACTACCAGCAAGGAAAATGAAACAAATCAAACACATAAGTGACATAACAACGTTTATATGGACTAAGGTTTAGAACACTTGGAAGCATCATGGTAGATTCTAGAACCAAAATTACAAAATTCTCCATTAAAT
>JAAAKM020006971.1:10058493-10082984 GCA_010016025.2 Alatinidae sp. Z8VKAUB7J3 | reverse complement strand
AAATACTTTTGTCATAAGTAAGAAAGGCGTGTCCTATCACCACTGTCTCCCCTTTACTTTTCTGTTTTTTCCCTGTTTGTCAAAACTGCATTCTTATGGCGGACCGCAACACCACAAATTCTATTCCGAATATACAGTATGCATAGTTACTGAAAGAGATGCAGTCAGAGTTACTGTTTAACATGCAAATTTTAGTTCTGGGAAGTCGGTCGAATATAAATCATATTGTGCCGTATGACAATTATATTGGAAGAATATTCCTAAAGAGTTCTACTTTCCTATAAGGTTTTGTAGTGCATTAAAAAACTCAGAACAGCTAAAATTTGATTTTCTGAGAATATCAAAATTATTGGACTAAAAAGGAGCACTGAATCTTGGAAAAAAAAACAACTTCTAGCTATGAACGATCTGTATAACATACGTAACATGTGGTGCCATAGAGAAATTTTATTCTGTTAAAGGCTAGCGATAATACCAAAGATGCATGAGTACCCCTGCTAACAGTAGAAAAAGGTAACGAATTTTATCACTACTGATTAAACAGCAGGTAACGAGTTGCTAGAAAAGCGAAGAAGTAAGGCAAAAAAGATTTAGTGCATCCTTTGTGTCTAAATGTAAAGTACACCAACTTTTTAGTTAACCTTGGTGACTTACGTAACAGTACTAAGAAAATGGGAGACTTAGAATGAGTATGTATCATTTCTGACACTGCAAACAGCCATGTAGTTCGACTATTTTACAACATCCGAAAGGAAGAAGTAATCTAGAAAAATCAATTACGACATATTGCGAAAGCGCCTATCAATTTGATTTCTTTTGAATGCACAATACTTGTCATGTAAGAAAACAAGCAATGACAGTTATAAGTTGATCCACAGTTACTAACTATGATAATTTTTAACATCATTCAAAACAATATTGGCTTTGAACATTGGTTCGGCGGTCAACTGTAATTCAATTTGGTTAATTATATTTGATTATTTTATATCAAAAAGGTTACCGAAACTTCCAAACTTCTACTTTGCAGCTAGCATTTACATTTTATTTATCTAATTACTTTTATATTTGGATATTGCGTTGAGCAACGGATTCACTTTGCTAACCTTTTTCGTCATACACTGGTCACAGCAATCGAGTAAAGTGAAGTGAGATAGCTTCTTTACGATTAGTTTATAGGAAAAGGGAAGACCGAAACACGTCGTAGAAAAGAACGAGAGCAACACCTTTTCTTTTACTCGTGTTATTGAAACAGGCGTAAAATGTAAGCAAATTTTTTTTTGTTGATAGAGCACTGGCTCCTTTGTCTTAAAAAACGCGGCCTCTAAAGCGGCAAGATGAAAAGAAGACCGGGCTTTCGCTAATACCATAAACGAATCTTCTTAATAGTTGTCAGCACAAGATGGGTTTTAAGCAAATGCTGTCCTATTCCATTGTCTGTTTTAGGCTCTGTTGAATTAGCTTTGTTTAAAAGATCGGGTATAATTTTGGAAACAGGCAGTAGCTTTTTGGTAGAATAAACAGCTCGCGGTTGTACGGAGGAAAAACTCTTGGTCGAGGCTGTTTTTATTCTGATATCAAAAGTTAAGGAAACATCCCCACTCCACAATTGTCGCCAATATACTGGATACTTTAGAAGGGCTATATCTTGGATGAGAATGAAAGCTTGGCAATCTGATTAGAAATGACAATATTGATCACATTTTCTGGGTTGCTATTTTCTAGAAAATGGTTTTTAAATCTTACTCACTTCACTGCATGCGATTGCTGTGATCCATGTACAGCAAATACGTTTAGCAACATAAATCCGTTACTCAATGCAATATTTAAATTCTGTACCACTAACCAACTTTCATGAGTTTTTTATATTCATATACGGAGGCATGTCTGTATAATGAAGCTTTTTATCGGCGTTACTCAAGGGGAGGGGACGATCAAGCGTAATGTTGCAAACGTATGACGAAATATCCTGAAAGACGTTAAGAGAGAATGACCTCTATCAAATCTCTCCCGTGAACTCCAATTTTGACTAAATATGCTTTCCTCTTCCAAAATATAATCATATCAAATTTTGTCATAAACCTGATTTTAACCTTCAACTTCTCTAAACGACTTTACGTCTGAAAACCACTTTACATTTTACAACATGACAGCTTTAAGGCTTCACGTAATGCATTTCGTGCAAAGTGGTTAAGTCACTGGCTCCATATAGAATCTGATACTACACAGAAATGTCCACATTTCACTTTTACATTTTTGAGGTATTATACACGATTGTATTCTTTCTTGAGAACGTGCGGACATGCAAACGTGCGAACGTATCTGTAAATTTAGTGATATGTACTATCTTAAGTAATTGGATATTATGATTTTCTACCTTAAAATGCAGAAGGTCTGCTATAAAAACGAAGCTGTTTTGAATTGGTTTACTTGAAAGTATTTGGAACCGTAGATTCAAGGATATTTAATCCTACCTAGCACTTCGGGGAGGGGTTGCCTAGTAGACCTCTGAATGTGAACATTATTTAATAACTTTCGGGTGCTTTCTTCTAAATAGCTCAAACTTCCTTACTTTTCCTAACTTTTATATACCAAACGTTTGAAAAAGTTGACTATTTATGATGAAAATTTGCAAATTGCAAACTCGAGAGGTTCTTCATGAATTTCAAAAATGTTTTGGAGAATGATCCAGAATAGAATTCTAAATACATTTAAAACGCATTACTGCAAATTTAGCGGTAATTAACGCTAATAAGGGGTAATTATCGCTTTTGGTAACTTATTTGTACCAAAACATGAATCAGATTGGTCCCAAATATAAAGATAACAAAAATACACTTTTTCAGACATAATGGTAGCTTAAGTGGTAAAAAATTTGAAATATACCTTTCTCCTTTCCTCGCTGATGAGCCTTAAAAACGTAACTTATTAATAAGTACTATCGGGAAAAAATTCTACTGGCTAATAATTATTTTCCTTTCCGTCACCGTCACACTATTACAATATAACAAAAAACGACATAAAATCAGTCAAGGGAGTAAGCAATGTACGCCCACAGAGGCCTCAGTTTTCCTCATCTGCCCTTATATTGTGTACAAAGAAATCTCTGAATAAGAATGTTCTAAGTTGTCTAACATGGGTAGAGATGTCTCAAAAAGTACACGTCTTTCAAGATCGCAACCAGCCTCTAAAGGATTCGGCCGGTCAGTGGGTAATCATCACACATTGTTTTTGTTCCCTGATGAAGTAATATTCTTGAAAATATTGCGTTCTTTATACCCATGCACTTGAAAACACCCAATCGATATGCTTCTGATCACATTTTCTATCTCAGAATGGCTAGAGAGTGAGGCGAGCATAAGGACGACGAGAAATATTATTCATCGTTCCTTATGTTTCTGGCTTTAAAAATCACGCTGGTGACATTGCAAAACGTCTTATTAATTACAATTGCTCAGTGTTTCGGTAAAAGCTGCCTTACGGGGCATAAGAACACGGATGCCGATTGGCCAATATGTCATCAACCCCATTGACGCACGAATTTTTATGAAAGTGAATTTGTTCACACTCCCTCTTTGTCAATATTAATTTTTCAGTAGGCTATTTAGCTGCTATGCACTACTCCCTGTTAACAATGAGGTAACTCTAAAACAGAAGCTTGTTTGAGTGAACATTTTGGAACAAAACGGACTTGTAAAGTCCAATTCCAACAAATTGGAATTGGACTTTACAAGTCCAGGATTTATATCCTCAAAATAAATCAATAAGAACTCTTAAAGACACTCTGCCTAAACTAAGCCCAGTCAAACAATCTTTCAAAGTCCAAGGACAAGCTTCTGTTGTCTGTTGCCAATGTGGTAGGACTACTCCATTTATGAGCTTCACGTATGCCCGGCTTTCTACAATCAGGTTGAACGAGCGCACAGGAGTGTACGCAAGAAAAAAGGAAGATAGCTCATTTCACTAAGCCGGGAAGCAGGAAAGCGGGGAAGCTGGGAACCAGGCAAGCAAAAAAGCCGGGAAGCAGCGAGGCAGAGAAATAGGGAGGCAGGGAAACAGGAGAGCAGCGAAGCAGAAAAGCAGGGAGCAGGGAGCCAAAGAAGCAGGGAATCAGGAAACCATCAAACCAGGGAAAGAGAGAAGCAGGGAAGTAGGAAAGCAGTAAGCACGAAAGCACGAAAGCATGGAAGAACGGAAGAACAGAAGCACAGAAGCACGGAAGTAGGAAAAAGAGGAAGCAGGGCAACAAAGAGGAATGAAACTAGGAAACCTTAGAAATAGGGAACTAAAGAAGCAAAGGCGACTTTTAAGCACCATAAAATTGAATAAAATGCGGCCTCCTGCCTATTGGAAGGTTGAGTTAGAGCAGTACGTAGAGTAGTAAAAAATCGTAAATGCTATCTGATGATTAAAAATAAAAGAGATTTGATAGCCTGGTTGGGGAAGCCCTTGAAGTAGTCAATGATGTGTCACAGAAACAATTAAACTGACAATTGACTTTATATAGCAGACTGAAATATCTATTAGGGGTTAATAGAGGTACCTACAATATCAAGAAAGTATTTGCAGAAAATAAAAGTTAAACTGAGCTCATTCAGAGCAAACAAAACTACAAATTAATCTCGTGATCTTGCTACATTATTTAGAATACAGCAAAAAAGTAGGAACGGAGGTTATGTCTTATCTTATCTATGACTATCAGGAGATTTCAACGCCAGGGCAAAATGCGTATCTCAACTGGTTAGAGATTACTGGTAGATTTAGTTCTGAAAATGGAAATTTGAGAGGCAAGAAATTGCTGCAATTCTGTATAGTGAGCGACCTTTGCATAATGAACACCTTCTATCTACATAAATGCTGCAGGTTGATAACATTAACATCTCCAGATGGTAGATGTCAGAATCAGATTCATTTGATTATAGTAGTATAGTCCAGTAAATCTACTGTAAAAAATAATCGTGTCTACAATTGCGATGACAATTATTCCGATCATGCATTGCTTGACCAAGAATCCACCGCTGTTTGAAGGGAGGAAACGCAAAACTATGAAATGTATCTGTAGAACGTTTGCCGTTGACAGGTTGCTAGATACAACAATTGCCAAAGAACTAGAAGTCAAAATTGGTGGGACTTTGTCCTCTTTTCTTAGCTTAAAAATCACTTTTAAGGAACTCTTTAGGACACTCTTTAGGCAACGACCAACAATGTGACAATGGGAGTTGTTGGCTACAGGAGACCTAAGCATCTCGATGGAATGACGAATGATACTGTGGAGTTTCTCGCACAAAGAAAGAAGGCAAAAACTAACCTGGTAGGTTAAAAAGAAACTCTGGAGAAAAGGTGAGCCACTTGAAGGGAATTGCAATGCCAAACTTGAAAAATTCAAAAAATAAAGGCAGTCAGGGATCTAGAAGGTGGTCCGAGGAAATTATATGCGGTGGTAAACGCTGCCTTTACGCACAACACAGATACAACCAAAAGCATACTAGAGCGACCGTCAGACAATGTGAATGAAGGGCAAACAATATCAAAGGTTTAATTAAGAAAGGCAGTGTAGTTCATGAAACGTGGGAAGGTAGTATAGATTGACAAAAAACCACAGCTGAGGGATGTCTACTCTAAGCACCGTTATTTAAAGCGTTCTTAAAGGTTATCATGAGTGAGCATTCAACCCACTTTCGTCCAGGATCAAAAACTGTGTACAGATGTTAGATATGCAAAGGATGCCACCCTGATTGCCTCAGTATAGGACCCGTTGAAGAATTGCTCAAGTGACCTTAAAACCGGATGTGAAAAACGGGGTACCAAATTTACATGACTAATACAAAATTGTGTCGGCAAGAGTAGATCAGATACTAATTGATAGAAAAAATATTGAGAAAATTAAGGAGTTTGTGTTCTTTGGTTCAGTCGTCCAAGGTTGTGCATCTGACATCAATAGAAGAATAGGATTGCCCACTTCTGCTTTTGGTCGCCGTAAAGATAAAAGATGGAGCAGCAAGGACATCCCAATCCTATTGAGGATTCCACTTTATTACACCTTGATGATACCAATAGCAATGTATGCCAGTGAAACTTGGACAATCCTTGCAGATATTGAAAGAAAAGTAAATTTATTCAAAATGAAATATCACTGGAACATACTTGGAGTAACCATATATGTGCGTGTCAGAAATTATAACGTGAGGGAGTTACTTGTATGTAAGTATGTATTTCTTTTGCCATAAAATGGTTACAAAAACACAATAAAATAATAAGTCAAAATTACATTTTTTAAGATTTAAATTATTTTACAAAATTAAACAAAATATTAAAGTCACTCTAAAGAATACAAAATATAAGTAACAAAAAACAAAGAAATTTTTGCTCAATAAACCCCTATTGATAAAGTTGGCAGGGATAGCATTAAAAAGGTTCAGAAGACCTTGTTACCATAATAGTCCCTTTATAGAGGTATTAACAAAAGCATTGTGATGACGATAATAGACATTATTTGAAAGAAACTAATGAAATGATTTTAATCATATCATCCGTAAAATACACATTACCTTCAATAGGTTACAATTTTGCTGCGTCAGGAGAAGATAGTGAAAGCTTACAGAAAGTAAACTGAAGGAACAAAAAAAAAAGAAGTTCAATTTAGGGACAATGATGCTCAAATTGTGAGGTAGGAAGTAAACTATTAATTACAAAGGCATGCTAGTTAAGTATGCAAAAGAAGGTGTGTAAGTCAAAATATTGATGAACAGATGATAATAATTACTATGCACCAAACATTTCGCTTAAATTTTAAAAATTGTCTAAAATTTTGCAATATTGGCGATTTGTTGGCCTCTAGTGAAGTTTTTTAACTATCGGTTTTATTAATTTTCTTTGAAAAACGTGATTACTAGATCGTTAAGCTTAGATTTTCTTTCCTAAATTTGTACCGACGATTTCGTATTCCCAAATGCGATAATTGCCAAATGCAAAATTTCCTAAAATTTTGCAAAAAATCAAAAAATATGTTGTGTAACATAGCCATAGATGACGTCATTCACACCAAATTAAAAATATTGTTTTTGAAACTTGTTGGAAAAGAGTTAAACTATAAACTTGCCAAACATATTTGTAATAGCATTAGCCGATATATAGTTATAGTATGTCAAAGTGTCGAGGGCCTACTAGCCCCCCCCCCCCCCCCATGTATGAGAATAGCAGAAAAGCCCATGTAAGGTAGGGTTAAAAAAGAAATTACAGGGAACCGTGCGGGGAAGCATGGAGTAAAGCAAGATAAATCGGTTTTAAGGACCGAGGACTTCAGGTCAGCTTAGAAATTTGTACGTGGTTACAGTGTCACATATGTAGCCGAATGGCTCCTTCGTACTAGTGGTTTAGACTACTGTCGAAGAGATAAATGTAGGTTTTGAGTCTGCCAGAGCTGCATCTGATACCTAAAATTAAATGCCTGGTCGTAATGAAAAACATTTCGTCAAGGCCTTAATCACTTGAATCAATATCTATTTTTCAAATTACAGTTTACTTCACAACAAATTGTTTTGAAACCGTCAAGTAACATTGTCTTTACCAAGCTTTGCAACGCACGAGGCACAACTTTTACTTGTAGGAATTGTGGTTTGTTTTCGCCCTTGAGTTACGTTTAAGTGTACCTTAACTGAATTTAAATCCTGCGCGAATATTTGTCGGCGTGAAAAGGTCAAAATCACAATTCTTCTCTCCAGGGATAAGTCAAATATTTTTTGTTCTCCTTTAACTCTACAAGTTTTCAAGGGACTATTCATACAGTGCGCATGCAGATAGTAAAATTTCCCGCTTATTGTGAGAATAGTACAGAATCCATTGTAAATGCGGCTTTATGCGTTATGCCAAAGAACATTAAAGCAAGTAATTCACGTGTCATTATTCAATAGTTAGTTGACCGGCCATTTAAGGTCTGCCACATAAGTAACAACTTTAATAATAATTTTTATAAGCAGATTAAGTAACAACTAATAGAAAAAATCACTGGGTACTATATTGATAAATCCCACCATTAATTTACAAAACATCATCTTCATCGTCGCTTACAAGTCCTTCTGTTTTCGGGACTTTGATTTCCAAGTAAAGCTTTTCTGAAAACTCATCTCGTCTTTTTAAACTCGCTTTCAGGAGTGTCTTCTTTGAATATCGTGAGCGTGATTTGGGTCTCAAATCCTTCCTTGGGGATTGGGATCTTTGGTACTTCAGACCCCTCAACACGGCTGAAAGTTCTCCCTAGTCTTAAAATATTTTACAGAAACGAGAAATCTCTTGAGTTAAATTACCAACGACTTGAGTTCCTTTGATGGTAGCTTTGGTTCTCGTGCAAAAGCCATCGTGTATGAGCAAAGCCTCTCCATGCAAAATGCGTCACATGGTTCTACAACTCTCTGCAAAATAACAAATTTATGGTGACATAAGGACTCGGATCAAGCAGGAATTGCTGATATTTAGTAATCGATGCAGTCCTGCAACAAAATAATCCGTTTATGATGCTAGAAATTCAACTCGAGTAAACTTTTTGATGTTAAATAGTTCTTATTACTGAGAAGATATAAGCATAACTGTGGGTAATCAGCTCTTTACATTAATTTTTCTCTTTCTTCACCATATATATGAGACGCGAATTTAAGTCCGTGCGAATATATCCAATGAGGGTGCACGAATTAAATACACTTAAGGTACCTAGAATCCAGTTTGAGCACTTACCTTTGTCAAAGAGTTCCTGATAGGCCATGACGACCACGATTTACTGGCGTGGATGCCGTTAAAATGGCTTGAAGACCAAATCGTGATTTGTTTAACAAAAAGCGATAAGATATGATGATTGTATTTATTTCATCTTGTTAGAGACATTTGCATTTAGTTCAACAATATTTATGAGGTTTAATTTCTGTTCTGTAAACGATCAAGGTTAGATTCAGAAAATTTGTTATCTGATACAAAGTCCAATGATCCTGTACGCCTGATTAACGAAAAGACCCCTATGCTTCAAGGTCTTTTTCATAACTGAACCACCGCTATAATCGCGTTACCATTTATTTGTCTCATCTTGAATAAAAACCAAAGTTTATCTGTCAATAACTTTTAGTAAGTTAAAAGTAGGTCTTATTCCCAGTCTTCTTTCAGATCATATACGGTTTTTATAGAGAATAAGGGCAGATATAAAAATTTATAGTAACAAATTTTTTATTACTGGAGCCTCTCTGAAAGACAGATTTTGCCAATGTTTCTCTGGCTTTTTGAATTTGCTATTATTTTTAAAAGCGAGAGGAGCGGGTGGGGGCTAGTAGGCCTACGGCAGTGAATATTGTTTAATAACTTTTGAATGCTTTCTTCGAAGTTGCTAAAACTTTCTGACTTTTCCTAACTTTTATCTGGTAAACTTTTTTGGGAAAAAAATTTTCCGTCACGGCCTGTGGTCTGGTCACTTGACCCTGATAAAAAAGTTGACCATATATGGTGGACAGTTTCAAAGGACAAAAATGCGAGCGGTTTTTCATGAATTTAACCAATATTTTGTATAATGATCTAAAATTGAGTTCTTAATACATTTCAAACTCATTAATACTAACTAAAAGCTATTAATTAGTGTGTAATTATCGATTTGAAGACGTCATATTACCAATCCTAACTGTTTAACAAATCGGTATCTAAAAACCATAGATAACGGTCCAAAATATACAAATAGGTCTAATGGCATTTAAAACAAGTATAACCACATGTTACGTGACACATAATCAACATATTCTCTTTAAAGTCATTTAGATGCAATCGTCGAGACTTCTCATCTTCACTATATGTTCCGATATTTTGTCACGAACACTTGTGTTTCTCAGGTATTTAGAATAGAAAATTATTTTAAGGATCAGAACAGCTTTTGAGGTTGCTCTTGCTGCTTTTAATTCATGAAATGAAGTGTAGCAACTTCTATTCCATTTCGATCAGACTTGCACCAGGCAAACAAGTATTGACTTAACTACCTTACCTTATAATATTAATAAAAACACATAATTTACCCAAACGTTTGCAATAAAGTCACTTAAATTCAACGTTAAATGTTTCGTAGTATTTATGACCTTAATATCAAAGCATGAAATTACGTTTTATAGCAGTTATACATTTTAAAACAGCCTGGGGTCTACTAACTTCCTCCCCCCCGGTGCTGGCTTAAGTCATCAAAATCCTGTACTAGGCAGTGTTAACTCTTGGAAAAATCTTAGTTGTCCGACATATCATCCATAGAGATCGACGTATAGAGTGAGAATCTGCAACACCTTGTGTATGATTTCCAAGGTCTGTTATGCAATAGACGATGAATATATGCAAAGATTTTAATGCCTTACAATTTATCTAATGAGAAAAGTAAGTTCCATTACGATAATATACAAAGACACAAATCTTTTAAAGGACATCGACAATAGCCAAGGTGTTCTGCAGAGCAACACATTAGGACCTGTTCTTTTTATTGTGACCCGTGAACACGTCCTACAGGAGTAAAAGTTCCATTTACGTTTTACCCTATACGAAGACAATCGAAACAACAGCTGGTAAGGAACGTGACAGATTCTGAGCTCGATATCACAGAAAATACCATTGGCAATGCCTAAATAGCTTTGTAGTACCTAAAGGAGCAGATAAAGAAAGGGGTCAATCTGTACACCAGACACTATATGATCAAGCTTGAAAATCTGTTCCATTAATCATTTTTCTTAGAAAAGAGATTAAACCTTCTGGGAGAGGTACGACATTCAAAGAGCTGGAGGCTGAGTAGACGTAAAAACAAATCTATGTTATATGGCAGTCAGACATCCCTGACTGCCCAAAACTTTTGGAAGTGCTAAGAAAGCCGTTAAGGTAAAGCACTAAAACTCCAAAACAGCAGCAGTAGGTTCCGAGAAGGCACGAGCGTACCGTAGGGGAAATTCTGTCAAAAATTGTAGAGCGTTGCCACACAGGGACGACGAAGGACATTATTTGTACAGTGATGTTATAGATTAGCAGAAGTTAGACTCAGGATAAGTTTCATAGCATAGATTAAACTGGTTTATTCATGTAAGGGTTGAATTCCTGAAAGGTGTTTCGATTCAATTAGGCTGTAGAGTAAATTTCAGGACCGCCTCTTCATTTTAGTGAGTGGTTTCTTGCGCTATCTCTCTACTATTTCCGGCTTGTTTACAAATTGTTTGTATTCATTTACCTTCTGTTTTGACTGTGAGTCAAAATGGCATCGTTACGTATGTTGTTGGTAGGGTTTTTGGACTCTTGATATTAATCTTTCTAACCACTTAAAAATTTTTGTTCATTGACTGCTTTAAGTTCTATTTTCTCCGTTTTGGATTCTCTTGGCATACTATATTTTGCAAAGATTTGTTTCGAAAAGAAACACCTGAGAAATGGAAGACATGTCACTGCCACATGTTTTTTATTTGTCTAGCGTTCTTTTCAAATCTAACATTTCAAATACTCCCTTTTTGAAGATATAATATATTTTCTTCAGTTGTTTCCTAAAATATTTTACTCCTAAAATAAGTAAAATGTGTGTGATAGAAACGTATATAAAAACGTTAACTAGTACTCTTTACATAATGATTATAATATTGAAATACAATTTAACTAAAACAGAAACAATAACAATATATCAACAAAAACAAAAGTAACATTATTCTAATAAACATGAGTCTTCAAAGGAAATATGATTCTTGCCTTGCAGATAAAAATCGAAAACTTATAGATGAACATAGTTAAGAAATTCCAGTGAGGTATCATGATTAATTTTGTATAAAATGACTCATTTAATTCTCAGGATCACCATTCAAGGTGCATGCCGATTTCCAAAGAAATTAAGCCTATCAACTCTTGGAAATACCTGAAATTTGTAAAATAAATGCATTATGCGTATGGTCATACCATGTAAATAGAAAAACGAGATATAAGCCATTAACCATCAATTTTTAAACATTTTCTAACAGTTGCCTCAATAAGGATGTCATCATCTTGTCAAGGGAATATGCTTTGGGGAAATATCATTTTCAGTATATCAAAGAACTATAAATGTTTACAGCCAAACGTTAAGTAGTTTATGACATATTACGGGGGTGCTGTAAAATCTCTCTCAATTTCAGAGGCTGAAAAGCCCAAACAATTTATGTAAAAAATGCTTAATCAATATACTTTATTGTCCCTATTAACAAACTGTCTTTTAAGCAACACTTAAATGAATTAAATGCCTTTTATTCTATATATATATATATTAGAGGCATTTAAAATAGCATTGCCCATAACTTACTTACATCGAGGGAGCTTTTTTTTAAACAAGCGAATTCTGTGACAGAAGGAAACGTTTAGTGTTGTCATTTTGGTGAATTTTAAGTTTGTTGATGTTTACGATAAATATCTCCCCCCCCCCCCCCAAAGTCAACAGCAATGCCATTTTTCATTTGGCAATCGTGTAATGAATAAAACAGGTATATAAAGAAACTCTTCGGGAAGAAAAAATTTATCAACTAGCTTTGTCAACCACAGTTGCTTTACCTCTTATGTGCAAAAAATAATCTATTTGCATTAAAACATTTCAGTGACGGAAGAAAAGTTTAGTGTTATCATTTTGGTGAAGTTTAAGTTTCTTGATATTTTACGATAGTTAGCCCCCTTCCCCCTGCTCAACCGTCACCAGCAAAGCCGTTTATCATTTGGAAATCGTGTAATTAATAAAACAGGCGAATAAAGAGAATTTTCGGAAAGAATATTTATCAACCAGCTTTGTCAACCACAGTTACTTTACCCGTTATGTGCAAGAAATAATCTATTTGCATTCAAGCATTTTAGTGACGGAAGAATAGTTTAGTGTTATCATTTTGGTAAAGTTTAAGTTTGTTGATGTTTCACGATAATTTTTCTCTGCCTGTCGCCAGCAATGCCGTTTTTCACTTGGCAATCATGTAATAAAGTGCAAGGATAAGTAGTCCAGTAATAAGTTATTTTCATTAAATAATGCAAATGCCTTAACATAAAGCAAAGGTTGTGATGGTCGTTGTAAACTACAACAAGGTACTTATATACCTAAAGAGTATTAAAATATAGCTTTTACTCCAAGGCACCACATTAATGACCAAACGAAGAAGCACTGCAGTCCATATTTAAGACTAAATGCTTGTAAAGGGCATAGATTCGCAATCATATTTTTACAAAATCATTATTTCCTTATTTTAAAAATATCAGTATCAAAAGTCAGAAAGTTTCAGGTTCATATAATTTTTCAAGCAAAGGTTATACGCAAAAAAGCAAGCAGATCCATCAGCTCCTACCACCATCAAGAATAGGCAGATTTCAAGACTTACCATGTATAAATGTGTGCGGTAGTGGGGAAATGAGACTGTGCCAATTATTCTTATAATAAGTCAACAGCTTAAGTAGAGCTAAGCAATTTCTGATCCCTTATTTGCTAAAGCTGATAACAGACTTTGCATTTACATCATTATTGAAAAAGTATAAAAAGTATTTTTAATCTTTTCTGACATCTAAACCAAAGGTAACGATAAGTAGCTCAAATTTTTTTACCAATTAAAAAAAATAATGGCAAGTAGGAATGGTCATCGATAACATACCAGTGGGATTTCTTCTAAATCTATTACAATTATTGCGATGTCATATAGACTTTTATGATTCTATTCTTATCATTTCAACGTAATCAAATCTTTTTCTAGCACCTTTTCTTTTAAATTTCATTGGATGCAACATCTAGCTCCATTGGAAAAGAAACAAAAAAAACTCTTTAGCTTGTGTATAATGACACAAACACATTTTTAGGCTCAACGATCAGTTGAAGCAATACTTTCGAGAGAGGGAAAAAAATTTAGCAACACTAATTGACAGCATTGTGGGATCAAAACTGGTGATGTCAAGGATGTGTGTAGAATGGATGTGTCTTCAGTGTGAGTCCCTGAAGGTTTAATGGTCAAAAAAAAATATTTGCCTTATGTAAGTATCCATGTTAATAAGACAAAAAAATGATTGACGTATTGTATAAAGGTAAAGGTAGTCCAATACTCTATTCAGAGCGTTGAGGATGTAATGGCAAAGAATCACATGTCCTGAGCCACGACGTTGTGAGGTAGGGAGGCCAGTTCCTTTCCTCGCCGCCATTTAACCTTTCCCAGCTAATTCCAAGTTCCATGTTCCAGCTAGGTTCGCAGTAGGAGTTTTCGGATTGAAGGTCAAGCCTAGGCTCAAACTATCAAACCTGACCTTGCTATACCAGCTCTCTACTAACTGAGCTAACTCGACTGTATCCATCTTTCAAAAAGTCCTCGAAACAGAAGAAACCATAGCAGAGTTGAGTAAAATGCTAGTTTCTTTAACACAAAAAAGGGAGATCGTCATGACATTCCACACTATAGTGCAATAGCTTTCAATTCCGGGGAAGGTTTTCAATACCATAACCTTTAAGATAATTCCTAAAAAAGGGGAAATGTTATTTGAAATGTTAGTTGTCAAAAGAACACTAGAGAAATAGATTTATTTATTTGTTCCTTTCAAAACTGACATTTCAAATACTCTCTTCTCAATGATGTTTTCTAACGTTAATGGGCTTTGGATTGATAATGGGCTGGAGGGCAGTTCTTCCTTGGTCAAGTCACATGCCGCAGAGAGAGGCAGGTCTCCAATTGCGCTGAGCTGGATGTCGATGTCCACCGGTGGATGATTGGGAGATAATATGGCGACTAGAGAAATAGAGTATGTTAGCATCGAAGGTCATCTAGCTCAGTTGGTGGAGCGCACGTCGTGAAAGCGTGGGTCAAGGGTTCGATGCAGGTTGTGACACGTTTTCTATTTCTCTAATGCTCTTTTCAAAAGATATTTATATATAATAATAACAGATTTGTTGCAGAGTATTTTGAGCTTGGACCTAGCACAGTCTATGAAGCTAGCTATCAATATAACCAGTCCAACCCATGCAAGCATTGAATAGGGACATCAAATCGCACATAGTGATGACGATTATAATGTCAGGGATTTTTGTCACATTTCTCAACTAATTTCTATCCTCTGCACCAACAACCAGCTACTGGTTTGGTGTAACTATGATAATACAGACAGAGAGTTTTTAAAAGAGTTTTTGACCTACCCTTACATATTTAAAACATTTTGATGGTTTAGAGATTAAATATATTAATTTGAAATGTCTCTCGCACTCCTTTACCATTTTGACGTTAAGAACAATGCAAAACGTTATCGCACCTGAAATACGATATTTCGGGCGAAGTACTTTTTCTCATGGTCACGCCGTTGCTGTTTGTTTGCATATCAAAATTGAGAAGCGGCTGATCCTTATAAAAAAGATAGAACTGTAAACAAAAGGTAAGACAGCCTTTTATAATCGCCCGAAGAAGATTCATATTGCTGTTCACATGGACACGTTGTCTACGTTACGAGAATAAACTTTACAAATGTCAGAATGATGGATTTGTTTTACAATCCTTACCATGGCAGCACTTTGAAACCATATGTTACTCGCCCTATAAGCGCGTCGTAGTATGAGTTGAACATAAAAGACCTTGCTTGATAATGTATTTCAATTTTATTACCTTTTAACGATCATGGTCTTGCCCTATATATTATATATTATATATATATATATATATATTATATTAAGCTTTTACAGTGTGTTTGCGTCTCAAGACGTCCTGTCATTTGTAGAACCTTCAAAAGCAATACCTCTTCCAACTCAATATCATAATTTGTTTCCTCTCTTAAAAAGACTATTAAAATGCAATGTAACATTTAAAAAGTTGTTTAAAAGACAGAGAAAACAGTCCGAGTAAACAGTAGAATAACAGCAACTATTTAAGGTATTTAACAATAAATATGGTAAAGCATTTACGATTTTAAAGCTGGTATCTTGATTGTAAGATGTATGTGTCGTACTTTAATAAACATGAACACTTACACAATCAATATTATCTTTTCTTATCAATATTCTGG
Source organism: Alatinidae sp. Z8VKAUB7J3 (assembly GCA_010016025.2). Taxonomy (NCBI): domain Eukaryota; kingdom Metazoa; phylum Cnidaria; class Cubozoa; order Carybdeida; family Alatinidae; species Alatinidae sp. Z8VKAUB7J3. The sequence goes on along the minus strand of JAAAKM020006971.1, from coordinate 10,066,985 downwards.
AAATGTAATATATTAATTATGCTTAGAGTTCCTATTAAAGGCTACATCGAAGTAAAGCATTTGTAGAACATAAACTAATAGTTCAGATATGGCAAGCTTATGAACTATTGAAATGTTAAATTTACTTGTTAAGACTTTAAAAAATTCGTAAGGTTTTGATCTTCAACGTATGCCATTGATCGTTAAGTACTTTGAAATACATGTACTATTGAAAGCAGTTCCTACGATAATATCGTGCCTGACAAAGAGCTCCCGCTACCAGAGAAAAGAACCTGATAAAAACCTGTAAAAACCGAGATGCCATTTGAGGCTCTCATGAAGGTGAGGGTGGCAAGGGGGACGGGGCGCCGCTCTCTCCCTGAGAAAATTTACTAGCGTATTCCGCCTCACCTGACATTCTTATCGGCATGTACATTTTTCACTTTAGTCTATCGTACTGCATCAGAAACCAAAAAGGTTTAATGATATCTCCAATAACGTAATATCAAATTGAAAAACTGGTCACTAAAACGTTGCCTTATTATAAATGGTAAATTCTAAAACACACAATTCTGACTATAACTGCTGGTCGTTACTTTGAAGGTATTCGAGAAACACATCAAAAGTCATTCAAAGACTATAGCAGAGAGCAGTTGTTGCGTTGAAACGGAGCAGGATACCTTAACATTTAAAGCAGAGGTATTACCAAACATTTCTAAGTATCATGAGACGCGTAGGGTGCATAGTGACCTAAAAGAGGAGCAAATTTGGTTTTATGCTAAAAAAACCTTCAAAACCTAGAATAAAATGCTTCATAATTTCAAAACTTCCATTGCTCCTTATCAGAGGTTACGAAAAGTATTTCTTCCGAATTAACTTTGTATATACTTACCACCGTATTTTAACCTCCCCTTTTGCTCATCGTCTAGTTTCTTCACCTTAGCGTAAGCTGTACTTAAATTCTGTCACTGTTTGAAATATTTCTTTCTAAAATACAGGACTTATATTATTGGATAGAGGGGCTTGAAAGTGCAAAGACTTACTGGAATGCCAAAAAAATTGTATCCGATTTCGATGAGAGCATGAATGAATTACTGCCACAGGTAAATGCTTACTCCTTTTTTCATAGCATATTCTCTGAAAAAAGTTATAAGTAAACTCAAAACCTCACTCTTTGCTATAATACCTGTTTCTCGTGCATTTCTGTTCGAGAAGATTATAACAGCAACATTTCTTATGAAAAACTGTAGTTGCGCATTAGTACCAAATTTGGAACACGTGACATTTATAGTGTCTGTGTCTTAGATTCACAACGTGGAGAGACTAGCATATTCAGGCCCCTATACTGGTATAGCTCCGGAATTGACCCTTACAAGCAAGCCAGTAAGTTGTTACTTGCCGAAAACTTTCCTAAGAGTAACACATTTTGGGACAAGTTTGTTCAATGATATATTAATGTTGCCTAGGGCACATGCATACAAGTTAAATTACGCAGTAACATACGTCCCTTGTCACAGTGGCAGATCATTGCAGAAATGTTTGATGGAGTTCATGACATCAGTTTTGACCACTGAGGCCAAATCGAAATAAAAAATTACAGTTTTCTATCATATTTTTATAAATAAATTTGATAAGTGCCTGCCACTACCGAAAACAACAATGTTATCAATACAAAAAGACAGGTCATTACAACTGCATGCATTGTTTTTTTACCTACGTTTCGGCAAAGGCAATTTTCAGTACCCTTTTCTCCTCATTTTGGAGTATCAAATTGCATCTTTTACAAATTTTATGTAGATAATGTATGAATCATTACACCACGCAAGTGCTATTTCAACCCCTTTTACAGCGATTTGTGTAATCCATGTACACATGAGAGGGTTTGGATAAAGAGTAGAAAGATTCAATTTTCAAATAAAGAGTCAGTACATTTTTAACATCTGAAAATGCGAGGGGTGGGAGGGGGTTGCCTTAAGATGCGTTTACAACTACAGACTTCAAAAACTCTTTGAAAATCACAATTACCTTGTACTGTAGTACATGATAGTGGAAGTAGCGACTGATCTATAAATCACCGCATCAGAATAAGAACAGTAACAATAATAATCCTATTGATGATAATATAGTAATTATGAAATAAGGCATGTATATTTTACTCATCGTCGTCACTACGGTGAAAACGTAAGCATGTTTTTTGTCTGACATGCAAGGGTCTAAATTTTATATGAAACATTTACATTTACAAAGATCGAATGCAAACAAGCATTTTAAAGCTGATTCTCCGAGACTCTGGCGGGGAAACTCGTAATTATCTAGACAAAAACATCCAAGAAATTAGAAAGATCAACTAATAGACAGACAGACGGAAAGAAAAACAGAGAGATATCAGTTGAGAAGAATCGACTGCAATCGACCGCAATCGATTGCGCTTATCAGTTGAGAAGAATCGACTGCGATCGACTGCAATCGACTGCGCTTATCAGTTGAGAAGAATCGACTGCAATGTTTCACAGATTCCCATAATATTTACAAATGACAAGTTGACACTCTGTTGCTTAGGTTTCTTTACACTTTGTACACAGGAAAGATGTGAAAATGGAGCTTCATCAGGGTAAGAAAGCAAAACATTTTTAATAAAGACCTACTCTATATGTTTAGCTTGAAATGTTAGTTGATTAGATCAATGATCTTAGAGCTAATTCCCCACCTGGCCGTAAACAACGATCTGGAAACTTTTTATGACTCGTGTTTCAAAAAGACATTAAGGACCGAGGTCCATAAACGCGGCCATGCCAATAACGTCTTAATAAATACATCAGAACTTATCATTACCACTGAATTATAAGATGATTGTACAAAAGTACTTTTATAAAGACCGCCTAAATTTGGTGTCTGCGATATTTTTCAAAACTTATTTGAAGTCAACGCGATTATCACGTAGCATACCTCTGTACACTGAATATCGAATGATTGCAATTAACACAAGGTGGAGTGACAAAATCCAGATACCTTGGAGTTTATCTGCTAAGTTTTGGACATTCTATTGCGAATTCTATTGATAGTGGCTTCTGCCTTGCCGCAACACCTTACGAGTCAGCCCATTTAACTAACAACACTTTTGTTACTTTTTTGCTCGTTACTGATAACAGTTAAACTTGACTGCTGCTTCCTTTATGATAAGGAGGTGTTAACTGCGTAGGCAATAAATTGAAAAGAATGAGATAACAGGAGTTGAAGGTGACATTATATGTACAACAGCTATTATTCCCCAAAGAAAATTAGACTACAAAGAATTTTCTTCTGCTTCGTAAAACCATTAACAGGGAAATTTCGCAGATGAGGATTTCGTGCCACTATTTTAGTTTAACACACTTTTTACTTTCGTTCTCTCCTAGGGACTCACTAGTCTTAGACATCGTGAGGTGTAATGGCCAGATTTCACGACAGACAGTACCAAAAGATGTTAATCACGATACCCTTGTAAGCGCTGTGGTGACCTCTCAATACGGTCAGCATGTAGGCTCCTGTGTGGAGCTTTTATCTGAATTGTGGGCTGTTGACAAAGATGGAAACGGTAGGTCATGCAAAATAAAGCAATTAACAGATAAATTCATATCCAAATTAGTATTGAATTATAAATACCCCTACTGATGTTGTTCAATGAATCAAACCTTTCATTGATTATCACGTTGTATTTATTCTATTGTCATCACTTCAGATGATTCGGACACGTCTATCGCCCTGTCTTTTGCCAATATTTTATTATGCTAACCCTGATGTGGAGATACTTATGTCCTAAAAGTATGACCTGAAATAAACAAAACCTAAAAGTATTATATTTGGAAAAGAGAACTGAAGTTAAAGAACAGACTATATCATTAATGGTGCCTGAGAGGGGCTTTGGGGATTTATCCCCTTCCCATTTTTTGCCAAGTAATGTTTTTCCGTAGCATAGAAAAGAAAGAGATCAAATAGTTTGTTTGTTTGTACCACAAACAAAAAGAAAGAGACATTGAAACACAAAAAACAACTATGTCAATAGCTCTCTGATTCCATTCCCTCAGCCTTTATAGGTACTTCCTTTTCACATACTTTTAGATTTTAAAGTAGCCCGCATATAAATTATATATATAAAGAACTAGGAATAAATATATTTTTGTAAGATACAAGGGTAACGGATGTACTAATATACTTCTGCGATTCTAATGCTATATGATAATGTAAGAGAGAACTTCTTCTGTTCTCAATCGGGTCCTTCTGAAAAAGACGCCGTTGCTTTCTCTCCCTCAATTTAACCGTATCTTTGCTACTGTAGAATTTCAAGTACCTAAAGATAGAACCATACATCAACTTTCATCCGAGGGAAATAAATTTTGTATCTTGGAGGATGCATACAAGGTATGTTATGTTATTCAGTGCTTGAAAGCGCTACGTACATCGAATCCATTAAGTTCTAATATCAATAATTTATCAGCGAGACTGCATGAAAATTCTCTAATGTTTTATGCAATAGAAAGTAAAAAGTAGCAAGTATTTTATGAAATACTTGCTTTTAGCAGTCACAGCGTAATCTGCGCTTATAAATATATTCATTAGTTACTTATGCGTGTCACTAGGCAATTTTCCAATTTGCTCCCGTTGACTTCAGACACTTTTTAAAGGGATTTCAGCCTATTAGAAATAGCAATGTTTAAATCACTGAAACTTATAACGTTTTTAAAATGTGACATTACTTTAAGCAGATAAATGGCATGAAATTTGTCTTTTGCAACGGAAAGTAGTAATTACGCAGTAGTTAGTAATTTTATGAAAATAATGATGTAGGGAGGAGAGAAAACAATGACTAGTCGTTTTATCATTTCTTTATGGTTAGTTTATTTTCCTTCATTACATTAGATATTCATTATCAAGTACGTAAATATTCTACTTCTCTACATTAAGATTCTGGTACCCACACCTCTTTTGCTGATCGGGCGGCCTAAACGTTGAGATGTTTCGGGAACTAAGCAATCTATCAACTATTTCCTAAATTGAAATATGTTATTCTATAAAAGGAAAAATATTTACTCATTTGGAAGTAAAACCTTCATAGTATCCTCGAGAAGGGAGAATTTGAAATGTCGGTTTTGAAACGAAACTAGAAAAGGCAAAAAACTTTAGGACATAAATATCTTTGAAAAGAACACAAGAGAAATAGAAAATATGTCACCACCGGGGATCGAACCCGTGACCCACGCTGATCGACGATACAATCAAGTATTTGTATAGAACAATAATAAATGTAACAGTCTTGCAATTGTTTAGTAATTTTAAAATTGGACATAGTGGAAATGTGTCTCTTGAGCGTTCGTTTGGAGTATTAAAGCACATGCCAAAGTTATCCTAAAGGTCCAAAGAAATCTGTATCCGAAAAGCTTGAAATAAATTATTTTGAAGCTATCTAAGAAACTGGATCAAAGACGATTTCAATAACTACCACTTTTTTATTTTAGCTCCTTGTGGTATTTTTTCCTGATGGGTCATTTGAAATGGCTCCAGTGCTGCTATCTATCACTGCTGCAGAGGTAAGCAATTCAATATTGTCTGGTGGTACAATATGTTTTATTTTATAGCTGAGAAAGCAACGTTTAATTGTAGGGATAAGGGAAACAAAACTTTACGTCAACAGAGTATGGCAACTACTCACTGCATTTTTAATGGAATATTTGGTGATATCTTCGGCCAGTGGTAGAGCGAAACGTCTTATGCAATACGTTTTGAGTTAGACTTCTTCCCTTATATCCCATAACAAAAATGCTATTTCCCCATAGATGATACGGAGTAACTGTCCTTGTAATTTTGTAAAGCTTTTAGTTAACAAATAATCATATACTTGCCTACTAGGTATTGACAACATTGAGATTTCAGAAAAAACTTGCTGTCTTGGGTATATCAAAAGCAACTCTTTTCTACAGAACTGAGTGTGGTCATGGTAAGTATGGGATATTTTCCTCTTTGGTCAATCTGCTACCATTCACTAGATGGCTGCAGCATCTCTTTGGAAATGGAGACTTGAGAAATGGTGAACCCAGTTGTAATAGGCGGTTGTATACTGCCGGCACTTGGTACCTATCCCCGTCCCGGTTCGGAAATTTGTCATCTACTCTATTGTGAGCAGCTTCTCGGGCTTCTAACTTAAAACAGTTTTTGTCTTGTACAAAGATCTTTAATTTCTTCTAATCAAGTAGTGCTAGGTCTTATCAGCATGACAAACCACTAGGCAGTTAATACTACAGAGTCAGAGTTCTGCAAGTCGAGTACCCAATGTTCGATCGGATTTTTCTATGTAATATGCCTTACACTGACCACATTGAATGTAAGTCATGTCTCCACTCTTTTATGTGCTGTAAGGCTAGTCCTTTGGCACCACGAGGATATCTCTGAAAGCGTTCCCTGCTTTTTTTGTGGATCTGCATCCCTCTCTTACTGAAAATGCATCTCAATGCTTTGCAGGTGCTCTTGATGTACGGTATGGTTGCCCCGCTTTTAGATGTCTCACTGCTCTTACCCTTTGACTAAGATGTCTCTCTGCTGTCATGGTTACTAATCATATGAAATTTTTGGGATTCCATTACCTTTCTAGTGTCGAAAGGTTTGAATGAAAATTTGTGTACTTGAGGAAATATTTCATCTACTTTCCATGATAAAAACATGAAGATTCAAAACATTCGTAAGTAGTATATGTTCATATGTGCCTACTAGCATTAAGTTCAAGTAGATTTCAGTGCAATATATGGCTTCTATTTATGTAACATCCTTCATTTTTAATGTCCATGACAAACTATAACTAATCAAAGCACTGTCACTTTATCCAATTGCTTATTGAGATATTGTTTCCTAGATAATGTAACGCCTTTCATTAAATATCCTTCTTTCTAATCATTCAATTTAGATGAACCGTTCGCCAGCAACGAGAAACCATTGGGACTTATCTATGGTAACAAAGATTGAGTTTCCATTACCTTCACGTTTTAAACTTACATTGAGTAGCGTTTCAGTTTTACTTAACCTTCATTTACTGCTCTGATTACTAGGTACAGTTATACAACAGTAGGTTCAACGAAACAACACCAGCAAAAAATGAGAATCAAACTTTACCTAAGTCAAGCTAAAACTAGTTTGTAATTTCCAACTGACAAATGAAAGTATTAAGATACACGAAGTGCAGCACAAATGTGTACATGTGTCGCTCTAAAGTAATGAAGAGAAAACAGGGCTGTCTGTTAAGATAGAACAACATTAGGAAGATGTGAAGATGTGCACAGCATTGAATACATAACAAACCTTAACAGCAATATCTATTTTAAGAACGTTAGTGTAAAAGGGAGAAAGATAGAATGAAGGGTTACTGAAGTTATCTGTGTGCCATTTTCCTGTTAAATAACAAAACTTAATTTATGTTTTGAGTGTTATGGAACATATTAGTTCGTTTTAATAAGTAAGGACCACGCGACATTCTACGTGCTTATACTTTGTATTATATTATATAGACAAAAGAATTTGTGTCCATGCCAACTTTGTTTGAGGTATGAACTATCAAACCAGAAAACGTCCAATGCAACGTGATTTGCAATTTTGCCTTAAAAAATTAAGATACGGGGTTTTTTTTCGGTTTAGGTTGACTGAATTAAGTGTGCATTGACAATGCAGAATAGGTTTTACATAAGATACCTTGTACAAAATAATCATAAAATTATTCATATCCCTTTTTCTAGATATGAAAACAGGGTTAAGGATTGAATCAGCATCGTGTGGTATGTTAAACGTTTCTGTTTCTTTCGAAGTGTTACTTGAAATAGTATTCTGTTAGCAGTTGGAGGCAGAGTAGCAATTAGACTGCAATGCAATAGACTGGTTTCTTTTGAACCCAATGGCTTCTTAATGTTAAAGATTACACGAAAAAATTCAGTCCATGTTAAGATATAGTGACACTTAATGTTCATAGACCATTAACTATATTGCGGTAACTTGAATCTTCGCCGGGCCGCAAGAGCGTGTAAAGAGTTTTAAGTTCTCTCTCTTTTCTAGATAGACTTTGAAGTAACTTTGCTTTAAAACTTTCAAATCATTGTGTATAAGAGACATTGTGATGCTGATGGCTTTCCACCGAAATCAACAAAGTAGTGTCGTGTAACAGATTCGTGAGTGCTTAACGTTTTTGCCAGGCACTGGTCGCATCAATTGTTTAGAGTGAAGGAAGAAGAAGTTTTGCGAGGAATTTATAAGGATAGAGGAGGAATGTACGACATCGTTGAAAATAACAAGTACATTTAGTGGCACGTTTTCTGTAACTGTTGTTATTGAAAAACGCGTAAATAGTAAATATTTGACAGAACAACTATCCTCTTTGCTTTCATAAGTGTGCAATCCAGAGCTGCATTGTGAAAAGAAGAGGGAGTTTTTACCAATACCCTTACGAATTTTTGTTGTAACTTTCAAGTTTTTGAGCAATTGTTGGAAAAATTCATAGTCAG